>OY744476.1:95004529-95604529 GCA_963556175.1 Tipula confusa
TCAGTAGGTGTCATCATCATCGCATACTCATCTGTCAGGGTCCAACTCTCACATCTATACATGACAACGGGTCTGATCAACACTCTGTACAGCTTCAACTTCTCAGCATTTGCAAGGTATTAAGACTTTAGCAGTGGACGTAAGGCATACAAAGCCCGATTGCCGGTGACACGGTGCGCTTTTATCCTACACAATTATCATGAGAGACAAGGGACCTGGAAGGGTGTCCATGCTTCCAAGTGGATATTTTTATAAGGAAAGAATGTGCTAGCCACAATGAGGTCAAAGTACCCTGTTTCCCATAAGTCAGTCTGATTGTCGCTAGCTCTAGCATTAAAGTTACCAATTACTGTTCTGACTTTGTGCTCCGGTACAGATCTTATTAGATCATCCAAATTATTATAAAATGAGTATTTCTTTATCGTTGGGTTGGCTTTTATCAGTGGGCGTATGAATACAAATGATTGACCGATTGGCTAGTCGCATGTGTAACCGTAGTTTACACATACGCTATCATCTGCTTTGAAATCCAATACTGTATTTTTCACCTAAGACTCAAGAAGAAACCCAACCGCAAGATGGCTGAGATTATCTCCACTGTAAAATAGTGTATAGTTCTGGGACACATGGTCTCCACTTTTTTGCCATCGAATTTCTTGTAAAGCAACGAGTTTCAAGCGAAACTCTTTCATGGCTAGTTCCATCAAACGCGCCTTGTTTTCTTAGCGACTAAACCGCTAAGAAAACTCCTAAACCGCGTGTCTTCTAGCATAAGCGGTGATCGGGTTAAATTTTAGCGGTATCCATAATTTCTTTTGTTGATCTTTTTATCAGTAAAGTTTTTAAGAATGCGGGGGATTCAATCTTTGTTTGGTCGCCTCCTACGCCAAGCCAAGGATGATACCATAATCGCCAAAATATTCAAATTAAATACATCTACAACTGCAAGCGCACTAACACCATTAATACAAGAAGTATGGAATTTTCATAGAATAAACAATCATCAAGAAAGATGACCTAAGAGAATGGAAATACGAAGTGAAACATAATACAACAATCAAGTGGTTCAGCAAAAAATCATACTCTGCTCGTATTGAGTACCGCCATGACTCATGCGAAAACATGAAGATAACACATCCCATCCCCTAACAACTTTCAATTAGGATTAACTAGTAATATCAACGGGCAATCTGACATGCAGCAAAAAAACAACAGTTATCAGATGTAGCTAACGAAATTGGTCGCAAGATAAATAACTCACTAGAATTTTATAGCAAAGACAAGTGGGACAACGCATGACAATACACAAGCGCATAAACAAAGCCATTACATGTTACGTAAAATCTGGAATAAAATCTGTTTTATCACGCAAGAGCAAGAAACGAATATTCAACTCGTGAGTAAAATCGGTACTACAAACATACTAAAAAATCATAAGCAGCTGCTGGTGTTCGCAAATAAGTGCTTTCGACGATTATTAAAGAGCTTTTCTGGTCGAACACCATAACAAATTAGTTGAAAATATTACACATCAAGGACCTTATATGTACTAACAAAATAGTTCAACGAATACAAACGATATCGCAACTAATAAAGCCATTTCGATACCACTGTATTTTCCAATAAGACACACGCACGAAACCTAACAATAAAATCAACATTGGTAACTCGACTTAATATTTAAAATATTCTATACACACAGCTGTTTAGTTTTGTTGTTGTCTTGCTCTGAAAAATATTTTACGTATTGAATAAATTTTATATTTTCATATTTACGCCAGTGTACATCAAATGTTTTGATTTCGCGATATTCTACACACACATATAAATCTATACAAAGCGAAACGAAACTAACTACACAAATCAGATGTTGACAACTTAATTTATTCAACTCATCAGCTGTTCGCTACATTAATTACCAAATTTTGTATACGCAGTACATTGTAAAACTTTCGGCTGACAATCTCTGATTGAAATTGAAAACAAAATGAAATTTTCATCGTAAATACTCGTAATAGCTGTTTTGTTTTCGTTTCTTTGTATAAAAAAAATACGGATTTTAAAATATCCCCTACCCCAATATCACGTAAACAAAAACCAGTTGATTGTTGAATTTTACTGAGAGTGGACGTGTAAACAATTGTGCGCATTAGGATTTTTTTTTTATATTGATGCCGATTTTTATAAAACAAATTTTATTGTATTTATTATTGAAAAACATATTGTATTGTTAAATAATTTTCTTATACGAGTGAAATTTGTTTGTTTTGTTTAAAATATTAAAACGAAATGTGATGAATGCTGCAAATTTTTCATTTTAAGTTTTGTTTATTTATTGTGTGCTAAATTTGTGGTATGTGTGTGTGTGCGAGTGGCTGTGAAAATAATTGAATATTGAAATTTAAACAAAAGAAAATCTCTCATGGATTGATTACTCATCTCATCGAATTTGGTGTGTATTGATTGAATTTATTGAATTCCGTTTTATAAAAAAATATCGTGTAGTGTCAATTTTAGTATTCAATCAATTTTTTTTGTGTACAATCAACGGAGTCTAACAAAAACTTAAACAGGATTAAGGAAAGCATTGTACCATTTGATTTAGAATTTGTGTACATTGGACACAAATATAAAGAAAGTTGTAAGTTAACTCAAATTTTCTTATCATTAAAATTTAAAAATTATATAATAAAATAACATTTGTGCTGATAAAATTTATACGAATACAAATATAAGTTTTATGATTATAGTTATATAGTCGTGTGTGGTGATTTAATGATCAATGGCTTTAAAATCCACCAAAGATAAGTTAATAAGTCTGACGTTCTCTAATTATCCTTCGTACATTGGCTTACAATACATTTCGCGACACTCATTCTGATACTTGATCCCACTGTGTGGGTGAACTTATTTTACTTTCTGTGCTTTTGTTATGATGTGAACCTTATTGTAGAGTGCACAATTTAAGTAATATGATAGATGCTTGTTGAAGATGATAATTGACACAAAGAACGTGCAGTCCCTAAGAAAACCAGCGGCGCTATCCTCGAATTCCACTGATATTTCCACATGTAACTGTCAAAATTCTCTATCAAATTCCCTTGGTATTATCACATATCAAATGGCCGTGGAATTCGAGAATAGGTCCCAGATCTGTTTGATGAAGAGTATCATTTGGAAACTGATTTCCAAAGAAACTCGGTGACCGAAAAGTAAACACCTTGTGTACCAAGGCTATACGTTGCTGTACAGTGATAACCTTAGTGTTAAATTTCTTCATCAGCCCCAGATAAAAAAGTTTGTTTATATTTCGAAGCAGTTGATAACCTTATATTATGTATGCTACGTTTATGCACGCGACTATAGGCATCTTCACACACTACGTTAAAATAGTGATTAGTGACTTTAATGCTAGAGCCGCAAAAATCAGACTAATTCATGTGAAAATACAGGTTAATACTCCCGAGTCGCTAGACGAACTAGTGACTGATAATGGAGGAAGAGTTGTGTATTTTGTGATCGCACATGATCTCATTATGGCTAGTAGAATCCTTCCATATAAAAATATCGATTTTTATACATAGACACATCCGCATAAGACGTCCTAAACTCAAATTGACTATGTGTTAATCTCTAAAGGACGATCACGATCCATTTAAGGTTTGTCTTCTGAGATCATATCGGTCGGTTAGCAAATTCGTATAGGCAGTGATCATGTTGGAATTAGCATTATGAAAACCAATAGCCGTCTTGGTGATATGAACGCTCTTATGGAGGTATTGAAAACTTCGATTGCTTAAAGTAGATAGGGCGTTATGCTCTATCTTTAAGAAAATAAATCGCTCAAAATATGGAAATTATCGCAGCATAGCTCTCCTTTGTACGGCATACAAATTACTGTCATTATTAGAGAGAGTCACTCCCTGGTGGAGGAAATTGTAGGTGACTAACTGTAGGATTTTGTTCGAATGAGTCAGTCACTAAAGACATTTGTTCGTTGAGCATGATTTTAAATGTTACGAAACATCTCGTGACGTCCATCAGGTGTTCTTGTATTTCCAACAAGCTAATGACTCAAACCATTGGGATAGCTTATGGTTAATTAGAGAATACCGGACAAATATTTGCGTTTTTTGCAATTAGCTCTGGCGCATGGTTAGGATATGCTCTGTCCCTGTTACTCTTTAATCTCATGTTAGAATTTATCTTTCGTAAAAGAACTTGTTCCGCCTGTCCAACAAGGTTCTGGAATGTTATGTGTAATTGGACTGAGTAGCAACGGTGTCAAAAAACTACTGGATCCATTTGTGTGATTCTTGGTTGTCGTTGGTCTCAAAATCAAAGTCATAAACAAAATTTAGAGCACAGATTTTAGAAACCAAGACACAATTTATTTTAGTAGTTGTAAGTTGTCGCCACACATCAAATGTGATGGAAGAAAGGATTGATGGAAGAAAGGAGCTTAAAAAGAGGTAGCAACCGTGCTTTGTATATCCTACATTCACTATCAACGGGATCAGACCAGTAGTCATGTATGGGCGAATTGGACCCAAACAGACGAGTATATGAACGATAGCTGATGACATTCAGGAGAAGGGTTATGCGAATGATATATAGCTCCAAATGCTAAGACGATGACACTAAGTACGATGAAAAATTATTTTGGCTCTTGTAATCTTAGCAGCATACGCATAAGCTGTAATATTATATTGATAATTGAGACTGGCTTGGCCTCGGTAGCTGCGCTTCGTCTTTTATCTACTCTTTAGACTTGTCCCTAATTTATTTGAGATCTAGCAAAGATAATTGGTATCTTGTTGTTCAAGACTACTAGCGAATATGCGCGAGTGTTAAAGCATTACTCCTTATGTTATATGTTCTTGAAGGCATTGAAATAAGATTAACTTGGTAATTTATCCTTAGTCTCCATATTGAAACTCTTCTGTTAACTGGAACTCCTCATTTTTTAAGACATATCTCGGATCTAAAGTTAGAATTCCTGATTTATTTAAAATCATCGTGGTTACCATACAATCACAAATTAGGTTTGTAGGTTGAGATTGGCTTACTGTGGATGTCCATTGATTGACGTTTATTTGAGTCCAATAGGTTTGTTGATTTACCCTTGTTATTGTGCTGTTTCCCAATGCCTGCTAACGTACCTCTAAGTTTGGCTGTAGTCCAAGAAGTTTTACCACAGCACACTACAGTTTTGACTCCTTACTCTCAATCAAATGTCCTTGATTAAAGTATCCTTTTGTGCGTATCCGATAATTTTTAGGGAATTCACTGGCTAGTGGCTATCGCCATTCAATGAGTCATGTGTCATGAGTTTTGTTGGGTTGCATTTCTATTAGCACTAGTAGTAGTTTTGATTGTTGTTTTTCAGTCTGTACTTGTATAATTGCCATGACTAATAAAGTGCATATTGGTTCACTAGACGATTTGTTATTATTCACTTTCCGTTGATCTCATTTTCTTCTATCTTTGTGGTGAGCATCGAGCGTATAGTTTGATTATTAGTATGCAGTAATGTATTGTGAGTTTCCTTACACACTAAAATTGAAGAGAATGGAAGCATGGATAATGTTTCTCCTTAAAACATATGATGCAAAGTGGATAGTGGCAAATATTTTGGATAGCTCTAAATTGGAATTCCTTGGAATAGTCATTTAAATAATGTCCTTATTTACATAATGCTTACGTTAAGTTACATGTTATGATAATTGGAATTATAATTTCGTAGTTTTTGATGGCATGTGTCCTTTCGGTGAGTAAGTCATGAAACAACTTAATTGCAAATGTTGATTCGGAGTGTATTAATTTGGCGTTCACTAACAAGCGGTTTACTAACAGCTTCCACGCGTCATAATAAACATCACCCGTTGCCTACTTATATTGTCACTTATACCGTCGTTTTCATAAATAATCCTTCTAAATAAATCATGGAAGGATGCCCATTTCAATAAATCCCCAAGGAATTGCGGAGTTACTGTCATGATTTGATTTATTCAGTACTCTATTAAACATGACTCTTAGCATTTCAAATTTGTTGGCTGAAAGCAAGTAGTAGTCCTCTCTGACATACTTTAGCTCCATCTTCAGAAGTTGCCTCCACTAATACTTCTTCAGGTAGCTGCTCGATTTGTGTAATCCTTACATATAGTTGGTGCAGTTTACATTGGCTTTGGTCGTGACTGTCATCAGCATGCTTCTAGTAGAGGTTTCAAGATTTTCTTGTGTTAAAATATTTTCTTGCTTGTACAACCGAATTGTGCTACGGGAATTCTTCCCAGATGATCCGATATGAGGTAGTCTCTTCGTAAGGTACTCCTTCGTCTTTCTGACCTCGCTATTCTTATTATAATTAGTTTTGCTCTTCTGTATTTCCTTTTCCCTTTTTTTTGCTGTCAATATTTCACGGTATTAATATGGAGATATCTTAATTAAATATTCGGCTTATAATGAGTCGATTGGTTTTTGGTATCCTTTTATCTCTCGCTTTTATTGATTTCGATTCAATATCGTGGACGTTCCAAATATTCATAAATATGGATTAAATGGATATTCCATTTCTATCCCACTTATTCTCAACTCATATTGGCAAATATGCTGTGAAAATGTGATAAGTAATTACAAATTTTGCGGAATGTACATTTGATAGACTCATCAGTGCCCAATTCATCATATGCCAGGTCCTTAAAATTTTGTAAATCAGGTAACCGGGCAATTGTCGCAGAGGTTAAAGGATCGTGAGGTACCGTGTTCGAATCTCAACAGGGGGCGGGGTGGTTAAAAAAAAATTGTCATCATTTGATTGTGTATAGATATAGAGATATAAAACATTGTGTTGGTTGTTTAAAAACGGAAATCAAGCCATATAACTACTATAAGTTTAATTAAACTAATTCGAAAGAGATAATTGAGGACAATATCGGCATCATAATGTGCAAAGAATTTTGCTCAATCTCCTTTTTCTCCTTCGATGTATCCATTCATTGTGTAACAGAGATTTATTATGTTTGACAGTAATATTTTTCTGGCCACTATTCTCCACTGAACGCCACGAGACTACCGCTTGAACCAACGCCGGTATTTTATTTTAGTTGGTGTATGAATATATAACAAACATATTCATCTTCTGGTTCAGTGTTGTAACGTGTAAATCTTTCGATGTGTACTCCCTTCATTTTCGTCCTGGGGCTTCGTTAAACCCTTCCCACCTTTACTGCAACTTTCAAGAGTTGTTTTTCCTTTTTTTGGATTATTTAACCAAACCAAATCTCCCTCCGAAAATCCATTACTAAGTATTTGTTCGCAAGTCATACATTGTCTTCATTCGATCGCTTGCCTTCACTATATTGACTGGTTCTGCTTTGGATGATCCAAATTTAATATCGCACGGCAATCAAAGTTGTCTTTTAAAGAAGTCCTTTTCTGGTGAGTTTCTTGTAGTGTTTTGGAATTATTGCACGATACGCCAGCAAAAACAGGGGAATGCATATAGCTCCAGTCGTACTCCGAATCTGCTACACGAGTAAGTATTGATTATCATCTTGGTTAGCTGAATATGAACCAGCTATTTATTTATTGCTATTCTCTCGAATGGCACTCCAACGTTGTATTGTTGCATCTCCCCCCTTGTTCTTGTTTGGGTTCCTTTGCTGGCAGTGCAAAACTTCACACTTCCTACACTACTCTTCGAAATCCCTTCGGTAATTGACCCAATAGAACCGACCTCTTATTTTGTCCAATGTTTTATTCATGCCATAATATGATCCAGATCTACCATTATGCATCTTCTGCAAGCCCTATTTGTCTCAATGTTGCCGTCAGCCGATCCCCAAAGTCTTACGATTCTCTAGTTTTAATGACTGCCACTGTGTCACTGTGTTCCTTGTCTCTGTGGTCTTCTGCCTTGTATTTTATATTTTAATATTGGGACGTTTAACTCATCATGTCGGTGATCTTCAGCTAGCTGTTCTGTTGTTCAGCATTCTTCTGCACCGATATTGTTCCGAGCAATTCGTACAATGCTTTTATTCTGAACAGCACTCGCTATCCTGAACATTCCATCAGCGTTGTTAGGCTGGTAATTTCTTAGGTTGTTTTCCCCGATTGTCAAGCTGCTTCATCGTTAAACCGGTTTCTGGTTCTTTACAATCTCTGATAAATTGACCAAGTTTTTGACATTTGAAACATTTATACCAGAAACTGGACCTTCCGGGTGATAACCATGGAAGCCTTAAGTTTATTTTTTGATTGTAGCTAGCTAGCAGTAAATACTGCTTTACCCTGTAGGGCTAAGGTTTAAAGTGGATACTATTGGAATTACGCCATTGTATGGAACCTCCAGGTTTCAGGATTCTTCTGAATGCTTTTAATTTGTCCTCCTATTTTTACATCTTTCTCGTTACATGAGTTGAGATGGATTGCTTAAAATTTTGTATTTCCTCCCTTCATGTTAAGTCAGCTGCTATGGATGTTTCCAACTCTAGCACCTTACAGCCATGATGAATTTTTCCAACTCTTGTAAAAAAACTACGGGCGCGCCTTTCATTTGATTCAATTTCTCATATTGTTGCTGAGCTTGGTGATCAGATTTGGTGTTTAGTTCATCAAACTTATTGTTCATTTTAAGTAATATAGCATTTGGTCGCGCTGTCATACGAGTACATTGGTTGTCCCGAACTTTCATTTATGGAAAGTAATAATTTGTTATACTCTCTCTCTTGCCTTTTTGCTTCTCCAATTCTTTATAAAAGCCCTCCTTCGCGAATGTTACTTGTTTATTGAAGAGCGTTCATCATAATGCATTTGAGGCGTGACGTGCAAACTAGTTCGACCGCTCAAATAAATGCAACTAATAAAAAGATCATGCTTTTGCCGCGACTTGAACATGGCACCTCTATTTCGCTACAATGTGCCATTCGTCTACAACTGCCAACGCCGGTATTTTATTTTAGTTGGTGCTTCGTGGCTTATAATCGTCACAATATCGTTCTAATAAATGGCCACAATGAGAGGCATAGCTCTTTACTTATTTTACTCTCCGATTGGCAAATCTTTTCTTTATCTCTTTACCACACTTGTCTAATTTTTAAGTGGGACAGTTTAGTGATTCGTCTCTTTATGTGCCAGTATCGTTGTTGGATATGCAATTTGATGACATCTAATATTCAGGTGGTAGGTGATTTCTAACACGGTTAGAACATTGTAAATAAGTCGTTTTTCGTATGACAAATGAAAATTATCTAAATGACAGTATGTTTGTCCAAAAATGGTATTTACTTGTAGGAACCAGAACTTATTGGTTATGTTTTTACTTGGGATTTTCTTTTAATTCGGGAATTGCGCTGCTGAGGTTATCGCTACCAATAGGTGGTCCAAATCGTATGGATGTATCGCTTTTGTCCTACCTCTTAAAAAAGTAATAGTTACAAGGAATATCTCTTTTGTTTATTTACCTTGTTTTGAAAATTGTAACTTTGGTCTCCTGTTCCACCATGTACTCATTGATATGAATTGCTCTAATTTCGAAAACAACATGAGAGAGAAGGTATCATTTTCCATAGATTAAGTGCACCATAGATTGATAAATTTGTAGATCATAGAGAGATCCATTACGAATCTGATAGTAACGGTTTCGTTTCGTATTCAAAATTAAGCCTAAGTACTGTGGTTGGTCTTTAGATCGCTTTCGTTGATACCATAGTTCATACGAGATGTGTAACTGCTGCGTTAATTATGGCAAATTTAAATTATTTTCTTGGTCACGTACGATAATTATTACAGAGGCAAATTTTTTCTTTGTTTTTCGGATTGGACATATTAATTGCACTGTTCCACTTACTCTCATCTAATATGGCCGAATATATTTTGCTAAGTAACAACGAATTTTATGGAACGTACGGTAACCGTATAAATCGCAAAAGAGTGGCTTGTGTCAACAAATAGTATGTACATATAGATAGTTTATAGAATGTTTTCAAAGCCGGCTTAAATTGGTTAATTTGTACCTTTACTAAACGCTTTAAATACCACAACAGTGGTGTTCAGTGTGGTCCGAATATATTCGAGTTTCCTGTTAAGTGCTTATTGAGTTAATCAATCTGTTTTTTATTAAATTTTTGTCTTTACCATCACTGTACATTACACTAAAACATGTGTCAATAAACCCATATTCGTAATATCGAAATGAAATAACCAGCTATCTACTTTTTTATATATCTAAATAGTCACGTGCTTAATGTAAGATTGGGTCACATAAGGTTATAAACATTTATTTAAACGATAATAAATGTTTGTGTTTAGATTAATTAAATTTAACGACATAGCTTAATCATATAGTCTTAAGAGCTAAAGGTGATTTTTATTGCGGCATTTGTTAGATCTTAATTATCGGGGTCTTATGATAAGTAGCTTATTTCAGACAGTATGGTGCTAATATTATTGATAAAAAGTACTTTTAATGAATGTCACCCAGCTGCATCTAACCGCGGCTTAAAAAAATTACTTAAGTTTGTTACTTACCAAATACTATAGGTCTTTTGTACTTATGCGATACCTGATTCAAAAATATAATTTTTCATCATTCATCTTCTAATAAAAGTTTATGAGATATAAAAAGTTTTTTTTTGGGTAGAGCGAGAAACTGTCAAAAGGCCTTATAAGTATCATTCTCAATCTCATTCTTGCAAGAATGTCATACGGACTAAGTAATTAGGCGACCAGCTCTGGCCGCCATCATTTTTTATTATTCGCGTTTTTGTTACTGCCAAATCATACACCATTCCCTACGTTTGTTTGGACTACAATCAATAATTATTGCTAGTAATATAGCAATAGTGAGCGTGAGCATTATAAAAAATAAGTGCTTGACACCCTCCGTTTTTCTACGCAATCGGGGCAGTATTAAAAATCATCGTGCTTGTCATTTACGCAATGAAAGCAACCATGCATGTAAAAATCCACCCCTCCATATCTCATATGTGTCGATTTATTTACCAAAAGAATCAATTAATGGGTTCATTATCCTTTCTGCAAATTGCTCCATCGCTTTTACCACTTATTGACGGTCTCCGCAAGGGTCAAAATTTAATTTTGCTTTTTTTGTTAAACTCCACAGCGGTAGAGAATCGTAATTAGACACTCACAGTATATAAATGATCTAAATGATTAGGTATTTAATAAAAGGTTTAGATACCTGATGTCCACCCCTTTTGTAACCGTTATACTATCCAGTATCTTCTACCTCTTATCTATGCTTTGTACCATGTCAACTCCCACATCATCCGCAAAGCCAACAACTTTTCCTTCTTCTGTTTTCTGTAGCTTTTAAATGCCGTCTTACGAGGGATTCCACAACGTGGGAGCTAGCAAGCATGCTCTTCCTATATGATAATATTTTGTACCAAAATTGGTGTCGTATTTTTTAAAACTCTATGTCTAAAGTCAACAGTCAACATAGTAGTGCCCCTAATAATTTTCGAACTCGCACGACTTAAATGCATTTTTTGCGTCCAATATTTTTGGAACCTCCCTACTATACACTCGGCTCTTCAGTCAACATTGTTTTTAATAGTCCCTGGAGTCTTTCGTATGATCCACCTTAATATTTTACATGCCGTATCCAGTAAGTTGATTAGGCTGTTTGATGTTCCATGGTTGTCAATTCAGTATTGGTAATTTTTTAGAAGCGGAAGCCTCCATTGACACTTGCTAAGTTATTCCCTCCTCGTTCTTAGATTCGAAGATGCTCACACAACCAGGTTGTTGTTGAAATATTGTATTGACAATATTTTCCAATATTTCTGGGTCCAATGAGCACGCACTGTATGTAAGTTACTGTATAAACTTGTCATAACTATTCAATACAGCTTGTCCTATAGGGATCCCGGTCTACCCTTTTCACTAAGTTCTTAAAACCATCGCTGTTTGTTTGATGAAATAAGTACTTAAGTAGTGAAAAACTAGCAGACAACTGTTGAAAATTGTAACTCAATCATTTTATGTTCTCTTTTGTATTACAATCCTTTAGAAATTTTCCATCATTGCTTTATTTGTACTTCTACGAAATGTGTAGAATAATAATGGGAGTAATAATAATGCTTTCTCTACTTTCCAATAGAGCTTTACATCTATCATTAATCACTCGCATTCTTTATTTTAAGACCCAGGAATTAAAATCGCCTGCTATCAATAAATGTCTATTATTGCGCGCGTCACAAATCAGACGAAACAGAAAGACCTTCAACTTCTCTATGGTTGCACTGGGTTGTCCTTAACAGGTATAGATATAAATACCATTGAGCTTACTTCTTAAACAACCAGATTCAGGACCGCTGGTATTTTTTTGAAAGGGAAGCTTTCTTACACAGTTAAGAATCAGGAACATCCTACACAATTTTGACCCCATCCTTTTTCACTTTTATATTTTATGGCCTGGTGACCATATTCGCGTAATTTCATGTGTAGTCACTTCGTCAACGTCATAATTATTCTACTTGAGCTTTCTGTTTCTATAGGCTTTAACATCATCTTCATGCTCGATATTTTTTTTTTAATTGTGGTTATAAAACTGACTGTTGTTTGCGGTTGATTCCTAGTGATATCCATCTCTAGTAGAGGATCTCTCTTAATGGTTTAGCAAATATGTCTGACGTTTACCACTAGACCAATAAATTAGAAATCTGCCTTTATTTTCCATAGCAGTATAAATCTGGGGCAGTCAATCTCAGAGTCTGCATTATAATCGTCTAGGGTTTCGTTTATTCCTCTTGATTAGTCAACATGACTAGTGTCTCACTAACCATGAGTCCGTATTACTGCAGGTGCGCGCAACCTCCGCTAGTACGCGTAGGCCCGT
Organism: Tipula confusa; assembly: GCA_963556175.1. Lineage (NCBI taxonomy): Eukaryota > Metazoa > Arthropoda > Insecta > Diptera > Tipulidae > Tipula > Tipula confusa. The sequence continues at coordinate 95,017,398 of OY744476.1, forward strand.
CTCTGGTTGGCGACCCGCCCTGTAACCGGTGTCCTTCAAATCCACTTCTGGCTTTTGCACCCTCCCACTGAGTTCTTAAATATTCTTTTCAACCTTATTTTAGAATAATTTTAGATAGCTGGATCCACTTGTAAGATTATCAGGTTCCGTTGGTCTCAAAATCAATGAGTCACAAACCAAATATATAATCACTGATTTTAGAGACCATAAGACGTAATGGATTTTAGTAGTGCTTTTTATGCCCTACGTCCACTGCTAAAGTCAAAATACCAATCCAATGAAGCAAGACTGTTAATTCGGTACGTTCCAGCAATAGCCCTTCAAAATTTTATTATTATAGGATATACTTTGATGAACCACTCTATCCTCTTAATTTCGCCATCAATATTGTTTCTATTCTTTGCATTTGCTTTTTAACGGCAGCTAATTTCGAAACAATCGGCCATTTGATTCAGTTGTTGTGCCTTTTACCTGTTGTGCCTCATACAGGTCAGCACATCCTTTCACTTTTCTTGAATGGGCCACCAAACTACTTGGGGTCAAATTTGCAGAACTTACCAAGTTTAGACACCCGTTGATTAGTTGAGCTAAAAGAACTTGTAGTATTCTTTTAGTTCTTGGATTTAGCAACCAAGTTTCTGATGATTAAGAGCCAAGTCGCTTAATCCTAAAAGCCACCGGTATATTGAATTTCCGAGTCCATGCTCCATAATTTTATAGTGGCTCTTCCTCATTGGTGATGTTTTGTTAGGATGACTTCCCCTAGTATTTTATACCTACTACCAGGTTTTTTAACCCGCTTTTGAGTTGAGAAACAAACGCTGTTTAAACCCGTATCTCGGAATGAATAGATGCTTCGCAGTTTTGAGCGAGTGATATTTTTTTCCCAACTACTCGCCGGGGAGCCCATGGAAAGATGGTTATGCCTTGGTCCAAAATAAATAAGCAAAAACAAAAAAAAAATTATAAATTGACAAAAATTCAAAGATCCTGGTCGAACTCTATCCTTCCATTTATTTACTATAAAATCTGCCTACTATAAAATGTTTGACACGTTCAAATTTCAATAATTGGTTCAATTTCTTTGTTCCATAGTACCATGAACCAACGACACTTAGGATCGATGCACCAAAGTATAAACCGACTATTCCACCGATCGAGACTAAAATTGAAAAATATTGTGACATTGTTTTTTAAGTAGACACCGTACACTTAGTACTTACTAACTAAATCCAACGGCGATCGAACAACACTCCGTATATATCGCAAATTGGGTAAATTCACCAAATTTATTCTCACCTCACTTCCAGATTCATCACGGTACTCTCTAAAATTTAGTATTAAAATATCCGCACATTTACCTAAAAATTCATTCTTAACTTACTCATTCGAATTAAAAATAATATTATAATCAGGCTCCTCGCACGAATCGATGCACTCACATTCTAATCGTTCGTTGACTATATTCGCATAGTTATCGGTTAAGCAAACCAAACCAAAATAATCACACGTCTTAATTTCGCCATTTTGTATGATTGGTGCCAAATGATTTGTACAATTACAAAATTTCAATTGAATTTTTGCATGACATTTTACAATGCACGTCGAATAGCTATAATGCTTGTACAATTGTAATGCTGAATTATCGTCGGGTTCCATTTCAAATGGAAACCGACATCGACGTTAAGATATTGGAACTTTTTTTATATCATCACTGTTTATTATTTCTGTAACACTTAAAATAATTTCCTTAATTGTACCCCATAAAATTGTCTCTTTAAGATTTTTCTCCTCGTTTATGTACGGTGTATCGTATGGTGAATGCATATGAATTTGACCATCTTCAAAAAGTTCAAATTTTAAACGACCCGGACCATTAATACGATTACTAATTAATGCCTTGGCAAATGGTGGACTTGTAAATGCCGAATTAATTGTGTAGCATACACCAAATTCGGTTTGTAACGGTAGAAATGCGTCACAACATTCGAACTCTTCGTCATCCCAAACACAATTTTGTAACATTGAGGTGCAATTGGAACGATACTGTGAATAAAAATATGAAGAAGTTTTAAAAATTATTGTTAAAATATTTTATCGGATACCTTAATCAATATATCGGTAAAATTATTTGGACAAAGATCATTTTCGAGACATGCTTTACAATTATAGCAGTTACCGCTAAAAAATGAAATCGATGCTATTAAGTCATCAAGATTTTTATCACGTTCCGGACCAAAGTATCTGAAAAATGTAAAGAAAATGTGTAATTTATTGTATGTTCACCCATAATGGACTCTTAACCTCTCATTCAGATCGTAATTTTTTTCACCATTAAAAATTTCACAAACGGTTATAGCTGGAAATGATGTATTCCAATCCAAACTGAAAAAAAAATGCTTTAAATTGCTGCCAAACTTTTTTCTTAGTCTGTATACTTACCTCAATGTGTCCACAGTAAATGTTAACGAGCTTGTTAGAAAAGCAACGCATAAACTAATACTTACTTTACCGGCTGCATACGTTAGCACGGAAAATGTCACAAACCAATATATTCTAGAAAGTTTCAAAACGATAATAGAGTTAGAGTGATCAAAATTTTACCATATATTAGCGGTTGATGTTTGATTACGATTTAAATAACGAGCGGAGACTACGTTTCATTGCCATCTGTAATGTTTAGCGAATGTACACACAATGATCTTAGATTTACAAACAGTCATTTTATATGTTTGATTTAATTGTTTGATAAGATTTACATTACGTACTATCTTAATGGATCTTAATTGGTTGGTGTATAGTCTCTTTGTTATTTAAATTTGTTTTGTCCGTTAATAGTTTTATATGCAAACATGTCATGTAAATTAGATTTTATTGAGATTTGTTGAATGCCTTACGTGTGATACCTATATAGTTTTTAAAGATATTGGACTGTGATAATTATGTATATATTACTTCCGTGTTGGCAGTAATAATAATAAAACGGGTTTTACAGGTCATTGCTGATCCGTACCGAATCAATAATCTGGCTCTATCTGATTCGATTCCGAGCTTGTTCTTCGTATTGTACTAGACAATCTGAAGAAGACAAGTTCTTCTCTACCACAAGGAGCATTCGTTGCTCTCCTCTCTGATATTGCTGCACAATTTATTTGGGATCTGCTCGCAGAACGTGACCGAGCAAGCGTACTCGCTGTTCTTTTATTTCATGAATGAAATCAGAAATTTTCTTTAAATTTCGTAATTTAAACGACGTAATGTATACAAAGCACGGTTGCCGGTGACAATACGTGCTCTTATATATCCATCTTAAACAGTTATCATGAGTGAAAAGAGACCCGAGGTATCGGAAACTAGTCACTTCTTCAAAAGTGCGTCGCCACTACTAAAACTCATTGCGTCTTTATGACCTCTAAAACCGCAGGGATCATGTATTTTGGTTTGTTGTCATCAATTTTGAGACCAAAGGAAGCTGATAATCGTACAAGTGGATCCAGTAGTTCTCGGACATCATTGCCATTCAGTCCAATTACACAAAATCATCTGCATATGCCAGAACCTTGTTGGACTAACGGTGCAACATGTTGTCCTGAGGTGTTTCCTGTTGTCCTGAGGTGGACAGAGCATTTCCTTGTCGTTCACCAGAGCTCATTGCAAACATTCCTGATAGCTTGTTCTCAACTTTGACATAGCATTGTAACTTCATGGCATTTGATCAGTTACTGATCGTTTCGAACGAAATATTCCTTAGTAGTCACCTACACTGTCCTCCACAAAGTAGTGATTCTCTCCAATGTTATGTAAAACTGTAATTTGTATGCTGTGCAAAGGAGAGCTATGCCGCGATACTTTTTGCATTTTGAACGATTTTCTTTTTTAAGGGCATAACGCAGCCACTTGCCATTCATCGAGCATAACTTCGTTTTGCCATACTAATTGAATAAGTTCGAAAAGATAATTCCACAAAGTATCTTCTCTGAATATCAAGAGCTTGTAATTAATGCAATCAACCCCTGGCGAATGGTTTCTTTTTAGTATTTTCATGGCCAGTGTGAATTCCTCGTAGGATAGGTCCTCTATGCACATCTCCGAACTCTGTGTTTGACAACTTTCAAATAGAGCATTTGACACTTGTTGAACATCTAGTAAATCAAAGAAATGCTCCTTCCAAGTGTCGAGCACTGCATTGAAGTTAACTGTTTTAAAGAAGTTACAAGAACTGTGCTCATTGCTGAGTAACAACTCGTTCATATCATATCATCAGAAGGGTGGTTGGTTTCTTTAATGCTAACAAGATACTGATATTGCGCTTTCTCATCTTCGTTTATCACGAAGCTTAGCTTTGCAGCAGTCTGCACCAATTTATGATTACTGCTTTCAAATTTTGCAGCCGATATGATCTTACATCTTAGATGAACCGAGACCTTCCCTTATAGAAACTAACACATGGTCAATTTGACTTCGGGAGAGATTACGTAAATGTGTGTCCAAATATCCTCTAAGAGAATATTTTTATGAGATCGTGCGTGATTGCTAAGTACATCATTTTTTACCCATTATTAATCGCTTTATCGTATGGGGAGAACGTACCGATGTTTTCACATAAGTCAATCTGATTTTACCAGCTCTAACATTAAAGTTACTAATTAATAATCTGACGTCGTGCTCCGGTATATGGATCCCACCAGATAATCCAAATGGTTGTACAATTATTTTTAAGTTGGCTATAGTCGCATGCGTAAACCTAGCTTATACATACGATTACTAACTGCTCTGAAATCCAAAACAGCCTTTTTCACCTGGGCCCTTGAAGAAAAACAACACCAAGATTACTAAGGTCATCTCCACTGTAAATCAATGTTTAGCTTTGGGCCACAGTATCTGCACATTTTTTGCCATCGTGTTTCTTGGAGAGTAACGAGTTTCAAGCGATATTCTTTCAAGGCTGACATAGTACCTTCAAACGCCACAGGTTTTCTTAGCGACTGCACGTTCCGCGTACCAATCCTAAACTGGGTGTCCGTTAACATAAGCGGGGGTCAGATTAAATTTTGGCGGTATTCATATTTTATTTTTTTATCTGTTTAGTTAGCGCAGTCATAAAACCTTTGTTTAGTCTCCAGTTAGCTTCTACTACAAGCCAAGGGTGCTGTGGGCGGAAGTGTCATTCAATCACAGGGACCTGAGGATAATTTTCTGATAATATATACTTATGGTGTCGCTAATTATATCCACTTTAAGCTAAAGCTCGGGCTATTGATATATTTCTCAATAACCCTTGCAGTTTAATGTGTTCGTAAAATAATAGTTTGGTCAAATTTTTATTTTTTATTTCATAGTACAACTGAATTTATCCATTTAGTAATTTTACTTTCACAATTTGACAGTTTCATTGAGGCGAAGCCCATTGGCTAGTCCTATTCACTAGTTATATAAATATTTTATTTTTAATTAGATCAGATCATCATTGGGCTAGCTGGCCTCCTTCCTGCGTCTGTGGTGCTCTGAATACTGCGCACCTCATCTTAATTTTTTCATCAACCGTCTGTATCTTTAGATCGCTAGGAAAGTCATAATGCCTGATGTACCACGAAGAATGAGTTTATTCTATAGCATGTTTATGTTAGTTTTCTTCGTATATTCCCACAAATCTGTTACGTAAGTCCTTTCAGCCGTTAGCACTTGTTGGTACAGTAACAATTTGTTTTGTACTGACAATCTGGAGTTCTTCCACAACAGCCAATACATTTTTCTTAATATAATATTAAGTTCTTCTTTCTTGTAATATTTTCTCTAAATACTTGGGTGTATTTGCGTATGGAATATGCTCACCATTAATCACTATATATTTTTGTAATACATATTTTTGTAATTTAGCTGTAGATTCCTCAATGTTGTCACCAACAGCTAGAATAGCAGTATTGCCAGTAAATGTTGCAATATTCGTATTATTTATGTGAGGTCAGTCTCTCGTATAGAGCAGGAACATAGTATCGACCCTAAGACACTACCTTGCTGAGGTTTTCTTGAGCTCAAAGTGTCATGCACACTGGTTCACCAACTGTTTTTCTGCATAAAGGCTAGAAACTTTCTTCCAAGTGTACATCAAATATATCAGATTTTTTTTGATAGGCTAGAACATCGTTTATATTGATTGGAAGAAAGTTTTGGTCGTTTTATTCCCTTTTCTGACTAAGAAGGAAAGCCCTTTTTTGTCACAATTTCTAGGCTATCCTTTGCATTTCTCTTTTTTGTAATATTCACAGCATCCAGAATTCTGAATATTTTATTTTGAAGGTCGTCGGTTGTGTCTTAACTTGTACAGGATGGGTATATTCCTGATGTGTTTATTTACCATAGTTATTGTTCAAAGCCGTGATTGGTAGTAGCTGCGATTGTTGTGCTGTTTGGTGTTCCGACTCTTTCTTCTCTACAGAGCACTCTGCCTTTATTTTTCGTTTTAGTTTCTTTTGTTTTGCTTATTTCTTTTAGTGATCCAGTTGGTTTCCATTTCTAAATCTTCCTCATCGGTATTCGAATTTGTTTGTTTTCTTCGGTTTTTCTACTTCCGAAGTATGATTTTAATTATAATTTCAACTGTTGCCTTCGAATGAGCTTTCTCTTATTTGAGTGACATTTTGGATAATATGGCTTCCATTTCTCGTAATTTATGTATTAGTTCTAGATTTTCTTACTGACCATTTATAACGCTACTAGAAGCAGTTTTACGTAAGAGATCCTTTCCGCAAAAGCTATGGCCGCAAAATGAAATTACGCGTGTGAATCGAATCATTATTTTGTCATACAAATTATAAGCAATTCGCCATCAGTAGAGCAGTAGAACTGTTTCTTTTACAAAGAGTTTGAGTAAATGACTGTTACTTGATTTAGATGAACCTACCATAAAAAATATATCCATGCTTTAATTTCTGTGTAAACCAATGCATTTATTTAAAAATTAAATGGTGTCATCCCACGGTTGTGGGATAATCTTATTTATAATCTTATCCATTTATAAGCTTATTTAAAATAAGAAGGTGTGATATAGTGATCATTAGTTGCTTCGGGATTAAAATAATTCGATCTATATTCTTGGTAGTACTGAAGTTGATGTTAAATACAATGGCGATTCTCCGAATCACCAAAACCTTCTACTATTTGTAAATACCAAAAAAAGATGCAATATGTTGGGTCTCGAATGGTTTGAGTTACTAGGAATTTCCATCTAGGGGTATGTTCAATTCGACTTATACAATTTTCAGAAATATTGGAAAATTATATATTTTCCAATGAGCTTGGAGAATTTCGAAGTCCACCTAAGTCATTGAAACTAGGTCTAAACATCACACAAATTCGTTCTCAAAAATTAACTGTAAAAATTGTTAAATTATGGAGTTTTCGAGTCTCTGGATTACAGTGAATTGAATACACCGTTTGGATACGTCTCAGTGAATTAATCTGATGAAACAGTTCGGATTTGTGGTGACTGAAATTCAACCTTTAACTAAAAGCTTTCTGTGTGTGCTTTTCCAATTCCGTCAGCAACCTCCCATGTTCAAAACCATCGCAACACATATAGGTGATTTTAAAGTGCAGCATCTGCACTTGATCTGTCGTCAAAGTATTAAATGAACTGTATAGTCCATTTAATACTTTGACGACGTCATTGTTATCGCTTTTTATGAACTTCATCAAAGATTGTGCCAATTTTTTCATCGATTTATTGAAGCAGGAATTCGTCTTCGGATAAATACGTAATTGAGATGTGATGCTATCGATTTCCTGAGATACCAAATCAACTCCAATGATCTTTGTTCTACCCAAGACATGTTTAGTGCCATCTAAAACTCACCAATGGATAGAGTCCAACTTCAAGCTTTTCTGAGGCTTTTGAATTTTTATCATGCATTTGTTAAACGGAAACCTAAAATAGTAGCGCCGCTGCATCAACTGCTTCATGACAACATCAAATGGTCGTTAGTGGTATTCTGCCCAGCAGAGAAGTTTCGACGAGCTGAAATCTGTTCTTACAATCTATAATGTGCTCATGCCGTACGATCAAAAGCTGACATTCCCGTTTGAATGGTGCGTCTCTTAATACGACATCGGATAGTCCCGTCACATAAGTTGGGTTATACTGAACGTCCAATTGTTTTGTACTCTAGCACGGTCACAGCAATCAAACGTCGATATGCCTTAATTAATAAAGCGGCTTTGTCAATTATTGCCAGCATTAAAAAGTCCCCTTATTTTGTTTATATTGTCATGAATTTAGGAGGTAATGCTTATTGAATTGCTCGAACATCTGGTTGTTCTGGCATAGAAAACATCGTAAAGTCAACGAAGAAAGACTATTTTTTCACGCATAAGTTCCTGGTGCATAAGAGGATGGTCTGCAAAGGAGGAAGACCAGTTCAAACCTTTTTGGTCCTGACATTTAAGCACGACCAAAAAGGTTTGAACTGGGACCAGCGCACGATTATTCCACAGTGCTATCGTCAAAGTGCCCTCAGTGCACTACATACAACCCACTTAAATGTTGTAAGAATTAAATACATGGTAATGAGCTATGTATAAGTTAAAAATGTTGTATCATCGTGGTATAATCTTCGAATGATAGAAATGCTAACCTTCGTATGATGGAAAAAACAATAATAGACTAACTAATGGGTTATAGCCCATACAAAAAGACTATTAGCTTTAGAATTTATTATTCATTCATTCAATTAAGATTGCCTCGACAAGTGATACAGAAACAGCTATAACACGAGTAACGCTTAGCTGAATGTAATTACGAAAGGAGACATAACATGTTTTGAACGCAACAAAGCCAATTTTATTTAATTTTTAATTTTATTTTGTTTTAATTACAAAATTTGTAGCTATTAAATTGTGAATATTAAATGTGGCTAAGGAAATTGCAAAAAACTAGAATATACTTAATTCGTTTTAATTAAAAAAAATTACTTTATGTAAATTATAAAACTTAAGTAGTTTGTTTACTGTCCGGAAAGAATTTGTAGTATTTAATGGTTGTGAACTATAAAACAAAAATAATGGTGTTATTGAGCAAATGAAGCGTATCATAAATATTGTTCATTTCGATAATCTCTTGGACACGTATAAAAACCATGTAAAGCATTAAAAACGTGTAAGGCACCCTTTATTTTGCTCTATTGTTTTATTTTCCATTTTTATGTTTTTAAAAGTTTTTGGTCCAAAAAACTACAATTCAAATAATGTATTAGTAAACAATAATATTTTAGCGTTATACGCTATAGACGTACTGTGATGGTTCCTAACTATTCTAATTTTTGGCTAGCTAATCTATAACCTTTGAATTGTTTTAGTATTAATATTAGATATTTTGTTACAACTGTCGAACTTTCATTTAAACGATGAAAACGATGCTGTAGAATCTCGTGGTGATTTCCAAATAGATCGAATGGCTGATTCTGATGTAATTGTGTATTTGGATTCCGAGTCGATTTCGATGTAGCAAAGTATATTGTTGATTATGATGGTAATGTCTGTCCTTATATTACTTAACGTTCTTCGGATTTGTTTTGTTTCGATAACTGTTGGAAGACCAAGAACAACAGACCCGCTGTAGATGGCCAAGGAGGCCGCAGAACCCACAAGTGCTGCTTCAATATTTGCAGATTAGTCGCAAATAGTTTCCCCGCAACTTTGTTATTGTGTGGGAACACGTGGTTGACGATTTTGTTCATGGTAACTAAATTGTGTGGACTGAGTACGAGTTGTATTGAACTTGTGGCGCAATTTGTGAACTATTTTCACTTGGCCGGATTGCTGATGGAATCGGTGCCGCCTTTGTTATCCTGTGAGATGGTTTCGGCAGCGACAGTGGATTTTCAAATTTAATAGACATCGGAGCTCAAGAGTAGAGTCGGATTGAAAGTATCATTATTGTCATTTAACCCCACTGGACCTTGTAGGACTTCTCTAAATTTATATTTGGTACTCTGTTTCTTAGTATTTTTAGTGCTTTGGCTACTTCACTATAATTGGCCGCATGTTGTCCTTTACTGTAATTTACATTTTATTCGTTTGATCGGAATGTTTTCACTTGAGGGACTGGTTTTGGCGATCTGTTTTCCTGCTCATCGGCTTTAAATTACTTTTTTGAAGAAGTTGAATAAAGGCTATAACTAGCGGTTATAACTTTGGGTTTTTATAAAAAAAATCTTGCACTATAGGCATCATTGGATATGCTATAATAACAATAATTGGTGGCGGAACCTTTATCAAAGGTTTAGGTAGTTGTCTTACTTCTTCAAGTGATTTGTTGTGTCTCAGTACTTTATTGAGAAGAACCTGCTTTCTTTTTCTTTTTTCTCTTTTAAAACCCAATCTGTTTCTCTTTCTAGTTCTTTTGCATAAGTAAAAATATCTTTTTAATGCTTCTACCTTATTGCTAGTCAGTAATAAAAATAATTGCTAGCTAGTAATAAGAATTGCGTGATCGATGTTATCAAAAGCTTTGGCAAAATCGGTGTAAATAACTTGATCTGTAGTTTGAAATTAGTGCTGTTAAAAAGATCACCGCGATAGAGACTTAATTTGTAACTGATGACTTACCAGTAAAGAAATTGTGTTGCTCTTGGTAAATATAAAATCTAAAGTAAAAGGACATGTACTGAAGTATCTCATATATTCAAAAAATGTAGATATAACGGATAAAATGGATAAACAATGGTAGTTAGATACCTCGTTCCTCTTAACTTAAAACCCGCATGAACAAATCTTCCAGCGTTCCGGAAAAATGTCTTTACGATTTATAAATATGAAAGAAGTTGGTAAAACCAAACTCACCGCACAGTTCGAGAACAAACGGGTGGTAATCCATCACGAATGGCATCCTTAATAATATCCAGTTGATATAAGCAGTCGTGTGCTTATGCCAACTGGATATTTGACACTTCCCGTATAACCGAGCAATTGGCACAGTGGTTAAAGTTGCGGTGTTCGGATCAAGAGGTACCGGGTTCGAATCCCAACGGGAGAGTGTGACAAAAAGGATTTTTGTTTTACAAAAGAACACAACTATGATCCCCTGTTGGAGTGCAGAATCCATGAACCGAACCATCGTCCATGCCAGTACAAGCTGGGTGGAGCAATGCAATGTGCAGATGGATATTTAAAGCGAACCTGAAGTCGTGCGTCCTCGATTTGTCTATAGAAATGGCATAACGTAGGACGTTAAATTAACCGCGAAAGAGTTGGGAGAGCTGCAGCCCTAGAACAGATGGCATAAACACTACTTCCTCTACAATAAACACTACTTCCTCTACAGTAAAATTAATATGATTAAAATCCGTTTTACTCGTACTACAGTGGTTGAGAATCAAACTATTAGACGGAGGGGTGGATTCATAGACTGACGCAAAAAATGTATTAAATAAATCACTTATGCCAGAAGGAAAATTAGGAACCAGCGAAGTCTGAAACGAATTAGTAATGATAGCATGTTGTTTATTTACAAATAAATAGTGGAAACGGGGATTTTAATATTTCCCTATAATCTGGGGAAATATTCCTGACTAATAATATGTACACAGATAATCAAGTATTGAGATGAATAATTTGATTAATGATTCGACGTTCTTTCTTTTAAATTACTCATCGGTTTTTTAACACCTTTATTTTATTTATATCGTATTAAAAAATTCCGTATTAGGAAAATTGGAAATCCCACAATATTAATTTAAAATCGCTTATCGTACATATATTTACCAAGCACATTAGCATTTCAATAAATTTTTCTTCATTCATGCCTTTGTGTTTCACTCAGTCTCTGTTGTACAAATCACCAAAAATATTACAAAAATAAACTTTCTTTATAAATACATAACACAAACAACATTTTGAATAATTGTGTTTATTTTATATTCTTGTGTTGTTGTGCTTAAGATTAAATCGAAGAAAAAAAAAACAAAAAAGTCGATGAAAAATTATATTTCAAGATGCCACTATGTAATCTTCTTTTGCATACTTATATCTATACTGCGGCTAAGAAATGTGAAAACGTCTTCAATAAATCAAAAATCAAACATTTACGATTATTAATTTTAATTACGTGGATTTATTGGCTTTTTTAAATTATCGTAAAATATTCAAGATTTCGATTTTAACGTCTTGAAATTATTTACAAAAAATTTAAAGACGGAAGGAATATAATTTACTATAATTATTACATTCAGCACGTACGAGTATGTAGCCAGTTTCAAATTATTTTCTCATATTTCTGTTATGCATTGTTGATTATGATTTTGAAAAGGCACAAAAATACAACGACACGACTAAAATCAATTTGATCAGTGCATTATGGTCAGGGAAATTACTGAAGAAATTTTTTTTTAGAAAAAAAAAACAAAACATATTTGGTAACAAAGATCCAGACATTAAAAGGGATCATCAGCCGATATCAAGCCAACCATTAGCAAATAGAAGCAGAAGTTATACTAGAGCCTTCACATGGGTACTTCATCGAACGAAGAAAAATTCAATAACGTACAGCGCGCTCCTTACTGAGATAAGACAACGTTTAAATGGAGCTCCAACAACGCCTACGATAACAACAGAATTTCAGGCGTCTACAATGATCAGTTCCACCCCGGTTACATCAATTATAACCACCAGTCAAGATTAAAAATAACATTACAGGGAATGATATTTCGGATGAAATATCAATGGAAATTAGGAAACTCTTAAAAAAGGCAGAAATAAAAGTGAACCATATCCGGGGTTTCCTGCGACAAGCACAACTATACATAACTGAAAAACGGTCTAGTTATCAGATGTCGAAGAAATTACAGCAACTAGAGAACAACAGAAGCTTTATGGATCAACTGCACGAAGAACTACTTCTGGAAATTCCAGAGGAACAGCTTGTTGATATTCCGTATATCATACAACAACGGTATGATATAATTAGTGTAAAAGTAGATGAGATGATAGGCTTCAAGAGGCAACACAACAACAATCAGCACAAGAAAGCGACATTATCAATAATAAAATTGGTCAACCAGAACTAAAATTGCCACCCATCGAAATACCATATTTTAATATAACGAATGGGCAACGTTTTACGACAAATTTCAAAGGTTTGTGCACCAAAACGAAAATCTCAGTGATACGCTCAAAATCAGGTACCTCAAAACTTATGTTAAGGAGAGGCAGCAAAACTTCTAAATCACATTCCTACAACAGGATGCGAAACATTCCTACAACAGGAAACTACACGGATGCGTGGAAAATACTGATAAATCGGTACAACAACAGGAGGTTTCTTGTGAAACTATGTGAATACATTGCTGAACCTGCCAAATATTATCTCGGAGTCCGCAAGTGCAGTAAAAAATCTTCATGACACGATGGTAGAAAATGGACAACTAGATCCATCGTTTGTACCACGTTAATATTGTGAACCCACAGGATACTCAACCTCTAAGTGGATTTTTAAGTTCCTAGAGGGTCGCTTCCAATCACTAGATGTAATCAACCTGTTATATCACAAGCACCAAGAAGAACTTTTGCTGGAATTAGCAAAATGTGCATTGTTTGTAAGGCATCACATGCCATAACAGTATTAGAAAGAGCTAAACTTATAACAGGGAACAACCTATGCAGAATTGGTTTAATCGCAACGCATAACAAATGTTTCAGCAAATAAACTTGAGTGGTATGTGTGGAAAATCATAATACGTTACACACGAAGAAAGTTACAACTTAATTCCACACTGCCAAGAATGCTTCCGCAATAAATAATGGAGTACCTTTATTAGCTACTGCCTTGATAAAGGCAGCTACTTGTATTGGATATGTAATAAATCTACGTTCTTTAATAGAGGATTAAGCCTCAATAACATCCAACTAGTGGGGCCAACACTGCAACAGGATCCATTTTCGATCATAACAAGGGTGCAGAAATATGTGTTTATGGCAGACATCAAAAAGATGTACAGACAAATCCTTATAACCGAAAGACAACAAAACCTACAAAGATTTGTTTGGAGAAATGATCCACAATCACAAATCAAAGAGTACAAGTTACGAACAGTAACATACGGTATATCTTCTGCGCCATACCTGGCCATAATAATTCTTTAGACAGCTCGCTTTAGATGAACAACAAACATATCCAATTGCTTCAGTAATTCTTCTAAAGGAATTTTATGTTGATGGTGTTCTTTCTGGTGCAGATACCTTAGAATGCAATAAAATGTCAGCAACAATTACGAAGTATGCTAGATTCTGGTGGTTTTAAACTGCGAAAATGGGCATCGAATAACAACGCTGTTATGGAAGGTATACCGGACCAACAAAAGGAAACCAAACCAACCATCATAAGTATGTAACATGAATCCATAAAAACTTTAGGCCTTATGTGGAGTCCAAAAAATGATGAATTCGACCAGTAACGAAACAGTATGGTATATCCGAAATAGCAAAAATTTTCGATCCATTAGGTCGGTTTTCTCCTACTTTAGTTCTTGGTAAGCTTATGTTTCAAGAATTAAGGATAAAAGAAATGTCGTGTGATGAAGAACTACTTGAAGAAAAAAAAGAAGATGGGACAAATACAAATCAACATTCTACGAGCTGCAAAAAAAAAAAATTCCACGCTGGGAAACACAAAAAATCAAGACCAGGATTTGGAGCTCCATGGTTTTTGCGATGCATACGTGTTAGCGTGCGCAGCAGCTATTTATTGTAAGGTTACAAAGGCAGGAATAACTACTGTGACCTTAATAGCGGGAAAATCAAAGGTGGCACCAATCAGTCAAAACTTAACCCTTCCAAGGCGAGGCTTCATTATTGACAAAGTTACTTAGGCAAATTTCCGAAGCTCCGGATATCCTGAATTGTAAGATGTAGGTCTGAACAGATTAAACAATAGGGCTAGCCTGGTTACAACAATACCCAAGTAAATGGAAAACCTTTGTAGCGAATAGAATTTCACAGATTAATTCTATTATTCCCGCACAATGAAAACATGTAAAATCTAAAGAAAATCCAGTGGACTGCGCAACACGAGGCATAGATCCTGATAATCTGTGCAATTACAATTTATGGTGGTCTTAGAAGCAATGCTGATCTTACAGTTGATACGGTAATAGCCGAAATGGAATTAGAGAAGAAGGCAGGTTCCTTCTGCCTGCGCATTAAGCACGATAATAACAGATCCAACTATAATTGGAAAATTATCTACTTTCACAAAAACAAGAAGAGTAGTTGCATATTGTTGGCGTTTCTATTGGAACAGTCGTCAGAAAGAGAATCATAGAAAGGGTGCTTTAACAGTTCAAGATTTAGAGGAGGCGAAAATCAACATTGTAAAAGTTACAGTATAACAAAAAACACCCAATGATACTGCCATCTAAATGCCATATCGCAAGCTTGATCCTCAATTGGTCGCATAAAGCATTCCGCATGGAGGTGTTGGATTTAACTTGGGATTCTTTAAGGCAAAAGAGCAACATAACAAACTAATCGTCGTTTGTCTCAAGTGCTTCAGATTTAATGCTGGACGAGCGACCCAACTAATAGGAAGCCTACTATCACCAAGGGTTAAAAAAATTCACCCACACGGAGATAGATTATGCCGGCCCCATACATTTTCGAATGTCAAATAGTAGAGGATCAAAAAGCCAGAAAGGTTACATCGCAATTTTCATCTGTTTAACAACGAAGGCGATGCATATAGAACTGGTTAGTGATTTGACACCAGAAAGATTTCTCTCTGCTGTCAAACGCTTCGTAGAACGAAGAGGAAATGTTGTAAATTTATATAGCGATAACGCAACAAATTTCGTTGCAGCAATTTGTTTAAATGTATTTAAATAAGCCATCTATCATCATTCGGACGATATTTAGAGCAAGTTGTCGGTTCAACGGATACAGTTTTATTCCACCAGGATCTACACATTTTGGCGGTCTATGGGAAGCGGATGTACAACTAGTAAAACAACATATGAAGAAAATCATCGCATTGGCACTACTAACGTTCGAAGAATTGACAACATAACTATGTAAAATCGAAGCATCATTAAATTCTGGACCTCTGTACCCGTAACAGATGATCCAAATGAGCTTGAATGCCTTGAACACCAGGACATTTTATAAGCAACTCTATGTTTGCCCTACCTAACGACCAGCCACTTTAATTAAAATCACAACTAGGTGGCAAGTAGTCGATAGGATGCACAATGATTTTTGGAAAACCTGGAGCAAGGATTATCTACAGCATATGCAAAGTTGCGCGAAACGGACAAAGCAACAACCAAATATAAAAAAATACCAGTTATAGTTCCCATAAGGGATGAAAATATACCACCCACTAAATGGATACTGTTAAGAGTGGTAGAAACACACCCAGGACATGATAAGTTAGTTAAAGTCGTTTTTTGAAAACCAGTTAAAGTCGTTTTTTGAAGGCTCCTGAAACAACTCGTATGATAATTCAAATCTGTATGCGAAACCGGTGTCTGATAGGTAACTTTTAAAAACGCCGAAGTATGTTTAAATGCTATAGTAGCATTATAATCTTAGCGGCAGATTATTTGTTAAATTTACTAGTAATCATATCTTAAATTGATGACACACTGAATCTGACGATCTTCTTCTCTTTACTGTTCCCAATTTCGTACAGTTTTCATAATTTGCTATTTTTTTAAAATTTAAAATTCCTGGCATTCCTGGCATTCAGGTCATAATTAGGTTTAAAAATTAATCAAAATTGAAATAATTTGGTTTTTAACAATTTTAATAAGTTTCCAGGGATTTGAAAGCATAAAAATTAATTTAGCTTCAAACAGCTTTTCAAATATAAAAAAGGTGAATATTTTGGCTTTGAAATTTTCAGTGTTGCCATATTCGGTGTGTTAGTGGTTTTAAGAAAGTTAATTTGATTTTTAAGATTAATCAAAATATCGAAATAATTTTTAAACGATACATATTATATTTTGGAAGTTCTCAGAAATCCTCAATACAGTCGGTGCCTGATTACAAATTAGTTATAAATCCCGGAATGTCTAGAGGTCGGCAACGCTAAAAATCTGCTATAGCCTTCTTTATTCATAAAATCGTTGGTTATGGTTATTTTATATGTTGTGAACTTCAGAGTATTGAAGATTATGTTTTTTAAATCTTTCAGCAATTAAAGTACTAGACATCTTGGCAATATTTAAGTCGCATAATTAATAAAAACTATCAACGTTTGAAAATGGTTTTTGTTTAAAATTGTTTTCACCATACAAATGAATTTAAAGAAAAGTACTTCAGAAAAGTACATATATGAATCGAAAGGTCGCAGGAATTTACACCACGGAACAGGTAGAAAATGAAAATCAGTGAAAAATCAAAAACAAAAATTTAATTCATGTTAAGAACAGTGCAATGTTAGCTAAACTTAAAATGATTTTATTTATTTTGGTAATTGTTTCTTTTATGAAACTTATTCGATTCTTCTGGATATTACATTTACAACAAACTTTAAAAATTAGCTTGTTTTCAAAAAACCTTAGCAGTAAGTCTAAATCTTGTTTAAGCGAGCCATTTCGTAAACCTTAGATACTAAAAATATTTGCAAAGACCTAAATCTGAAAAATTTGGGGGTGTGGCAAAAGTATAGTCTTATTTAATGGTTTACAAACTTTATGATACTGCCACTCCCATGTTAAAAAACAACTTTACGACCTTCTCTAATTAAAAGTACAATAACTTTGTAACATCATGAAAAATGTTGCAAAGTTCCTCGCTCATATTTTTTTTTACAAGCATTACTCTGGTAAGCATGTATTGCGTATTTTTTACTAATGCTTACTAGTGCTCCGTCAGTACAAAGTCCAATGGAGTTGTTCCATTTTATATCATTTCCATTAAAAAAAACTCAATCATATAAATTTGGTTTGAATGTGGCCTTCCTAGGAATAAGGCTGCAGAATAATAAGTCTTTTATATTATTTTCAGCGATATATCAAAACAATGCCATTAAATGTATGCAGTCTAGATTTTATTTTTTGATTATTCTGGGATTAAGAGGCAGTTGAATTAAATTAAATATAAATTCCCATAGCTATATGGTAGTTTAGTTTTTTAAAAAATTATAAAAGATTACATTATTTGAGAGTCTTTTGAAACGGTAAAACACTTTGGGGTCGCGCCGCCCAGTTTGGAAACAACTGGTCTAATTCAAAATGTTTTTCCATGACGACGACTCAAATGCAACTTTTTACTCAACCTAGTGTGCATTCCGAGAACGCGCAGATGCAGGTCCTCACCTCATTTACTATCTGCACAACAAAAAAAATCAGTCTATAGCCACAGGCCATCTGCATCAGTCACCCGGCGTTTTTAAACTGCCTTAGTTAAAATTAAAAAATGCATGATCATTTCTCAGTTTAAACAATTAAATCATATTAATACTGAGGATCGAGAACTTTCGTTATTATTACCGAAGTTTGTAAATATTAATCTACAGAAATATAAAGATTCTGCACTTAAATTTAGATTCATTTCAGTTTTAAGTGCATACATCCAAATAATACTTAAACGGATGCATGAAGCTCAGAATGAAAGAAAAATGTTTCTAATATTACAATTTCTTGATCTTTTTTTAAAAAAATGTTAGATAGTTTTGACTATCCTATTTCAGTACTTTTAAATCACATCGTTTCCGCTCCCATCACTGTGGAATAGTAACTAATTACATAATAGTTGCAATACAAGTTTTTCAAGGCAATTGATAATTATTCAGCCATGTCAGGTTACATTTAACTAATTGTTTTTTTTTCGATTTCAGGTAAAACATCCGCCAAATCAGGAGAAGAAATCATTAATGTAAGTAAACATTATTAATTACTGTAAAGTGTAATTTTTCACTATATCTAGTTAACTAGTCTGTAGACATTTATTGCTATAAATGGTTTGTAAGATCAAATTAAATTAAATTAAATTCTACCACAATCACCTTCATGTAATCTTTGAATTTACCCTATTACCCAATAACTTTTACCGCAGCTGGATTATAATTTATGTTAATATATGTATTTAGTGATTTTAAATTTGATCCTATTTAGTGATAGGGCGAATAAATTTTCAAATTGTTTATGATTGGTATCTGATATATTTGAAATTTGCAGATAAAACTGGTTGGGACATGGTTTTTGAAAGTTCTCTAAGGTCCCGTCTGATTTTTGTTAATTTTTTTTCCTATAATAATTTTAGCAGTGTTTTGCATGCAACCAAATTAATTGGTTTGCCAATGAATTTGCGAGTAATAGTTGGTAGTTTTTTTTTTGTCATCCATCATAGTTATAATTAATTTAAAATGTTTAGTTTACACTCACGATTGTTGTTTATCTGGAAACGTTAAAATTATTACAAAATTCGAACAGCAAACGAACTAATTACAAAAAATGGAAGAGAAAATTGTTTCACTTATTTCAACATTGTTGTTACAACAGTCAAAATACTTATGGAAATCGAGTGGCACATAGGAAGATGACTCCTTCCAAATTCAGCTTAACTAAGGTTGCCAATGTCCAAAATTAATTTGAAAATTTACTGTTTTAACTATAGGTAACATTTTCCAGTCAATGAAATGTTTTAACATTAATAATCCTTGTAATGTTTTATCTGTTTAGCGACCAGCTTATTTAGTGTACCATAAATCGGGTCATAGGGCTCTGAATTGTCAAGAAAACGTGAAATTATTTCGGTATTTAGAAAGTCATTCACAAAGAGTGGTGGCGAATTCTTTTGGGGTCAGAAAGACATTACCTGTTAAAACTGTGAAAATGCGAAAAATACAGTACGTTACTATAAACTCGACAGTAAAAGCACTTCAGCCAAAAACAAATTAGAAATAACTGCATTTGAAGATGTTGACAATTCTACGTTAATGTGGTTCAAAAAACAATTACGCACCAGAAATGCTTGAATAACGGGTCCGTTAATCAAATAAGCTGCGATACAAAATGCCAACTAGTTGTACTATCCAAATGTTAAATCGTCTAATGGGTGAGAAAAGCTTAAACCACATGTAATAGGCGGGGTCTGAAAACGATTGCTCGAATAATCTGCTTGCCTTCCAGATTTGGTGAATTATTATTGAAAAACAGGCACAGAGTTTGTGATATGATTGACCTCTTTAGTTATACCCATAACTTAACATTCCTGAATACTCTTACTATAGTATTTTTTGCTGAAATTTTACCTAATTTCTGCCACATAATATTCCATCACGGTATTGCTACTCTTTCTTCATTGGTAGCTTGTATTGATCGGAGATATCACTTCGCTAGTAGATGTATTTCTTCAATGAATCATTTGAAGTAGTTGTTCTTTAAATTTATTGAAATTTTCTCTATTTGAGTCGAGTATAATGTATATTTTTTTATTGCTGCAGCCCCACAGGATTAAAATTTTATACAATTAAAAAATTTA
Organism: Tipula confusa; assembly: GCA_963556175.1. Taxonomy (NCBI): domain Eukaryota; kingdom Metazoa; phylum Arthropoda; class Insecta; order Diptera; family Tipulidae; genus Tipula; species Tipula confusa. Next base: position 95,037,870 of record OY744476.1, read on the forward strand.
GGATTTTAAATTTTATACATTTTTAGAGATTGTAACATGGATAATTGTTCTGAAAAAATTTAAGTGGTTTTTATGCCTACTGGAAGCTATAATTACTTCTGTGTAATGCCTGCAAAAATAACTGCAATAACTACATCACCTGCATTCTTAACAGGCAACCTCTTTATTTAATCAAATACGGCAATTTTTTTAAAAATTGTTTAATTTAATTTTTAAAAAGTTTGATTTGAATTTGAAAATTTTGAATTTGTTATACGAAAAGTTTACTTTGAAATGAAAAAAGTTTATTTTGAATTTGGAAATGTTTATTTGGGTTTGGAAAAAGTTGCAAGTGAAATCCTATATATACGCTAGTTTCCTTACTAACTAAACTATAAAGAGATATTTTCAATCACTTGTTACGAATTGGTGAAGGTTGTAGGTGGTTAGCCCATAAATGTTGTGTTTCCACACAATTCGGTAACCGGTAAAGATGTAATTAATTAATTGCTATTTATAAATTGTTGGTCAGTGGCGAGTATTGAAATCGGGATCTCATCGTGATAAGCAAGTATCTTAACCATCGCTTACGACCGGTGATAATTTTCCTTAATATTCGATTGAAATTCATAATTTTTTACACGAACAATAAACTAAACTGATGTTAAGAATTATTTGGTTTTGATCAAACAATTTGATCGATAAATTAGAGCTTCACTTTTAACCGTGTAACTGGAATTTGCTTTCTCCACATCGGGGAAAATAGTATTAAACAAGTTAGCAATTTCATTTTGCCAGTTATAATCGATGAAGTGCAGTTCTAGATAATCAGGTTTCGTTGTATGATTTATTATATATCATTGGATTTGAGTGAAAGATAAAGAACATGAAATGCTTTGTAACCAATTAGCTGACACGATTGTCGCTAAATTTTCTTAAGTATTGATGGGTTATAGTTTTATTTTGTTTTTATACTGCCATCTGTTTTGGGGTCATACCTCTTTCAACTCATTGGTGGTTAACTTGTCCCAAATAGGAACAGTCAAGGCGAAAGAGACCTGGCGTCGATAGTGGTTTGGTACATTTTAGATATACATCTCCGCACGTCACACTACTTTTGCATCAGTTACCATTTAAACAGGTTCCATCAGTTTAGTTGTCTATCCAAGGTCAGTCAATGGTCTTTGTTTTTTCAGATCGATTTTGCGTAAAATCTTTTTACGTATACAAAAAATCTTCTTATAAGAAGATTGTTTTCAAAGCGAAATTAACCATAAACATTTTTTTTTACAGCCTAGTGAAGCACAAGGAGTTTTTAGGAAGACCAAGTTGAAATTTCAATGCATTTTGACCTATGTTTTTATGTTGACTGCAAAAATAATGTAACGTCATAAATTGCTAGGTAGCTAGCAATGTATTGTGATACCTTTGAAATGCACTAAGTATTTAGTGCAGAGAAATAGATCCATTGTTACTGTATCCACATTATATTTTCATTACTGTATAGAGTAATATTCCTTCTTTGTAAAACTATTATTAGCAAATATAAAAGAAAATTTAGAAATTTCAAGGCGATAGTAATCGTGGCGCCTTATACAAGTTAAATAGTAACGAAACAGACATTTTGATTACTTTTTAAAAAATATTTTCACAATTAATGTCTAGTAACTAACAGTAAAAAACAGACACAAATATCATCGCATGCACTCTTCAAGTTCGCGCGCTTTGTTTCCCTATATATACAAATGTTCAAAAGTTGTTGTCATCACCCACTCACATATATTCAATTTTATAGTTTTTATTATGATTAATGTCACATCATACTGTATTATATTAGTTTAGATAGTGATAAATATTACAATTGACGGCTTTCAGTCAAAAAAAAAATATCTCTGTTTTTATGACTGTTCGCAATGATATAAGAGATGCATGCGATCTGAAATTTAAGATAATCAAATACCATTTCCGTTTGTTAAAGACGTCGCCTTTATGTTTGTGTATATAGAGTGTGATTATATAGGTTTGTTTATAAAATCTATTATAATGTCAAGTCGTCTATATAACATTGTAAATTGATATAAAAATAGTTTTCGAACTATTTCGTCTTTGATTATATAGATTACAAAAATAGAATATTATAGTTTTTTTTTGTTATATACATGACTATGTTCATAATGGTCGGTGACTTTCTAATCGTAAAAAAAAACTATATATATACGATTAGGAAACAATAGACGATAATTTGAAATGGTTAGATACCTTTTTTCCGGTTTATTGGTGATCTAACAAGTTTATGTAATTTTTTGTATATAGAATTTTAAGTACATTTTAAATGTATAGTAAAAAGCGGGTGTTGTTAAAGGCCATTGCTGGAGTTTACAGAGCAAATAATTTAACTTCCTGAAACAGTTATTTTAGTTCCATATTGCGTTGGTCAAAAACAAGAAAATGTTGGTTGGCAATTACAACTATACATAATCGAACAGTGATCTATTATTGTGAGAGGTCAATAGTTCGGAGTCCAGAGTGTTTGTGTTTATGATGGTATTACTATTTATTTGCCCTTAATAGGTTTTGTTGTATACTCGTGACTTATGACATGTCACTATACCTCTTCACAATATGATGTACTAAAACCACTCTAATGTACTCACTGAGACGTTTTTAAATTTTGTATAGTATTTACCATCTTGAAAGCCGTTGAATATGTGTATTAAAGATTACCAATGAAAAGTTTCCTATTTCTTCAATGTGTTAAAATTTCAATCCAATTTTGAAATATTAAAGATGTTTACATAAATTTTAGGTTAGACTGATAACTTATCTTTACAATGCAACTTCATTACTACGAAAAAAAATTAAGAGACAGTCTGCTACTTTAGAAGTAAAATGAGTAAATGATTAGTGCCTTGATTAGATCGTTGAAATATGTGCAGTCTCCGAATCGGCATTCATGTAAATATAACCCATTGGTTACTCCCGAATAAATTTATATCATTCTGGCTGTCCTAGTACTGGTGGTCTCGTTCTTAGGAGATGTCTAATTAAATTGGTTTGATACATCATACAGCGAATATCGACTTTTTTCGCACCTTGCGTGCTTCCTGAATTCTATGTTAAAGTATTCCATCTTTAAGTTCATATGGAGATTATCATTTCTTACTTACCATTGTGCTAAAAGTTGTAAAAGTTTGTTTTGGAATGAAAGAATTATTATCACATTGGTCTTCTTGGTGCAAACCCTAAACCCCACCCTGAATACCGTAGGTCAATATTGGTTTTAGAATTTGCCTAAATAGCAGAAGTTTATTATGTAGTATCAGCTTGGATAAATTGATTTTGTTTCATTTAACTGGATTCGCCATCTGTTTGTCCAGTTACTCAATATGTTAGTGGCTCTTTGTACTTTGCTTGTATCTTCTCCTAAACCAATAGCTAACATGGCAGTGTCATTAGGAAATGTTGCTATGTGAATTTCTGAAATCTATATTTGGCAAATTTTGTATATATAGGACATACAAAATTGGTCCTAAGACTCTACCTTGTAGTACTCCTGCTGTTATTTTCGTCAATGAAGAGTATTCATCTTCATATTTTGTCCTAAAATGTCGGTCAGCTAAGTAGAATTTTAGATTCTGATAAAAAAATAAGTTAAAAATATAGTTGGAAGCACAGAAATAAGCCTATACGATTTTTTGTCGTTAAGTGGATTACTTGGTTTTGGTATCATTGTCCCTTCTACCACTTTCCATTGGTGTGGAACATAGTTAAGTATGAACGCTGCATTAATTAAATCAAATAGTTTAGTAATCCTTTTTCACGTAGTGCTTTATCTATTTTTGCTGTAATTAGATAATATCCAGGAGATTTTTATGACCTTAAGTTATTTTAACTTTTAACTCTTGTAACATATAGGTTTTATACTTTAGCTGTCGATTTTGTTAAGTAGTGCTATGTTTTCATCAGCAGTTTGTCAACTCTTGGGAGAGGTCTGAATGTATCTCCACGATATGGAGATTGCGCTGCTAGCCCAAGTTCCAAGTTTAGAGCTTTTTAAACGTTTTGCTGCATTCTAAAGGGAATAATCTATATCTTTTTGACGAGTAAGGCCAGTAAGGTAATTATGAATCGATTAATTTTTTATTTTTTTGATTAAAAGTATTAGTAAACAATATAAAACATTACTAAGAGAGTTGAGTATCGTTTTATTTTCGGGGGACCGATTTCTCCGCCATATTTTTCGTGCTTTACGTTTTTCTCTAACCAATTCTCTAACTTCCAAAGAGATGTTGATATGTCTTCGAGTTTCTTTTTAACTATTAAGGCGTACTATCCCAAGCTGCTTCTTGTTTAATATTGTTAAATTGTTCTAATTGGTCCTTTAATTGTGCCAAATTTTTAACTGGCACTTGAACATTTATATTGTCACTGACTAGTTTCTGGAACAATTTCCAATTTGTTTTGTTGTTTGTTAATTTGGGCATCAACTCTTTCTTAACAACCATTGCACTTAGATTCATGATTATAGGAGAGTGATCTGACAACAGTCCTTCACTGTTTTCTATGAATATATATATATATATATATATATATATATATATATATATATATATATATATATATATATATATATATATAATATTTATGCGTGATCGCTTGTTCTCGTCTTTTTATTCCAGTAATGTATATAAGTTTTACCTAAAGTTATTATGTTTTAATGAACTATTATGTTAAAAGGTTTCTTTTAGGTGGGTTGCAAATAAAGTAGCTTTTTGCTGGTCACTTTTGGCCTATGTTCCATCGTCATTTCATTAAAGTATTTCATTGAAATATTAGCTTTGAGTTTTTTTAGTGGTTCCATTTTAATCTTCATATGAGGATTCAATAGCTTTAATGTTGAAAAAATTTTGAATTTTCTCCTTTCTATTAAGTATAAGCATGAAGAGTGAAGCCCTGTTTTTTAGCTGCTTGATCTGGAACTTTTGAAAGGTGAGGTTTTATGCAAAACCAAAAACTGTTACGATACCCAAATCAAGATTTTTCATATTGGACAAATATCTAATGGAAACAAGAGAACTTGACTTCATGATTCAATAAACCGCAAATTACTATAACGTTGAAAAAACTATCTCAAAATTATCCAATGAAAATGAAAATACATTTATCTTCATGTTAAATTCTGATAAGCGAATTTTTTTTTGATTTAGTTTACATAAAGTGCGTTGTTTGTGATAATGACGCTCAATTTGTTACCGCGGTGACGCAACCAGTTGCATGTTCTTTAGGAATATAACAATCATTAACTCCCTTAATATTACGACTTGCTAATCTAGTTGAAAAACACATCGCAACGATTTTAAAACTAAATGATCTATTTTGGTCTAGAATAACCTCAGACTGGTGGCAGTTTTATTCCGTCGAATTCCAACGCTTTCCGATTATAAACTTTTTTGTGAAACTGTTGTATTTAATTCTTCGTAACAAACTTTTTGTAGTCTTTTTGGATCTTGAAATATGTTCGATACCAATTAAGAGTGTTGTAGTGTTTTAGAGTGTTGAATGATGATCTATAATGATTCAACTCAATTTCACGAACTGTTAATGATAGCGACAAAGTTCTTAAAAACACTTATTTAGCTCAAAAATAGTTAGTTTAAAGTTAGTTATTACGTTACGCAGAGGTGTCATCATCATTGCGGTTGGAGCTATATATTAAGCTCATGATTTTTCTCTCGAGTGTCATGAACTATCTTTTTCATCCGTTAAGGTCCAACTCTCACTACCATAGATGACAACGGGTTTAATCAACACTTTGTATAAATTCAGCTTGTTAGGATTTGCAATGTATTTTGACTTTAGAGGTGGACTTATACAAAATATGGTTAACAGCGACAAGACGCACTTTAATGACAAGGGACCCAAGGTATCGAGAACTTGTCACTCCTTCAAATGTGCGGTCACCACTACTAAAATCCATTGCGTCTTGGTCTCTAAAACCAGTGATCAAATATTTGGTTTTATTAGTTCTGGGACCAGCTGAGAACCGTACAAGTGGATTCAGTAGTTCTTTGACACCGTTGCAAGCCAGTCCAATTACACAGATAACATCTGCATATACCAGAACCTGGTTGTACAAAATGTTGTCTTAACGTGTTTGACTTTAAAGAAAGGTGAATTCTAACATGAGATTAAAGTGTATCGGAGGCAGAACATCTCCTTGCCATACCTTATTGCTAATTGCAAAATGCGGCCACCTTCCATTCGTCAGGCATAACTTTGCTTTACCAAACTAATTGCCCAAGGTCGTAAAAATAGTTCCACAAAGTATCCCCTTCGAATATCAAAAGCTCAGAATCAATATAAACAACCCCAAAAAACGGTTTCTTTTTAGTCTCCGTAACAAAACGTCTTATTTAATATTGTCTCATGTATATCGGTTTCGATCTTATCGCTCATGTCGTTCTCTGCGATCTTGCCCAAGTTTATCTTGTCCCAAGTTAAAATTTTCGCTCATGATCTTAACGTACTCGAAATACGTTACTTTCGTTCTCGAATTTAAATTCGGGTTCGCGGTTTAATTTTTTTCGTAATTCAAAAAACGTTTCCTATAGCGATCCTCGATGAATCTACCAACTTAAAACAATTTTCCCTGAACTGTGTCGCCCAAGATTTGTTTGGAAATGCGCTTCATATGCATTTCCTTTTTTGTAAAATAGATTAATAGACTAGAATATTATTATAAGTATTTAAGATGTTTTACCTGATAGAATTCATCCAAACATTGTATTGTGCACTGATAAATTGCCTTCTAAACCTTTCAAAATCCCTTCTCGTAATACATTAAAAAAGCGGCCTGATCCTACAATAATATCCACCAACCCAGGCTGATAAAAATGCGGATCTGCCAATTGTACACCTTTGATGTTCATGAACTGACAATTGTATTTTAGAAGAAGGTAAAAAATTAATTAATTTAGAAACGGTTAGAACATAGATATCTAAAATTTCGGTATCGGACTATATGGAGACTGCCGTAATCGTTAGTAAACGTCTAGTTGTTTCTGTGCCTGGTGTGAGGCACTTTAAGTTTTGCGCATTTTTACTTGATAATCTTAATCATTTGACCACAAGATTTGAATATAAGAGGCACCTGTGCTCCGGAATCCAACAATACTCGACATCTTTGGTAGTTGTTCGCTGAGTAACTCTAATAACTGCTGTTGGTAATAAAGTGGTAAATCGCTTTGTGGTTGTAGTATGTCCGACGTCCAAATATTCAGTGTTAGCAGTAACTGTAACTGTTTTCGAAGTAGTCGAAATTGTTTTTGAATCCTTTCGTTTGCTGGTGGTTTTTGGGAATTTTTGTGTAAAGTGGTGTGATATTTTGCACGACGTATACCACATCTAAACTTGGAGCGACAGTTCGATGACATAGGTGATTGTTGCTATAAAATTTCTTCTATCATTTACAGAAAAGCCTAAAAATTCTTCACAATTTTGTAACTAATGAATTTAGTCGCACTTAAGACAGCTTAGCATAGTTTGCTTATCTGCATGAATTATTTTCGTATTTGGAAAATGGCGATAGACCATACGCTTGTCATCGCACAACTTTCCAACGTATCGCTTTGTTTGTTTAAAATTTCAAAAAATTAATTGTTCATTTGAAATTCGATTTCGTAACTATTGGGAACACTTAATCATGTTTGGTAGGTTGATCTAGTTTTCTTACCAAAATATGGATTAACCTTGTATCTCGAGACTCAAATACTTCAAATGAAATGAAACTGTTATAATTGGAATTGCATTCTATTCACAATCTGCATCTCTTTTTGGAGTAACGTCTCTATTTCATTTTGATGACTAGATGCCATAAGCTGTCGAATTAAATGTTTTGGAAAATTGTGTTTTGTCGATACTTGGAAGAAGTTGTTTTTAATGTCCTTTCTATATACCAAAATTATTTTCTACCATATATGTCCTTTGTCCTAAACATGTTTTTATGAACACTTCTCGCTACTTGTTCTTAAAATATGTTCACCCATGGTAAAGGAGTTGTTCTTTAAAATAAAACAACATTTGACGAGATCTGTGTCACAGTCCGTGTTGCCAAAACAATTTCCCCTCATCGCAGTTTTGAAAGTGTGAACAAAGCGTTTAAATTTCTGTATTTGATTCATTGTGAAACGGGGCTGTATATAGGCATAGTTTCTTTTAAATTACGCTATCGAACATTTTAAGTTCACTTGAAATGAATTTCGGTTCTTTGTGATACTTCTAATCAAAATATTTGTACCAGTGCACGATTATAAATGGATGCTTAGCGTAGGCATCAAAAAAGACAGCAAATAGCCCTACATAATCGAAATGTAACCGTTTTCAAGGTTCATTTAGAGAGAGTTAGCGAACTGGTATAGTCTTACTGCGGTGCACAGGCTTTAAATAGTCATTTTAAATAAGCAATTTTAAAGCATTTCCTTAATATTGCGATCGAGCAATGACCACAAACAGTAGTTATGAGCTAACTAATTTATTCTGGTTGTTCCTCAACGTCCTTTGTAAATTAGTGCTAGAACCAGTGCTAGGTATTTGTAACAATTTTTTTGCCAACTGTGACAAATTTGGATATTTGAATGCATATTCCAAAAGATCATCGCATCGTCAATTTGATTGCCAAATAATATACTAAAAAATCCATTTTTGGTAGTAAATTGGTCAAACTCGGAAATGCCTTGTAAAGGTAAACTCGTAATGATGAATTCGACTGCTACAGTTTTTTCTTCCTCTTCTAGAAGTTTATAATCGAACGCAGGATGAAGAAAATAAGCAGAAAGTGCATATATGTTGAGTGCCACTTTCTTCCATTTTCTTAATTCATAGCTAAAGTGCGCTGTAAACGGATTCACAGATTAACTGCTTCAGCTTTTTTCCGATTTTGGCATTTGTCGATCAGTTCACATATTGGGTTAAAAACATCGATGACATTTTGTATGTGATGTTTAAATTCGTTGTCAAAAAGTAATAATTTCACATCTTGACTTTTTTCCATATTGCTGATCCACCGCAATCTTTTTCATATGCTGCAAATTTTCAAGAAAATAAACTAGATTGTCCCTGAAGGCACACCATCGTACGTCGCAGACTGTGCGTAATTTTCTGCCCCCTTTTTGTCGAATAAGGAATTCTTGGTCTGGATGCTTAAACATTTTAGTAATTAGATTAGTCGACGATAACAGCTCACTATATGGTTTGACAATGTCTTTCGCAAAAAGATTGCCTGTATGGCTATTGCAGGTTGAATGCAGTAGTGCCGTTCGCGTTTAAAAACGCTCGCTCTCCATTTGTTGTGTGTAGTATAGTAACTACAGTTTTAGTGTTGTTTGAAACATGTTTCCATTCATCGAACAACAATACAGATTCCGGTCCTATCCCCTTCGATATTGTAATATTACAATTTTCATGTAGACGATCCAACATTGTGGTCGATAGAACTTTCCTTTATGGTAGTTTATTTGCGTAAGCAGGTCGTATTAAGCGAACAAATTTTTTAAACTGAACTGATTCTACGACCGCAAAAGAAATATTACATCCAAAGAAAATTCGCCTAACGAATTGTTAAAATTTAACTCTTCACTGCGGTGACCGTATCAATATTATTTGACATTTTTTTTATTCATCGTTGATTTTTTTTGAAGGTTACTTGGTCTATTGTTTGAAGATTTAAATTGTAAACTTACGACAGAACTACTGGAACCATGGCTCGTCGTTAGTGTAGGACTATTGAATATTATACTATAGAATATTTTATATGTACATTTACAAGGAAATATCGTTTACTCTTTCTTATTCACTGATTATCCTATTTGTTTAATGAACTGTTAACCTTGTTTCAAAATGTTTACATTGTTTCCAATTGTTTCCAATTGCTTACATTGTTTCCAATTGTTTACTATCAAATTGTATACAATGCGTGTTTACTTGTAAACAGCCATCGCTAGTCTAAAGTACGCTAAAAAGGATAATATGTCACATGAAATCTTTTCCCCTGAGCAGATTAAGGAGCTGATACCTTCGAGAAATTAAAAATAAATTTTATTATAATAACTGGTTTTTCCTACAAAGGATTCCACTTTTTTTTATTTCTTAAGAGCCAGATAAATTTTTCATAGTATCTATTAGCTTATGTGCTCAGAGCTTGTTTTGCCAGAAATTAGAACTCATCGAGATAAATTTAGTTGTTCCATTAAGCGATGGAAAATACCCAGGTCATTTGAAATACCGAACGACAATAGGGTAGGACAATAGGGTTTGTTCATTGTGGTATTGAACGGTTTTAAAATATGTTGTTTTCCTAACCTTGATATCTCATATCTTTTACTGTGATGGCAAACGGTAGGACTCGAAGTTTGAAGAATGTTTATATCGCAATTGATTTGAAAGTTTAATTCGCGTAGATTGATGTATACACTACCCTATGGTTTCATAATTAAATAAAATATGGTGCTTTTTGCAAATCTTCCCTAATCTGATCTTTTAAATTATTATGATGTTGTACATCAATTTTTAATGCAAAAATTAATTTGGTTGACAAGGATGCTAAAATTGAATTCCTTAAATTTATTTAGCTAAATTACAATTGGATTGATGAATTCCTTGTAAGCTCTTACTATTTTTCATCCTGAAAGACAAGGAACGAGTGATATGCTAAAATCTACCTCTGATATAATATCTTCCTTGTATTGTATATATTTTTAAACCGTTCATATGCCCTCGGTGCCACCCGGGCTACACATATTTTGATTTTAACGTATACCTCGTGAAAATTCCTTTATAAGGAAGTTGCTGAATCGGCGATTATATAAATTTTTAATCAATTTCTGTAACGAAATTAGTGTTGCTTATTAAGTTATGCTTGATTGACTTTGTATTAATTTTTTAAATTAATATTTAATGGCGATAATGAAAAAAATATATAAATCGTGCTGTCGGTTGTCCCACAGACTTGGTAAAATTTATATGATTTCATTGTTTTATTAAATTCAATAGATCGCGTAGCGTGACTCTGACGTTATATGTAACATTTTAGTGTCAATTGAATTTCTCAATTACATTTTTTTATTATGAATAAATTGATGGATCTTTTTACTCAATTTACTCATATATAATATCATATTTCAAGGGTAAGGTTAAATTATATAATCTTATTACAAATAGAAAAATAGATGTTGGATCAAATCCATTAACATTTTAAATAAATTTGAAAAAAGACAGTATGCGGGTAGGAAAAAGTCAGTTTGATGGTTTGATCTAAAATAAATTTGAAATGTTACAGGCCAAACCGAAAAAATAGAATATAGGAAAATGGTGGCTGAGTTCTGTCTAAAAAACTAAAAAATGGACTTTACTAAGTGCCAACTTCCCATTACGAGTAACTGTTTGGTGCCCATATTTCTTTGAAAATGAGGACGGCGCAACCATTAAGGTCAATGAAGACACCTATCGCACCATGATAACCGATTTTTTGGCGCCCGCTCATCATGGTATTGATGTGAACGATGTTTGGTTTCAACAGTATGGTGCAACTTGCCACACATCTCATGCCACAATCGATTTATTGCGTCAAACGTTTGATGACCGTTTAATTAGCCGCAAGAAGCTGCGGTTTAACACCATTGGACTATTTTCTGTGGGGCGCTGTTAAAGAAAAGTGTTATACCGACAAACCAGAGACAATTGAGCATTTGAACGCCAACATTCGTGATGTCAGCGCCGAGATACGACCCCATACACTCGAAAAAGTGAAAATTGGTCCGATCGAATGGGGTACTGTGATATGAATGAAATAATATTTCATCTCTAACCGAAACAATTGTACTTCACAACAAAACAATAAATTTGGCAAAATTTCAAACCGTTTTTGTTTTGATGCATTTTTAAATTTAAACTTTTAAATAGCCCACCCGTTATGTTGGCTTCGTTTAGCAATTTTTAATTTAGGTTAACTTACGTCTTATTGATCTAGAGTCTTGTTGATCTTACGTCTTATTGAACGAGTGTTTGTCGTATTAGACAAATCGATTGACGATATCAGCGTATTTGTTTAACAAAACGTGGTATGCGAATGTCTCGTATAGACTGGAAGGGTTTCTCGTAGTTGCCCCAAACGTGTACATCCTAGGCTGGTAACGAGTCGTCCCAGTCCAAATTTAGTTGCCACAATTATTAGTAAAATACTTAATTTTTTATATTAACTGGAGGGACTCATTTAATGGGATCAAATAGTTTACGTGTTTTGGACAGATTAAAACGTTTCGTGTTGTTGCACCGTTGTTTCACCTTTACTTTGAAACGAAATATATCCTCGGTTGGATCGTATTGTAGTTATAAAGTTTTGACTGCACAGTTGGGCTCTTGTTCGAAGGTTTTTAGTTGTGATCTGTATCGCAAGGTGGTTTATCTTACAAAATTTCAGGTTTGTGAACTTTTCCCCGCTATGTTAACCCACAGAATGCTATGTTGTGCGGGTAATATAAAAGTTTAACTTAAGCGCTTTCGATATTCTACTTGCACCTGGCACAAGAGCTTATGTTAAGATGTTGTTTTCGATCATTTTGGCGGTAAACGGATTTTGATGTGGTGTTCGAAAGCGATTTGCTGCGGTGCCCAGATACCACGGTACATAGCTTGTAGTATTTAGGAGCCTCAGAAAGTTTTTTCTCCAGACAATATTGTGAAAGAATGAGTCGTGTTCTTGAATGTAGATGAACCTTTATAAATGTTTGTTAATTCAGGTATTTATATTTAGCGGTGCTTTCTGCATCGAAGTATCATGGCGTGCAGGGTGCATTGAATGGTTGGTCCGATGACTAAGCTTTCTTTCAAAGATATTCCAAAGGTTGCCCCAACAGACTGCTCAAAAACCACTACGCTTTGTGATCGTTCTGTCTTGTTGTTGTAAACTACACGATAGGGCAGGAAAAATCTATCGTCATTGACCTGTGCTGAACGAATTTGAATCTTATGACTTAAAGCTAAATATTCAGCCATATAAACGGTTTGTAAGTTCGTAAAACTTCCTATCGCGCAAAAAATAGTGTTCTAATCCTTTGAGTCTTTGCACAGCTGAGCCAATTGATTTACTCAGTAAAGATGTCGATCTTTTAAAAAGTAGTTTGATTACAAACCCGTTTTTCCGATATATTGTGTTTGCAAAGTTTTTCTCTTTAATTCTTTTTCAGACTTAAACATTTTAAAATTAGTAGAGTTTGACTCGACTTCCCAAAACCATCTCAACATATTATCGATATTGAGTTCTGATGGTTTCTGACGGTTGGCTTTCAATTAGGATGTTAAAGAATTAATTGATGCACCCCTCAACATATCAACCTCACCCGTTTTATCTTGTCTCCTACTTTGTCCACCTCACCCATTTTCTTGATTTTGGGATAAGCTAATTGTATATGTTCCCAGTCGGTTATCTGGTCAGCGCAGCTTTAAAATGGCAGTTGGTTTTCGATTTGATATGGTTCAAGATAAAGACGTTTATGATAATAGGTAGACCCTTTTTTGGGATACGTATACTGATATATTTTTTATTTGAAGGATAGTTCCTATGTTGGCGTGACTTAAGCCAGAGGATGTGAGTCTTGCATTACGTCGTTGAATTCCCAATCGTAGGACACATGATCCGGTTACAAAGCTCACTTGGGATTCTTTAGTTAAAAAAGGCATGAAAATCCAGACCGAAATGGAATGGTTTAAAACTAATTGTATTCTAGCGGCAGTAATATCTGCAGAGTGTTTATGTTATAAAACTGTGCATTCCGATCCTGTGGAGGTAGGTGATATTCTTCTACGATCGCGTTTTGTGATTCGATTTCAGTTTTTGCCTTACATTTTTAATTATATTTTAATTAGTTGAACAATTTTCGAAAAAAAACCTATGCTAATGGCAGAAAGTTTTAAAACATGATGCATTAATTTTTAAAAATAATCTAATCTTAACTGCTGGATTGAAAAGTTCTCCTAAATTAAACAAGCTTCCAACAAAATCACCTAAAAACACACCCTGTATCAGGAGATTCACATGACACGTTAATCATATCTGAATAAATCGGATAGTGAAAATGCATTTAACGCTTTTACCATACAGCCCAAAAATTTATCTATGGTATAAAGAAAATCAAATGTCTTAAGGCTAACTGTTGCTTTGTCACAGGTCGTATAGTTATGGTTAAGGTGTTTGTTCAGAATAGCAGTAGAGTATTAATATTTAATACATATCTACCGAATAAACTTATATATACCAATCAGTCCACATATAACCCACATAAAATATATCCCACATAAATTATTGTTATGGCAGTTCTCAATATAGTTACATGTACTTATATTATAAATGTTATACTATAAATGGTTACATGGACCATAATTTATTGGCATAGTAATTAATTATTTTTGTAGATGTCGCAATGGTAATTAAATTTTTATGGTAGAATTTTTCTTGACAATAATTTAGTGTGTCTTCTTGAAAATCATTCATTGTGAAACCACCATCAGCAAAGTTCATTTGTTAATAAAATTCGTAATTTAAAAATTAAGAATATTATCAATTGTTTTAATTAAATCTAAAGTCGTGAAATAAAATTCAAAGCTATTTTATTATTTTATACATAAATTTTGGTCCTTCGAGCCGGATCCGCGTCACGTGGCGATCTTAACCTAAAATACAGCGGTCATCAGAATAAGGAGGTTGTTGAAGTGCAATTGATTCACCATCCAAAGGAAAGAGCATCCATCAAAATCCAGGTAATTTTCATTTACTTTAATTCATTTACCCGCTTTTCCATATCCCTTGAATCAATTCGTGATTTGACTACAAGATTTTTTCGTTAAAATGACTGATGATGACGGGATTGATCGCACTGGTGCGCTTATTAAACGTAAGGCCGTGATTAAAGGCCAGTTAACTAGAATAGCTAAATTCATTAATGCAAAGAATACCAAATGTGATAGTGACGAATTGAATACGCGTTTATCCAAGGTACATGAGTTATATAACCAGTTTATCACCACCGAAGATAACCTGTTCCAATTAGATAGCAAAGCAGACTCGGAAATGGAAGATCTTGACGACCAATACTTTCCACTGGTTACAAAAATTCAATCATTGATCCGTGCAATTAACCTTCAGCAAGTCACCAAAGTAGATGATAGCCTTGACAAGTCCATTCATGCAAATAATTTTAAATCAGACTTCAAGTTACCAAGATTATCCCTTCCTATTTTCGATGGAAATTATAAGCATTGGCAGTCCTTTCATGATATTTTTATATCAACTGTGCACGAGAACACATCATTGTCACCAGCGCAGAAATTTAAATATCTGTTAGGACAGTTGCGAGGTCCAGCGTACTTGTCCGTATGTCATTTTCGTGTAGATGACGCAAATTATGTAGAGGCTTTAAAACGTCTTATATCGAAATACGACAAAAAGAAATTAATTATCGAAACCTACATCCGAGATTTTTTATCGCAACCCAAAATCAGTACGAATCCTTCCTCATCAAACTTAATGAAAATATTCGATAATATCGACGAAACCATTCGTGGATTAAAAGCGCTTGGTTCTAAGGCAACTGAACGCGATCCTTGGATCATTTATTTAGCCACAGAGAAGCTCGATGAAGAATCCAAACGTATATGGAAATATGAGACTTCAGAAAGTGAGTTTCCCACCACAGATGAACTACTGGCATTCTTATCCAAAAGAATTGACGCAATAGGAGAATCTGGTGCAAAGCGTAACCAACCCCAACCAAATCTACCTAGCAGATCCAAATCATTCCATGTTAACCCACAACCACGTTGTCCGTTATGCACTAACGAAAACCACAAGTTATTCACTTGTACCAAATTCCGCAATCAGGATGTTGATGGCCGACGAGAACTGGTTAAACGATTAAATCGATGTTTTAATTGTTTAAGCGATGAACATATCGTGACCAGTTGTAAGAACAATAAAAGTTGTCAGAAATGTAATAGAAGACATAATTCTTTATTGCACCTTCCTCACGTCACTAATCCGCAGAATTCCAGTACCTCATGTTTGATTTCGCAACCCGCCTGCTCTGAGCCAACACTACGGCAAGAAGCTAATTATTCGATATCAGGTAGCTCTGGAGAAGTTCCAAATCTTAAAACCATGGTAGCCAATTATATAGAACCAAATCGACGTATGATAGCCGTCCTTCCAACTGCGGAAATTGAAATCGAAGATAAATTCGGAAATTGGCACAAATTTCGAGCCTTGCTCGATTCGGGGTCAACCCATTCATTTGTCACAGAAGCGTGTGTTAACCATTTAAAAATTCCGAGAACAAAGGCTAACGTTTCGATTGATACGTTGAATAATTCAAACGCTGGATCATCAAGGGGTATATCCAATTTAAGAATCCGTTCATGTATAGATCATGATTATCTTATCCGTACGAGAGCATATATCCTTCCTACAATTTGTTCAAAATTGCCAGTAGAATTTATTGATATCAACGAAGCGTCGTTCAAATATCTTAATCCGGTAGCTGATCCCAATTTCAATACGCCAACAGATATCGACATGTTACTTGGTTGCGAGCACCTATTCCACGCTTTAACTGATGGCAAGGTAGTACATGGAGAGAATACCTTAATAGCACGAAATAGTAGATTTGGCTGGATTATTGGCGGAAGTTTTAAGGTGGATGATCTAACCGTACCTAAGAATAATCCATTAAGCTCAATGCACGTTCAGTTAACGGAAGACACGTTAGAGTGGTCCGGTATAGAAAAATTGCTCCAAAGGTTTTGGGAAACCGAGGAGATAGACATCAATTCAAGCATGAGTGATGATGAAATCAAGTCTCGAGAGTTCTATAGTGAAAACGTAAGGTATGCAGAAAATCGCGTTTCAATACCGCTACCGTTCATTCATCGCCCGCCAAACCTTGGTGACAGTTTTACGCAAGCACTAAGACGGTTTCATCTGCTCGAATCAAGATTGAATGCAGATCCACTACTTCGCGAGGCTTATACAATTTTCATGAAGGAATACTTGACATTAGGTCATATGGAAATTATCCCTGAACATGAAATCGCGAAACAAACCAACGAACTGTTTTATCTTCCCCACCATCCGGTATTCAAAAGCACCAGTAGCACTACCAAGGTTCGCGTAGTGTTCGATGCATCCGCTAAGTCTAGTTCGGGAGAGTCGTTGAATGGTAATCTTATAGTGGGTCCTACTATTCAGGATAATCTAATTAATATTTTAATCCGCTTCCGAAAGCATAAATTTGTTATATCAGCGGACATCGAAAAGATGTTTAGGCAAATTCGTATCCATCCTAATGATCGAGATTACCAAAGGATAATTTGGCGTGAAAATCCTCAGTCACGGATCCAACACTTTCGCTTAACGACGGTCACGTACGGTACTAGTCCCGCACCGTTCCTGGCTACTCAAACACTCCATTATCTTGCAGATAAATTTACCAACGAGTTTCCAATTGGCTCCGAGATCTTAAAACGAGATTTTTATATGGACGACTTAATGTCGGGCGGAGAAACTTTACAAGCCGCGCTACAACTGCAAAAGGAACTCATAAGCTTGCTCGGCCAAGGCGGTTTTAATTTGCGAAAGTGGTCCGCAAATCATCCCGCGTTACTGGAAACTATTCCAATTGAGAACCGAGAACTTTCTTCTTGGGAAATAACAGATGCTAAGTCAATATCTGTCCTCGGCATAAAATATGACCCCATCCAAGACAACTTTTTCTTTCAATTATCTCTGCCAAAAACAACGAAATTTTCTAAGAGATCATTTTTATCGGAGTCCTCGAGAATTTTCGACCCGTTAGGCATGTTATCACCGGTAACAATCCGGTTAAAAATTATGTTTCAGTCACTTTGGGTTAAAGGTATTGGTTGGGATGATGAGCTACCTCGAGATATCGCTGAAGAATGGTGTCTTATTCGAACCCAACTTAACGACATAACCAATTTAAAGTTCCCGCGTTGGATATATGCAATGAAGGATCTAGAATTTCATTGTTTCGCCGATGCATCCAAGGCGGCATACGCAGCGCTAATCTACGCACGAGTAGTGGAAGGTTCGAAGGTGCATACTAATTTAATTGCAGCCAAAACTAAGGTAGCCCCAGTCAAGGTTGTCTCAATTCCACGTTTGGAATTAAATGCTGCTACTCTTTTAGTTCGGCTTTTTGAATTAGTCCAGAATTCGTTGTGTTTGTCAAGTCAACCTAAAGTTTATTTCTACACAGATTCATCCATTACCCTAGATTGGTTGTCCAAGCCACCCAATACTTTGAAAACCTATATTGCAAACCGTACATCCAAAATACTTACCTGTTCGAATCGTAGCCAGTGGCATCATGTGTCGTCAAGAGAGAACCCAGCGGATTGCGCAACGAGAGGCATGTTACCGAAGGAATTTTGTCAATTGAAGTTTTGGTTTAAGGGTCCCGAATTCCTGCTTAATCCCTCCTTTGTTCCTCCTGGTGAAAAGGTGCAACTTCGATTACCTTCGTGCGAACACAAAGGATTCAGCTACAAGGTTGCCGCGAGAGAGAAACGTGTATCCATTGTTGAGGAGTTGATGGAAAGGGAGGCAAACTACCGAAAACTAACACGAATAATAGCTTTATTGCTAAGATTCTCCAGAAATTTAAAAGTGGAGCCGCATCAGCGCGTGTTAGATACGTTGAGAGTATCCGAGATACGCGGAGCGGAGATTGTGATATTTCGAGACATCCAGGAAAAGAGTTTCGCTAACGAAATAACAGTTTTAAAAAAATCGTTACCACTAACAATAAACACTAATCTAATTTCTTTTTTTCCATTTCTGGACGGCCATGGGCTACTGCGAGTTGGAGGAAGGTTGGATCAATCCAATTTATCGTACGATACCAAGCATCCGGTAATATTACCATCAGGTCATCCAATCGTTGAGCAATTGGTGAGAGAACTACATATCAAATACCTACATAGTGGACCAAAGTTACTCATGAGCACCATTGCCCAAAGATTTTTGATTCTCCGAGCCCGAAATTTAGTAAGACGCATAATTCATCAGTGCATAATTTGTCGACGACATCGTACAGAGGCGCAGCAACAACTCATGGGTCAATTGCCACCTTGCCGAGTAAACCGACCGGCTAGAGCGTTCATACAAACTGGCATCGATCTTGCTGGTCCATTTACCCTAAAAACACATCGAGCCCGAGGAAGTAAAACCTATAAGTCCTACATAGTAATTTTTGTCTGTATGGCGACGAAAGCTACCACCCTAGAATTGGTCACCGATATGAGTACCGACAGTTTCCTAGCAGCATTAAAGCGATTTTGCGCCGTTCGTGGAAATCCTACCGACCTATTTTGCGATAACGGTACCAACCTAGTCGGAGCGAAAAAAGAGCTAGCTGGATTTTACACAGCATACCTAAACCAAGCAACGAAAACAAATATAATAAGTTGGTGCACGGATCAGAAGGTGCAATGGCACTTTATCCCCCCTGCGGCTCCAACATTCGGTGGACTGTGGGAAGCCACGGTGAAGGCTTCAAAATTCCATCTACGCCGTGTGATTGGAGAATCCAGACTCACCTACGAAGAGTTCATGACTCTTCTCAAACAGATCGAGGCCCTTCTTAATTCCCGGCCTTTAGAAGAGCTTCATGATGGCGATTACAATCCATTAACTCCCGGCCACTTCTTGATTGGCCAACCAATAACCTTGTTACCAGAACCAGATGTTACAACCATAAAAATTAACCGATTAAGCAGATGGCAACTATTACAATCCCTACTACAAGGCTTTTGGAACCGATGGTCAGCAGAGTATATAACGTCGCTAAACAAGTTCTACAAATGGCACACACCGAACCATCAAGTAAAAATCGGAAATCTAGTGCTTCTCCGGGACCAACACTTACCTCCAACAAAATGGCCATTAGCACGAATTCACGAAGTCCACCCTGGGAAGGATAACCTTATCAGGGTTATAACCGTCAAGCTCCCAAATGGTAATTTGTTGAAGCGACCGATAACAAAAATAAGCCTTCTACCAAGTTTTGACCCTAACGTGTCAACCCCGGCGGTATGTTCAGAATAGCAGTAGAGTATTAATATTTAATACATATCTACCGAATAAACTTATATATACCAATCAGTCCACATATAACCCACATAAAATATATCCCACATAAATTATTGTTATGGCAGTTCTCAATATAGTTACATGTACTTATATTATAAATGTTATACTATAAATGGTTACATGGACCATAATTTATTGGCATAGTAATTAATTATTTTTGTAGATGTCGCAATGGTAATTAAATTTTTATGGTAGAATTTTTCTTGACAATAATTTAGTGTGTCTTCTTGAAAATCATTCATTGTGAAACCACCATCAGCAAAGTTCATTTGTTAATAAAATTCGTAATTTAAAAATTAAGAATATTATCAATTGTTTTAATTAAATCTAAAGTCGTGAAATAAAATTCAAAGCTATTTTATTATTTTATACAGTGTTGGTTTAAAAAATATGGTTTGAAAGATCTTGTAAGATCTCAGTAAAAGGTCTCAGTAAAGTGTCAACTTTACTATGATTTTGTTTTTTCTTAAGGCTAACCGTTTTGCTTTGTACAGAAAATGATTTTGTATAGGGTTACCCAATAAGAAGTTTCATTTTGAATAGCCTGCTATTTGGGCAACTGTCAATTTTGAGCTGTCATCTTTTGACATTTAATAAGTAAAAACTACGCCATTACTAAAAATAGTATGATACACGCTTCAAAGACGCATTGAAATTGTTAAAACTCACTAGAAAAATGGTGAAAATTTTGCAGTCACAGTTCGCAAAACTAAAGCTCTTTTTAGTCGTCATGAAGTACCTCGGCCGGCAATAATGAAACTGGTGGGACAATTTGTGGTGTTGGGACAAGTTAGTGTTGTGAAGAATCGAAACCGTGTGCGTCGCTCAAGAACAACTGAGAATATTGCTGCTGTAGCCCGTAGCGTTGAAGAAAACCCAGGTTTGTCGATTTTGCGTCGATTTTTGGAATTAGACATTCCAAATACGCAATTACACCATTTTGCATAAATACTTAGGTCTTGAAGCTTTTAAAGTTCAGTTAACACAAAAACTCAAGCCGGTCGATCACCATAAACTTCATATGTTTTCACCTCGGAGGCTACGTTAATAAGCAGAATTGTCGCATTTAGGGCTCAGAAAATCTAAGAATGATTATCTCCATCCTCAACGTGTTTCTCTCCATCCTCAACGTGTTACTGGTTGGTGCGGTTTTTGGGCTGGCGTTTTAAAATTTTAAAGTTTTAAAGTCTTTAAAACTTTAAAAGTTTTAAAGTCTTTAAAAGTTTAAAAGTTTAAAAGTTTAAAAGTTTAAAAGTTTAAAAGTTTAAAAGTTTAAAAGTTTAAAAGTTTAAAAGTTTAAAATAAATACTTTATTCAATTGTACGATTTTCAACTGTAGTTATTCTCAAAATGAATGAATTCAAAAAAAATATAATCACAGGGCTTAGAGTTCAAAGCGCAATGGATGTTAAAGTGGTGACCACACATGTGGAAAAGTGACGCTTTCGTTACCTTGGATCCCTTGTTGCGCATGACAGTTGTGTGACAGGGTATATAAAAGCGTATCATGCCCTTGTTTTCGTGCTTTGTATTCCTAAAGTCCACTGTTAGAGTCAAAATATCTTGCAATTGTTGAAAAACTGAAGTTTTACAAAGTGTTGATCAGACCCGTTGTCAAGTATTGATGTGATAGTTAGGCACTAACAGATGAGTATGAGAGATGGCTGAAGACACTTACCAAGTACTCTTCAACCACGAGATATTTAATAAAAAGTAATGACAGTAAGTGTAGAACCTTTTTTTGTATCTCCAATTAAAAGGTTGATGTCAGTGGCGATTTCTTTTCAAACCATTCTACGAATATGACGAAGCCTGATTGTTGACACAGTAAAAGCCAGCAATGGCGTGTAAAAACCGAATATTATTATCTTACTTATATTCTTAACTTGAACTTACATATGGACCATTTCCACTATGAGTCACAGTAATGATAAACTATTTGTATACATAAGAACTATTTTGTAATAAGAAATTTGATAACGATGACAAGGTCATTTAACGAAATAAAAAACGAACATTTTATCGTTATTTGTATAGAATATAAAAATGTTGATATGATTATGATATTCAAACAGCTAGCATTTCAACTACGCGTGTACTTGTAATTTATTCAGCACACTTTTATACTAAGACTCCCACTCAAGGAAAACGTGAAGTAAAAAAATAAAGTCATTACAACTTAAATAGAAACTTTAATTTAATAATAGCTAATAGCATTACAAAATAAAAAGTTTTTATTTTTGTAGTTTTTAGTTAGTTAATCACGATCAAGTAATAATTAATTGGCATAATATTCCTTTCTAAAACTCATATTATTACGTTTGCGTTTCATGGAACAATGCATTTTCTCATTTGAGATTTAAATCGAAAGTCAAGGTGAAGGAGAGTTTGAAAGCTAAGATTTGCTTTGTTTTTGTTTAACTTTCTGATGTCGATAAAACGCCATGAGTGTAGTATTTCCATATGCGGATGGAGATTTTTAGTTTTTTTTTTGTTGAGATAAAGTCAAATATTTTGAGTAGGCAATGTAAGATTCACTGTGGGAGAAAATAAAAGTCAAAGATTAGAGCTAATTTTCGATTATAACATCGTTTATCGTGGCTATAGTTTTATAGACAGTATGATGTAATTTCTTTTGATGTATAAAATGTCAATGCTATGACCGCAACGTCAATAATTTACAAATTATCGCTGCTATGTATAGCTTTTTAGATTTTTTCCGGAGATTACGTCACACTCCAAATCTCGTGGTTGAAGCGAATGCGGTAAGTTTTATTATCATCGCGTTTGAGGCCACACATCAAGCACATGACGTATTTCAAATGTGATTAGCTAACTCTTATACTCATCTGTCAGTGCCCAACTCTTACACCCATACATGACAACGGATCTGATCTTGTCAG
Source organism: Tipula confusa (assembly GCA_963556175.1). NCBI lineage: Eukaryota > Metazoa > Arthropoda > Insecta > Diptera > Tipulidae > Tipula > Tipula confusa. The sequence goes on from OY744476.1 coordinate 95,060,967, forward strand.
TATTTGCCATATAATGAGAGAAAAGGGATCCAAGGTTTCGGAAGCCCATCACTCCTTTAAATATTTGGTCACCATTACTAGCATCAATTGCGTCTTGGTCTCTAAAACCGTTTATCATATACATATTTTTAATCTTATTGATTTTGAAACCAACGGTGGCCTTGAATCGCACAAGTGGTCATAGTAGTTCTACAATGGTGCCATTCAGTAAAAAAGATATCACCTGCATATGCCAGATTCTGGTTAGACTGACGGTACAAGGTCCTGAAGTGTTTCACTTTTACGAAAGATGAGATTAAAGAGTTTCGAGAACAGAGCATCTCTTCACCATCCATATGAGTCTTTATCTTTCGGCTGGCTAATATCCGTAGGTTTTTGAATACAAATTATTGACAGGTTGGCTTGTCGCATGTGTAAACATAGCTTACAGATACGGTTTAGAATGCTTTAAAATCCAAAACAGACTTTTTATCTGTGGCCTTAAGAGAATTCCATACCAAAATTGCCGAGGTCATTTTGGGCCACATAGTTTTAAATTTTTGGCTATCTTGGGCCATTTCTTGGAAAAAAATAAGTTCCAAACGATACACTTTCATGGGCCATCAAAACCGCCTGCACAGTAAAAAAAAATTACGTAAATACAATACTACTTCTATTGTATATAAGTCCAACGCAATTTTCTATTACATTTTAATAGAAGAAAATCATTACATTTTTTTAATGCAAGTTGTATTAAAAAATATTAATTTTGAATTATTAGATTTTAATACAGACACCATTAGTTTTTTTAAAAACAAGATCTATTAAAATGTGTGTTTTTGTTTCTATTAACTTTCAATGGTGCCACTATTTTATTAGTACAATGGATGGAACCATTATATTTAAATGCAGCCTCTATTTAAAAGTAATAATGCAATATTTTATTGTATTTTTATAAAACTGGTTTTTATTTTTCAATAGATATCATTCTTTATAAAACATTTTTTATTTTCATACTAATATTACAGATTATTTGTTTTATTTGATTAAAAATTAAAATTAATCAAATTATTATTATAAGTTGGCAACTTGTTTCTATTAATTTTTAAGAATTATTAATACCACTCCTTTGTAAAGCTGATGTAGGTTCTTTTAATTCAGGTGAAATTATGGATTATACTCATCGTTTTATTATTTCTATAAACATATGGGCTGGAACAAGCGTTTCTTCCACAAAATGAGATGTGTCATCTAAATATTGAAGTTTGAAAAAAATTTAAGTTAGTATATTTAGTAAGAACTATAATATCAAAATTTTATATAATTATTATTTAATAAATTATTTTTTAATTAAATATTAAGTGTTAAATTTTTAATACTAATTCTATTAAGTAAATAAGCCAATAAAATCACTAGAAACTGTCATGTGACCTTAGTATAATATAAACTAATACTTCCAATATTACCTATTAAAACTAATACTTCTAATATTACATAATAAAAACTATATAATCAATAAATTTAACGTGCGACTTACCTGAAATTACGAAATCTTTATATTTAAATTCGCTATCACTATGTTTAATAATTTTTATTAGTTTAATTAAGTATTTTCACTTTTTAAAAAATTCTAATTTATTTAAATCGGCCATTTTTATTTAATACAAAAATAACAAACAAAAAATTACGATTAAATTAAAATAAATAAAACGATTCACGGCCACATATTATATTTTATTTTTTATCACAAACCTAAATATCTTTACTCTTCTTTTGATTAAAATAAAACAAAAAAAAAAAAAACAAAAAATATCATTTAAAAATGGATCTGCACTAAATGTTACACAAATATAATTGAAATATTCAGGATATGTCGAGAATATACAAATTTACCGATCGAGAAACGAAACAAAAAATATATAGCTATCCTATACATATTATATAAAAAAGTACATATTCCCTTTTTTTTTTGCTTATGATAACTGTCGATGAGAGTCAAATTGAGTAAAAATAAGAGTAAAATAATGGATTTACCGCTGCACTCATTTTTAACAAAAATATTTAATGCAATATCATTATTTTTAAATAGTATTGTATTAAACAATTGTTTATCGGTGGTTTGCATTAAATTATAATAGAATATTGTATTGTATAAAATTTAATACAAGGCTTCTATTCCATTTTAACAGAAGATTTTTAACTGTGTGGTTTACTTAACAACTGCCCGTTCCACGTGTCAATCTAAAACCGCGTCCGAAAATGTAAGCAGTTTCTTAGTTTAGTCGCTTCCTACAACAACTCAAAGAACACTCTGGTGATACTCTAAAGATGGCATGCCCCTGTAAAAATTACAATTGTGAATAGTTAAATCAGCTCTAAACTCAATATTAACGATTTTACAGTCATTTAGGTTAGATGAAAATTTAAAATTTTAAAGTATATTTTGTAAAATATCCGTGGCTATAGTCTTAAAACATTATTTTTGAACCATTCACAATGGTTTAGTTTGGTCGTTCTTTTTAAGATGGTTCAGATCCTATTGAAATGAATAACAACACTAACATTTAACAACAATCTCTGATAAACGTGACTGGATGCAGTGCACCGTCGATAAACATATTAAAGTTTGCCTTGTAAATTACCATACCCGTAAACAAGCAAAACTTGTTCTGTTAACATGTCCAATTAAAGCGACATCTAATTAAAATAAGACAAATATGTAATTGTCAACTATTTGTATCTTGACAGGAGACTTAACAATGCGACTAAAGCGATAAAAAAATTAATTACTGTGTTGTCTATAGTCAAAATTTCTCAATCATATGGTTATCACTATCAATGTAGTTGTTATCAGTAAACCAAGAAACTTCTATAAGGTAGGAAGCATTCACATGTAACTCATTGTGAACCGGGAATTAAAATGATAAACAAAAAAAATCAAAAATCGGCACTTTTTGAACTGTATCTAACGACTATAGATGCTTTTTGTGGGTAAACATTGCCATTATTACTCATGTCATGTGTAGTACTATAATGTGATATGTAAGTATCGTCAGTAGTCTTGTTGATAACAATGTACAGTGGTATTTTGTAATGAAGGTTGTGTGTTCTATGCTCGTCAATAGCGAGCTTGTTTTTATTGCAAATATTTATTAAGTTCATAGACCGAATTTGATAAGTGGTCGACAAATGGAGACAATGGTAAAATAAATGTATCCAAGGTAACTAATGAAAGATTTAGAGCATTACTGATTTGATGGTATATAAGTGTGGTCGTGAATTTGAGGTGGTAGTGACGCAGTTTAATTTAACTATTGGAATTATAAATAAGTAAGAGTTTCAATAAAACATAATCGGTTTTGCTAAATTGCAGACTGAGTGAATATTTCTTCACAGAAGGTGAAATTGGTGCGGCCAATTTGAGTTCCTATCTAGAAATGCCCTGTTAGGGCATCATAATAATTTAAATCGGCTAGTAGTGAAAATATTCGGTTTAGAGGTTAAGCTTAACAAGTTGGTGTTGTTTTACCGATCAGTTTTTTTATCGCTTCATTAACAGCTTCTCAAATCCAATCAAAGTCAAAACTACCGGGCGGGATAAAATGCTACTTTGTTCTATACTTATGCAGGATAAACTTAATTCAGGTTCGCTTGTTGCCGGTTCTTATTTTACTTTGATTCTCACCAGTTGAAGGTAAATTATGTTAGTAAAGAAAACAATTATTAAAGCGGTGTACCCCTAGTACGACTGGTTTCCTCTTTTTTATGGTACTAAGCAAAACGGGAATGTGTGATTATACGCAGGGACGGGTGATTATTTGTGCTAGAAATACTATAATACCTGATGGTGGGTGTTAAAGAAGAAATAGTGTTGACTCTTTAGACGAGTTCAAAATACTGACGCCACAGTTATATGAAAATAATGAAGTAGTTAAATCGTATATACTTACTATAGATGGAATTTAAGAGGTTAACCACTGATAAGTGGTTAACTGAGAGGATAACCACTATAAAATTTTATTTTTATTTTTAAGTTTATTTTCATGCACTAAATAAATTTGCATTGGTCTTCGTGCGATTATTGCACCTTCGCAAACCGATACGTTGTTTAATTACATGAAGAGATTAAAACTGAATGACACAATAAACAGTGGTGAGAAAGAAGCGGTATAAAGCTTAGTTGTTTGGTAAATGATTAAATGGTTTGCATATCCGTACCTTGATTAAGATGGCCGAGTCTATTCGATTGAGGACATGTAGAGAAATTTTATGAACAAACGATCATCAGCATGATTCCAAAGTCGACCACCGTTCCATTGGAACCTAATTGCGGCTGACGATTCTGTATTAATTGATGGTTGGTTCAATTGATGGCTATCGCGGTGGTCATTTAAATTGCCATTGATGTGTACTCCTCTTTTAATGTCTTATAATCTCCTATGGCGAAATATTCTAGCCTCTCATGGTCTTCGTCTGAGGGCTCGACACGAAGTTCTTTGTGCCTGTCAATTATCTGATTCATAGTACGTTGCATGCTGTATAGTGAATTGTATAGCTTGCTTGCCTCGTTTTCCTTCCAACACGTCTTTGGCCTTCGTTATGTCTCTATATAATTCTCTCATTTTGAAGTCTTGTCTTCGTAGCAACTGGTTGATTGTGCTACTTTGATTCGTTGGTATTTTGCTTTTTAATTCGAAATTTTTATTGGACTCGTCTTCTTCTGGAAGTGTATAATTTTAAGTTTTTTATAGATAGTTGCCAGCGTGGTTCTTTCAATATGTTTCAATATGTTTCTTTCAATATGTTCATCTGTTTTTACGAACTCAGTATATAGCTCTTTCAGTTGGCTCTATCTTCGTTTCCAAATATCTTTTTGTCTTTCGGCTTCTTCCATCTTTATTGTAATTGCTCTCGAATTGAATAATTTTGTCGTTAACTATGGTTTGTTGAGCAATTAGTTCCTCCATTATGATCGGGTTGTTTTTTGACTGACGATACTGCGCTTTGCTGGATGTTGTATAGCACTTGACTTTGGCTGAGAACTTCGATGGGTTAGGTTGTTTAAAACCGTTGTGACGAAAATTAGATTTACGATTTTGCCAGTTGGTGTTTGGCTTTTTTAAAAAATAAATTATTATTATTTTTTATTGTCGCTGGTTGTTTTTGTTTCGAAGTACCAATGTTTATTTGGAACCGAAGATAGAGCAACTGAAAGAGCTATTTACTGAATTCGTAAAAACGAATGAACACATTTACAAGTTTGTTCCACCGATCAACAAAAATCATCAAATCACTAACGAAACAACCACGGTGGCAACGATGTGTACTCTTCTTTTAATGCCTCATAATCTCCTCTGGCGAAATTCCTTAGCCGAGGAGCATTACTTGTGTTATCCATATCCGAATGCCTTTCGTTGGTATTAAGTTTTCCCTTCCAATAGTCTCACATAGAGAAAAAACCTAGCAGTGCTAGATTGCAGGACAGCCAATTCTGGTTTCTAATTTTGATTGGATATTATTCAATCAAAAAAGCGTTTGCACCAAAGATCAATGGTTTATGTTGCTTTATTACATGTATAGTTCACTCCTGCATCCATCTAAAATTTTGATCGATAACTATATTGGAATATCGATCTCCATTTAAAGTTATAACAATCCCAGATCCGGCTGGTGCAGTTTGTAATTGCTTTGAATGATTATGAATTGGATGTCTGGACTCTCTTTAACACTAAAGCACTTACAGTCGCGTAATAGGCACTTCTAAAAAAATACCATGGAGGTATAGAGTATTTTAATTTTTTCATCCTTACCAAACAAGTATTCACAAGTTTTGTAACCGTTAAAGTTCACTATCTCAAAAAAATGTATGTAATCTAATGAATCTAAATGAAGTGGTTGGATTAGGCAGCGGAACGAGCATAATATTATATGTATTTTGCTGTAGCTAAATTTTAGTTAGATTCAACACATCGGTCAGAAGACTTCTGAATATACAATTTACTTGACTTAAAAGCATAAAATCACTAAAAGCCTTTTTAAAGACGAAAAAAAAAATTTAATCTCCAGAAATCTTAATTCGTTTAATTAAGAATTATTTAGTTCAAGTTCCCTTAGCTAAAGATCAACCAAAACTAAAACGAAATGAAGAAGCAAACGACTCAACAGTGAACTACCTGAAGATGTAACTATTGAGTTTTCCAGTAAGGACTTGACAACTTTTTTTTTAAATAAACCATTTGAGATATCTTGAAAATTTTATTATTGGACACGTTTGCAAGTGTCGATTCGTTGAACCCAATGACACCACCATGAAAACCAAACCATACAGTTATTTTTTGTGGACGAATTGGTGATACTTGAAGCACATGTGGGTTTTCATCTGACCAATAACGCATATTCTGTTTGTTGACAGAAAAATTCGCTTTATCACTGAATATGATTTTGCGATAAAATTGGTCATCTTCTTCGAACATTTACAGAGCCCAATCCGAGAACGTACGTCGCTTCTTATGATCAAGTGGCTTTAGTTCTTAAGTTAACTTGATCTTTTAAGGGTGCAAGCCAAGATCCTTTCGCAAAATTCACAAAAGTGTGGTCTGAGCGATGGCCAATTCTTGAGAACACCGTGTAATCGACTGTTTTGGTTCGTTGGCGATGGACGCTTGAACGGCAGCAAAATTCTCGGCACTTCGACCAATCCGTTGCCTCACTAGCACGGGAACATCTAGCAGCGAATATTCAAACTCAATTTTTTTCACTAGACTATGAATTGCTTGTCTACTAGGACGATAATTACGACCAAAAATTGGGATTAACGCTCTTGAAGCTGCAGTGATCGACTCGGAAATTTGTTGTAAATTTTAATTATTTGTAAACGTTGTTCGTTCGTGTACTTCGCCATGATAAAAATGTAAACTTAGTCGCCTTGCCTTTTGATAACAATTTGGTTGGTAAGTTAGGTCAGGTTAGAGTGACTGCTAACTCAGACTTAGATCGGTGACGGTCCATTGTTGATCCTACTGCCCTTTCACCTTCATTGGAACCATTCAGAGATACTTATTTAGCGTAAGATATCTCGCACATTGCTGTTCTCGATATCCATAAGGCCGTCGAAACAATACTTGCTCAGATGTTTGTACCTCTTGTAACCTAGCGCAGGGCATGAGCAGAGAAAGTGGCTTACAGTCTCTTCCTCCTGACAAAAGCCTCCTTGCATGCTCCCCAATGAGGCAGTGTCCTGTGAGTACCCCCCCCCCCCCCCGACTATACTTAAGTAGCGCAGGGCATGAGCAGAGAAAGTGGCTTACAGTCTCTTCCTCCTGACAAAAGCCTCCTTGCATGCTCCCCAATGAGGCAGTGTCCTGTGAGTACCCCCCCCCCCCGACTATACTTAAGTCAGGTCTACGTAGGGATAGTAGTGTTTTGGAGCGCTTCAAGTCCAGTTTCAGCCAGACTTGTCGCGCTACATTGCATGTTATGGTGTTATTCCCCTCCTCTGTGCCGAGGCTATCGCCTCATTTTTAAGCGCCATAAAAAGCGCTGCTATAGGCCTCACCAGATTTGCCCTTTCCGGTTTCAATTGGGTAGTTGTACCTTTCCTTGTCAGTTCGTCAGCCCTGCAGTTCCCCAGAACGTCCGAGTACCAGACTGTCTGGATATTGAAATGCTCACTCATCTCGTTAAGTGATGAGCGGCACTTCAATGCCACTACAGACGTCAGAGAAACTGACTCCAGCGACTTGATTGCCGCTTGACTGTCCACATATCTTGTTAAATTGCTTGTGGATATGATATTATGCATCAACCAAGTCAGCGCTTCCTCAATCACTACCATTTCTGCCTGGTACACACTTTGCCGTCTAGCTTGGAGCCGTCAGTGTAGAATTGTATACTTCCAATTTTCTGTTGTTGACCTATTCCCCAGGATTCCCTTGACCGGATAAGGGTCCGGAAGCCTTTTTCAAAACAAACAATCGATATTGTGTAGTCACTATTCGCCAAGTCTTCCTAAGCGAACTGCTACTCGTCGAGTGGCCCGTCTGTAGACATTTCCACTCAAACACGGCAGAGAGTCGTGCAGTCGTAGTTGCCGCTCTCTGCTTACCAAAGCTGTCGACAGGAAGAAGGTAGAGCATAGCCTCCAGAGCACGTGTAGGGGTTGTCCTCAGTGCCCCGTTTATAAGCAAGCAGGCCGTTTTTTGTACCTTCTCTATCATATTATTATAAGTTTTTTTGTCTAGTGCTGGCCACCACACACTCACTCCATACATCAGAATCGGTCTGACTACAACTGTGAAGAGCCAGTGTACCAGCTCTGATTTTAGACCCCATCTCCTCCCGACGGCGTTCCTACATGAGCACTGGGCCATGGTAGACTTCTTTACTCTCTCTAAAATATTGGGCTTCCAATTTAGCCTACTATCCAAAACATTGCTCAGAAATCTTGCCTTATCAGTAAAGGCCGGTGCCGTGTCTTTTAAGGTAGGCGGGGTGACTACCGGAATTTTATATTTCTTGGTGAAGAGTACAAGCTTTATTTTGGATGGATTTATACCCAGCCCACATTTGGTGACCCACTTTGTAATGATTAAGAGCGCGTGTTGCATGACTTCCCTAATCGTGCTCAGCTACCTACCCGAGATCACGATCGCTATGGCATCTGCATACGCTATCACCCCTATTTCCAGTTCCAAAAGTAATCCATTGATTACTATGTTCCAGAGAAGAGGTGATAGGACACCACCTTGCGGAGGTCCTCTAACTACTCGCCTCCTAATAGTGGATTCCCCTATCTCCGCTTTAACAATACTGCATTCTAGCATCTGATTTATCAACCTCCTTAAGGGGTAGTCCACATCTAAGAAAGACAGTCCTTCCTGAACTGCCTCCGTCCTTACATTGTTAAAGGAGGCCTCTATATCGAGGAAGGCTACCTTACAGTACTCTTTCGAGTGGATTAATTTCTCAATTGTTCGCACCAGGGAATGCAGAGCCGTGTCCACAGATCTCCCTTTCCAGTAGGCATGCTGAGAAGTCGCCCAATTACTGGGTTTTATTTTTGCAGGTATGTGCACGTCAATCAGTCTTTCCAATGTTTCCAACAGAAAGGATGATAGAGTTATAGGTCTTAGCTCCTTTGGATAGGCCTGTGAATTCTACCCCGTTTTCGGGATAAAAATCACCCTAACCTCCGTTCATTTCCTAAGAATATAATTCAGCTTGAAACAACCCGTGAAGAACACCTCCAGCCATGGGAGAATACTCGACGAGTATTCTCTAGGGTCTAAAGCCGTTTAGTGCCCATAGGATCGGTTTTTGCACACGATTCCCTTCGGGAACCTTGACGATAATTTTTCCCTATTTCTACCAAGCTCCGTCGACACATCCACACTACCTGCAAAATGGATTTCCAACAGGAGCGCCAATGATTCCCCACTAGACATTGTCCATTTGGTTGGTAAGTGAGTCATCAAATTGATAACTGATGTGAGTGAGAAGGTCAAACAATATAAAGCTAGACTTGTAACCCCAATGTTTCAGTCAAAAGTTTGGAACTGACTATGTTTAAATATTGCTCCCTTCGCATGTCAAACAGGTTTCCGATTATTATTGTCCACTAAAACCAAAAAAATAAGGTGACCTTGAGGAACAGATTTATATGAGCTCCCAGGTTTCGTGATGGAAGGGCAAAAAAGCAAATTTCTTAAATTAAGATCAAAATAAATTTCATGAAAAGCCGGCTCGAAACCGAATTTATTATGTTTTTGTAAATATTTCCCATGTCATATTACACGTCAAAGTCGTTAAATTCCCGCAAATAATTTTCAAAGATTAGATAATGTTGTGCGTGTGTTTAAAAGCGTTAAAGAGTTTGATAATACACATAAATTACTTAACACCGTGTGTGTCTAGATAACTTGTGGTTTGCCCATTATAAATTTTTTGCTTTTCAAAAATAAACAATCGTTCTGCTGAATGAACAAATTATGATCTCACCACATTGTTCCGTGCCACCACATACTTTCGATTTCTTTATACGTAAACAAATTCATTCTGATGTTTACATACTCGTTGTATACAAGCCAGTATATAACTAAAAACGCTTTGAACTCTATCAATTAATAAAAAAAACAAACTTTCGATTAACTACTGGAAAAGTTTGGTAATGTTGAGTGTTTTATGGAATTTGCTAGCGTGCAAAAAATTGCGTAAATTATATCACCGTGTATATAACATGCATATGTTAGTTTCGCGCTATAATATCGTACATCAACAATTCAAACGATTGATTGATTTTGGTGGATAAAAAAAAAATTGGCCATAAATTATGTAGGTAATTTATACCAATGGCCTTGTATGTATGTGATGTATGGTGTAATTACCAATATCAGTAATTTACTAAATTTGTATACCAGTTTGTATATGTTAGCCGAACTAGTTAGATTGCATGTGTGTCACTAAATATTTTATAATTTATATTATGTACCAATTAAGTTTGTTGCGCTGTCTCCCATATGCGATCGCATAAATTTTATAATTTTTTTTTTTTTTACTAATTCAGCGTTTTACTTTCAATAAACCCTCACATACTTAACTATATCGTATTCGCGTGTAAATAACGCGACAACATGACAAACTGTGGATATATATACGTATATATACCGAGTAGTAAAGCAGGTCAAGTTTGGTCGCGTTTTATTAGATATAAATTTTAATTCAAATTTATTAAATGTAATCACAAAGTGAACTATACTCGTATATCTCCACAATAGACAGCCAAATGATCTGTTTTCATCTACAATGATACCATATACAGTGGACGAAATAATCGTTATTGCTAACCGAAGATTATAAGAAACACAACGCAAAAAAGGTGTAGGCTTTTGCTTTGGTGTTAAAGATGAACATATCTATGACTCTTGTCTTGTATTGAATAATCAACCTGTGTATACCCAACTTTTACAGCTTTTTTACAACTTTTACAACTTTTTCAACACTTTAAATTCTTATCGAATGAGTTTGATAGAATAGGTACCATATTTTTCAAGTTTTTTGTATTACTGATAGAACATACGTTACGTATAGTGATTTGAATGTGATCTCAAAATTCTCTTCCATATACGCATAACCCGCAATAAAGAATATCCGTTACTTAAAATATGGCCTAATTCTTATTAAAAGTTAGGTTACTCGAGACCTTCAATCAAAAACTGATCATTTACATTAAATAATGGCAATTATGTACTCAACAAAATTTATTCTTAGATGTATCATTGAACCCAATCAGATTACTACTCCAGATTTTGGCTTTTTTGATTAGATACAGCTTTGAATTTATGTAAAAAACGGTTACAGTTTGGTCTTAGCAACTAAGAAATAATCGAGTGATTTAATTGAAATGTAACTCAGTTTTTGTACTCAACAAAACCTGTTCTTAGAGGTATCATTGAGCCCAATCAGATCAATATTACGGTTTTTGAGTTTCTTGATTTTGAGACAGCCTCGAATTTTAGCAAAAAACGGTTACAATTTGACCCCTTAGCAGCTAAGAAATAATTGAGTGATTTAAATTAAATGTAGCTCAGTTCCTATACTCAACAAAACCTGTTCTTAGAGGTATCATTGAGTCCAATCGGATCAATATTACAGATTTTGGCTTTTATGATTTTGAGACAGCCTCGAATTTAAGTAAAAAACGGTTACAGTTTGGTCTTTAGCAGCTAAGAAATAATTGAGTGATTTAAATGAAATGTACCTTAGTTTTTGTACTCAACAAAACCTATTCTTAGAGGTATCATTGAGCCCAATCAGAACACTATTACAGATTTTGGCTTTTTAGATTTTGAGACAGCCCCGAATTTAAATAAAAAACGGTTACAATTTGCAGGATAAATTATAACTCAAATTCTACGACCCCAGGAACTAATCGAGTGAATTATAGAATGATAACAAATTTAGATTTTGAAGCAAAGGTAACTTTGCTTAAATTCTCAATAAGATGTGGATGAGTGTTCAGATACCAGAAAAGTGGTAAGAATGCGGAGTAGTACCCATACCCAAAAGAGATCGGGATAGAAATCTGGCAACAAATTGAAATTGATAAATGGTATGATGAAAGAAAGAATTGAAAAATTCTTGAATGCAAGTAATTTATTGCCAGAAACCATTTTTAGGTTCCGTTGCAAATCTACTCTGCCAACGAGTGTGTGGAAAAGTTTATGTAGAAAGTGCGAAAGGAAAATAAGAAAATTGTGGCGGTATTTTTGAACATGGAAAGGGTGTATGATTTTATGAGCACACGAAAATTAATTATGAGTGGAAGGGATTACAGGTCGGAGGAAGAGGTTAACTTTGGACTTTCGCAAGGGACCAAAATTTAACCTACTCTCTACAATCTGTATACGAGCTTGGTTCATGGATTAAACTCAGGAGATCAAGTTATTTTGTAGTTTGCAGATGACTTATCCTATGTTTTCACGAATTAGCAAAACTCTTCGCACGAGGAAAGAGAAGAGAACTTGAATGTTGAACTTGAGAATTGAAATTGTGTCAGTTCAACAGTTCTAGCTATTTCTTTTATTTTACGTAAAACTATCACAATTCGGTCACTCTATTTTAGGTTTCAGTCAATTGATTCCATGCAGTCGGTTTTAGTGCTAAATTACTCCAAATTCTAGTTCCAACTTCTAGTTTACGCTGTTGGCGCAAAAGAGCGCTCTTACTTTTGTTCTTTGTGATGACCTATCTCCATTAGGATTCCAACTTTTCAACAAATTGGTTAACCTATCTCGTTACTGGTATTCATTTGTTTCCAAAAACTTATACTTGAAAGGTTTTATCATTGACAAATTATAAGTACTTTTTTCTCATTCGATGGGATTTCGGAATGTGTAGTCAAGACACATTATAATTCAACAAAATAAAACATTTGTAATGCTTATTCAATTTATTCAAGACAATTTTTTAAAGTCGGTTTTTATAAAATCATGACAGTATTTCTCATGGATTTATTAAACATTTGTCATGTTTTAGCATAGACTCAAAAAACATTTACAGTAAAGACACATTTTTAAAATCAGTTTTACTAAGTCAAACACAGTATAAAGTATGTTTTCCAATTTGTTTTAAAACATTTGTAATGTTTTTAGTAAAGACTCAGTCATATTAAGTTAAGACTCGAAACAGTTTTTATAAATTTTAGTAAGGGCATATTTTGAAAGCGTTACAAATTACAAATTCTCGATCACAATAATTAACTGCCAATAAATGAAGTGTTAAAGCGTCTCTTGAATTTTAAATACATTATAAAGATATTCCGACACTAATCGCTTTATTACGTTTATAAGGTGGTAATTGGCCATAATCTGAATTTCACACTAAATCAAACCGGTGTGATTTGATCGCACCGATTATTGCTAATATATAGATAATTTTATTATCGTACATAAAATTTATTGTTCTCTATTGCTTTAATTGCAGATTTATGATAATGGTGGCGGAACATTGTAGCTGATTTGGGACAATCAAATTACCAGAAAACTGAAACTTGCGGTCGCCTTTTTGACGACTTCACTATATATATATAGAAACGTAACACAACAAATATGGATTGGCTGTGTAAAAAACGTCGGCCTAAAAACGATGTGATCAGCGATAATTTGGAAACGGAAGAGGAGTACCAACAGCGATGGGCATCCGTTCGTATAATATATTTTACAATGTTTTTGATATCGTTAGGCTTTAGTATTGTATTGACGGGTGTATGGCCGTATCTAAATAAAATGGATCCAACGGCAGGAAAAGAGTTTATGGGCTACATTGTAGGCGCTAATCCTCTCGGCCAAATGTTATTCAGCCCAATATTTGGATATTGGGGTAATAAAAAAGGTTCGATTCGAACCCCATTGCTCGTATCGTTGGCCGTATTTAGTATGGCGAGCTCGGTTTATTCGATGCTCGAAATATTCCCGTCGCACGCTAAATGGTGGATGTTTGGTGCACGATTTTTTGTTGGTGTCAGCTCAGCAAATATAGCACTGTGTCGGTCGTATTTGTCGGCTGCAACACGGGTAAGTGAACGAACGGGGGCCGTTTCAATGGTGTCACTTGCACAAGTATTAGGCTTTGTCGTTGGACCTGGACTTCAAGCAGCTGTTACACCCCTTGGTGACCATGGCGTGACCTTAATAAAAGGAGTATTAACATTGAATATGTACACAGCCGCCGGATGGTTGAATGTTTTACTCGGTATTGGCAATTTTATACTCTTTTTGCCGTTCTTCTTCAAGGAGCGTCGAATTGCCGCAAAAGAGGCTATGTTATTGCAAGGCAAAGAAACGGAAAAAGAAACTTGGGAATCTTCGGAACCAGACTACATCTCATCATGGACGTTAATTGTCGCATTCTTTGTGTTAGTATTTAATTTTGTGCTACTCGAAACACTAGGCACATCGCTAACCATGGACCAATTTGCATGGACAAAGACTGAAGCACTGTATTACATGGGCGTATTAATGTCGGCGGGTGCAATAATTGCATGCCTTACATTTGTTGGTATTGGGCCGTTATGCAGAAAATTTCAAGAACGTCACGTTTTAATATGGGGTGGATTCTTTTTGATGGTAATTGGTCGAGCTATTTATATACCATGGGGTGATGCGCCACCACAGCTCCTCGAAATGGGAAAATCTGGAACAAACATAACAGGTTTTGATGTGATCGACTTTGGAAACCTAACGCTAGGCAATCAAACATTTTCCACAAATCAAACACAATTACAAGTATTCGATGAAGAAATCGAGCTGGTCGGGTGTCCAACAATTCAACAATGGTGTGCCACAACACCGGCTATGACAATAACACAATTTATAATTGGTTATGTATTAACATCGATCGGATACCCCATTGGGGTGACTTTGATTCAAACAATATTTTCGAAAATACTAGGACCACGACCTCAAGGTGTTTGGATGGGTATTATGACAGGGTCTGGATGTTTATCACGGGTAATGGGACCAGTTTTTGTAAGCTACATTTATACACAATTTGGTACAATCTGGACATTTGGCATAACCACAGTGATGATGGCCGTATCAATGGTTTGGCTGTGGTTTGTAAAGTAAGTAGACGAATGATAGTCGATTAGAACGAGCTAAAAATTTCGTTTTATATTTATAGAGATCGTCTAACTGTACCGGATGTCGATAAACAAGGTGTCGAGCTGCAACCGATGGTTCGAACACAAAAAATTACAATACGTCCGAGTGATTCATCGATAGGAATGAATGGAAAAGTTTGACGCTCATATTTATCGTGGTCACCGAAACGAAATATTATTAGGATTAATTGTGCCTTTACACAGGGTGTGTATTTATGTGTGTAGAAGGACGGTATTTATGTGCTTAAAATAAATTTTAGAATCAAAATTATGCCAAAACCATCATATCCATCGCCAAACATTTGGTTTGGAAATTTACTAATGATGCAGCATTGTTGAAGCACGGATGCTGTGTGTATTATATATAGGAGATAGATTATATAAGGTGATGGTGTGACGATCGTTTGTTTTATACATTTAGAAATATTTTAAAGACTGTTAATAATTTTATATTTACGACGGAAGTAAATAATTAAATCAATTTGTAAATATTGTGTATTGCATATTATTATATAAATTTTATATATAAAAATAAAAAATAAATTTAGAAATATTAAAGTTATGTGCTTCCATATAGTGTAATGAAGTCCGGAGGATCTGTTTCTAATTAAAATTTGTTCCTTTTATTAGAAGGTGCAGTCATACATTAATCTGAAAATCAAATGATTACAGAAACGAATACTAGAAGAAATAATACAAACCGGATACACAACCAACCATCGACCCTCCGCTAAGGCCCTAGTATTCCCATTTGGAAATGAAACGTTATAACATCGAGATTCTCGGCCTCAGTGAAATCAGATGGAAAAGCAGTGGAGAAATAAACACGAGCAATGGAAACTATATGATATTCTCTGGTAGAGACGACACACATGAGCAAGGCGTGGGCATATTAACAACAAATAAAGCAAGGAAAGCATTGCTGGAATGGCAACCAGTTAACAGCAGAATTAAATTCAAAAATAAGAAACACAACTACTATCCTTCAGTGCTATATGCCCCAACAGGAGATGGAGAAGATACGACAAAAGATGAGCTCTACGAGCAGTTACCAGCCACAATGGCAAGAACGCACAGAAATGACGTCAAAATCATACAAGGAGATTTCAACGCAAAAATTGGTACAGACAACATCAACCTAACCACTATCATGGGAAGAAATAACAAAATAACAATGAAGAAAGACTTGTCGACTTCCGTATCACAAATCAATGGTGCATAGGCAGCAGTAGATTTCCACACAAAAATATCCATAAATACACATGGAAATCACCGGATGACAGAACTAAAAATCAGACAGATCACGTAATGACCAATAAGAAATTCCTCACATCACTACAAGATGTAAGAACAATGAGCAGCTGTGAAACATTCGAAGACAAATAGGAGGAAATTTAACACAAATAGATTGAGAGACACTGAAACAAGAAACACTTTCAACGAAACGCTCCAACTCAATCTCCAGTCTGAAGCCACCCGTATAGAAGAAAGATGGAACCAAGCAGAAGAAGCCTACATAACGACTGCCTCGGACGTACTCGGCTACAGAGAATACAATCGGAAATCTTGGATCAGTGATGATACATGGCAGAAAGTTGAGGAACGCCGTCAATTTAAGTTGCAAATGTGCCAACATGACACGGAAGATACATAACACGTAGATACGAGAAAACAGTGCGTCAACTAAAAAAAGATGGCAAGGTATGATCAAAGAAAATATACAGAAAGCATTCTCAAAGCTGCTGAAGAGGCAGCAGCAATCCAAAATATGCGAGCCCTACATCAGTGTGTAAGAAAGGTCACTGGTAAAATTAAAAGGGACGTTAATGGTCAAGTACTAACAACAGATGAAGCGCAGTTAAAGAGATGGAAGGAATATTTCGAAGAAGACGTCGTCGCCGTTCCCGAAAACATCCACTCATCAATTGACATCAATAACGAAACTAGCAACACCTATCCACCAATGGAACGGGAAGTTAAAGATATCATTAGTAGACTGAAGAGCAATAAAGCCGCTGGAACAGACAATATAACCGCCGAAATATTCAAATGAGATTCATCTACCACTGCAAGCATATTAACACCAATAATCCAAGAAGTCTGGGATTCTGGGAAAATTCCACTGAAATGGAAAGAAGGCTTGATAATTACGATACCCAAGAAAGGTGACCTAAGAGAATGTAGGAACTGGCGAGATATCTCCCTTTTCAACACAACAATAAAGGTACTCGCAATGATCATCCTTGACAGAATCTCACCTACGATCAATGCAAAATTAAGAAACGAACAAGCTGGATTTAGACCAGGAATTGGTCAAAATCCAGCTTGTTCGTTTCTTACGATTGATGTGATCATTGCACTGATCACATCAACACAATCCGTATTAACACTGAACAATCCAATTAATGGAATTCACCATTGTATATATGCTCTTCATCGATTTTGAACGCGCATTCGATATGATAAACAGGAACGCAATATGGCAGACACTTTGTGTAATGGATATCCCAAAGAAATTATTTGAACTCATACAATAAATGTATCGGGATGCTGGGAACCGAATTCAATACAAAGGCAAATAAAGTGAGACATACTACAACTCTCGAGGAGTAAGGCAAGGTTGCGTAATCTCACCAATGCTGTTCCTAATCGGATTAGACAGTGTAATGCGGAAACTAGATAACAAGTCCCTAAATGGCATTCAATGGGGGTTAACTGGTAAACTCAATGAGTTAGACTATGCAGACGACATATGTTTGCTCACACACAAATACTCCGACATGCAGCAGAAAGTGCAACAGCTATCAGATCTAGCCAACGAAGTTGGTCTCAAGATTAATATCAAGAAAACCAAGACGATGAGACTCAACACAAATATAACCACACCGATGCACATCAACAATATACAAATTGAAGATGTAAATGAATTCGAATACCTTGGTTGCACAGTAACGAAAACAGGTGGAACAGAAGAAGACATACACAAACGTATAAATAAAGCTAGTCATACATTCAACATGCTACACAAAGTCTGGAATACTTCTGTCCTGTTGCGCAAGACCAAGATACGAATGTTCAACTCATGTGTGAAATCGGTACTACTGTATGGGTGTTTGACATGGAAGCATACAGGAAAAATCATACAGAAGCTACAGGTGTTCGTAAATAAATGACTTCGACGAATACTTAAGTGCTTCTGACCTAACACGATTAGTAACATCAATCTGCACAGAACAACATGTCAGTCAGACATTGAGACCGAAATAAAGCGACGAAAATTGGAGATACAGGAAAAAAAGCTATTTTTCAATGCAGTGGATGCAAAAATGGCTTTCATCCAAACTGTAAACAAATATTTGGAGCACACATTATGTCAAAAGCTGCTCTACCAAATTGGTTTTGTCCAATTGAATGTACTCCAGATCAAGCTAGTGTTTTTGAAGCTAATCGTGTAAATAAAATAAGTGATGGCACAAAATTAGCTATAGACAGTTAAAAAGATATAGAGGCCACATTTGAAAAATTTTTGACTGAGATTGGCCGCCTAAAAGAATCTATAAGTGAAATGAAAAAATCTCATGAGTTTATGTCGCACGAATTAGACGACATGAAAAAAAAAAAAATACAGCGAATCGGAGCATCTGGTTCAAAACATCCTAAAAGCAATAGGTAGTGAGGATTTTCTACATGACATAATTTCTATGGACTACCTCAAAACATACCCCAGTAAAATTGATGATGAAGGTGAACTTGGCAGCGGCTCAAAAAAAAATTGAAGATTACAAATTGATTGTTAAATTTAAATACGCTGAAGCAACAAAGTACAAGGCTCATGAAAATAAGAAAAACAAGTCTGTTTTTCTTAACAAAATTGGATTCGAGCTACCTGTGGACCATCAAATATACATTCGTGATCAACTTACACAATACAGACTGGGTTTATATAGAGATGCGCAGAAATTGAAGAAAATTATGAGCTTTCAATATTTATACATCAACAGATCAACGATTTGCTTTCGTCAAGCGCCGAAATCAAAAATTTATAGAATTTCATTGCGAAATGATATTTACAAAATTATGGATTGAAATACATAATAATTTTTCTAGTTTAAGTTTATGCCGCTGACGGCGTTTGGATTATAAAATAGTTCTAACAAAAAAAGAAAAAAGTAGTAGATCCATGGGTAGTAACAAGAACGGAGAGATAATAAATTGTTTGGATGGTGGTGAATAGAATAAAGAGGATAGAAATTTAAAAATTGGTTTTAAATCGTGTTCAAGGGAAGTTGTTGTTGTTATTTTTATATTAGAAATGGGATAAACCAAATATTGAATTAATTTCAAAATTAAAGTGGAAAAAACATTGGCGTTTACGTGTGATAGTGGTGAAACAAAATGGCGGATGACGCTAAAAATTCGACGAGAAGGTACTTTGAAAGTACAATAATTGACATGGTGGGTGATGAAAATCAGGCAACCAAGAATTGCGAATGGAATGTCGCGTATTTCAAGAACATCGGCGCCTCCTGGATTGTACGATTCAATACAGCCGCCAGGTAGTTTTTTTACTCGAGAACGAAAGTAACACGCATAAATTTCCTTTCCTTCCCAACCTACAAATTGAGGGTGATCTTAATGTCCCTACACCTCCGCAATTTTTTGCAAATAACGTGCAAAATGATCCTCCTTTTTCAGACGGGTGTAGGATATCAGTACTAAAGAGATTTCTTGAATTATCGGCGGGACGAAATTGTTCGTCGTGAAATTGAGTTAATGTCACAGGAACAGAGATTCCTGTCGGAGAGGGTTCAGGGTTTGGGAAAACAACAAACCTTCTCGCCAGCAATGGTCGAGTTGGTTATTCCGTCATACGTCCCAGGTAAGAATTTTTATAGCGAAAAATTCTGTTTAGATAAAATAGAAAGTATTCGTTAGTTTACGGTTGGATGGATATTGTTGCGGTGCACTATGCATCACTCCGTTTGAGGGGCACGGATCAGTTGTGGTTTAGAAATGTCCGCGTTCCCTTCCGAACATTCAACGATTTCCATTAGAAAACGGTCCGGGTGAAATGACCAAATTTGTGTGGGGGTATCGCATTTGGAAATTGGGAAAGTCATGGCATTTTCGTCATTCCGAAGTGCAAGCGACTTGTTGAAGCATATTGAGAGCTACGAAAGTAATCTACTTCCGACGGGTCGATCGGAAAAGAATAATAAGTTGGGTGGAGGTATAGAAGATCAGATTGGTCAGATAACAACTAGTCGGAAGATGGAGACACGCACTTCGGAGGTGCCGGTTTGTTATAATTGTAATGAGCTAGGACATATTTCTCGGAATTGTACAAAACATCGGAAAACCGCTCCGTAATTTGTAAATAAAGATCGCGAATATGGTCGATTGTAGCGGCAGACTAAGATAGAAGCCTTCCAAATGAATATCATAAGGAAATCTTGCAGAACGGGCAGCAGCTTGTAGCTTTCTTAGACCTCAGGAGTGACTGTCTTACCCTTCGTCAGGACGCTGCGAGTGCGATAAAGTTCGAGTTTTACCCGTATGTTCAACGGTTAGCAGGATTTGGGAGTGGTCGAGCTATGACACTTGGTTAAAATCGAGGGGAGTTAAATATTGACGGGGTATTAATATCGTAGTCAAATACTTGCGATTTACAATTAAATAATTTCATTAGTTCATGAGGCGAGAGGGGACCCGTTGTCGATAAAGATGTATACGAGCAATTAGAAATGTTACCGAGCAATTGGCGCAGTGGTTAAAGCTGCAGTGTTTGGGACGGGAGGTACCGGGTTCGAATTCCAACAGGGGAGGGTTGCAAGAGAAAGATTTTTCATCATCTAGTACAGGCTGGCTGGAGCAATGCAATGTGCAGATGGATTTAAATGGAACCTGTATTCGTGCGTCCTCGATTTGGCTGGTGACAGCGTAAGGTAGGACGTTAAAAATTAACCACGAAAGAGTTGGGAGAGCTTCGGCCCCAGAAAAGATTGCAGGGTTTAGAAACATAAATTAGAAATGTTAAAAAATGTAGTTTTTAGTTTAAAAGGGGAGATTAGAAATATGCGCATGTTAAGGGAGATAGCAAACGGGGACTCAGTAGTTAAACAAAAAAAAAAATAACTCACCAGGGGAGAAGGTATATACGATAAATAGTTATAGTTATAAGGATAATTTTAAGGTTAGTAATAATAAGAGTTTTCCAGAATTTAATAATAAGTCACGGAGCATTAAGTCGGATTATATGGTTATTGAAATGGAGAAAACAATTGAACACGATTTAGGAGTAGATCTAGCGAATAAATTAAAGAAGGCATGTGATGCTAAGTTTAAGAGTAGTGATAGGACGTATTTAAAGAACAGTTTAGGGCCTAGTTTTAATAAGCTAAGAAATAATATAGTGCGACATGAGGGGAGTAGTGATAGAGAGGTCCGAGAAAATGGGGAAATCACGATGGGGGTTACCAAAATATTTAAGGTTCTTAAGGAGGAGGACATTTTGATTAACAAAAGGACATTTTGATTTACTGAAGAATAAAAAGGAGAAAATTTCTGTCATAATTTTAAGGTATAGAAATTGTTTATCAAAAGAGTTGTCGGAAATTGGACAAGCGAGAGATGTGAAGATTGTTATTGAATTAAATAATTCGACCCCTATTTATCATAGGCCTTATCGTATAGGGTTTGCTCATGAGGAATGAGTTAGAGGGCAAATTAACTACTTAGACGATGTGATTATACCAAGTTCTACAGTTGAGAGTGGGTTGGTTCGCTTAGAAAAACTATTGAAATTGGTTCAAGAGTCTGGCTTGACATTAAATCTAACGAAAAGTCGTTTTTTTTAAAAAAGAACTTCAGTTTTTAGGTCACGAGGTATCTGTAAAGGGGCCGGAAAAGGATAAAATTCAATGCGTTAGAAATTTTAAGCGACCAGAAACGGTCCATGAAATTAGGCAATTTATGGGATTGGCTAGTTAATTCTGCAAGTTTGTTAATAATTTTGCAAAAATTGCAGAACCTCTTAGCCGTCTAATGAGGAACAAGGAGTAGTTTGTTTCGCGTGAAGAACAAGAGAAGGCACTAGATTCGCTCAAAGCAGCGTTATGTGATCAGCCAGTTTTGACGTTATATAGGTTCATCAAAGAACATCAGGTGCATACAGATGCTAGTAGTTTGGGAGTGGCTGGAATTTTGATCCAAAAAGAGGAGGAGTAATTCAAGCCAGTGGCGTACTACAATAAACGGACTACGGAAGGAGAAAGCAACTACCACAGCTATGAGCTGGAAGCCTTGGCAGTTGTTGAGGGCTTAGAACGTTTCAAAGTCTATTTGCTAGGAAAAAAATTCGTCGTAGTGACAGATTGTCATGCGCTAAAAACTGCATCGACAAAGCAGAAATTAATTCCCCGGATTGATAGGTGGTGATTGAGAATTTTAGAGTTCGATTTTGATATTATGCATAGGGAGGAAAAAAAACAGGTGGTACATGTCGATGCCTTAAATAGATTCCCGGTTGAGCCAGCAAAAAAGCTGGAATCGGCTATGTTGAATGTTTCGAGGATTGAGTTGGGCAATACATGGATGAGGGCCATGCAGACGCAGGATGATTTTATCGTGTGCATTGAGGGTGTCTTAAATCGTGAGCCTCGCAACAACTGTGAGAAACAGATTTATGCAGATTATTGTTTAGAAAAGGATCGGGTTTACCGAAAGGTGAAACAAAAATAATTATTTTACATTCCGAAAAGAGTACGGTTTCAAGTAGTGCACAATTGTCATGACGACCAAGTATCGGAACGAATTGAGTGTAACGAACAAAAACAAAAAGAAAGATTCGATGCCAGTCGTAGAACGGCTCATGAATATCGCATTGGTGACTATGTAATGATTCAGGTGGAAGCACCATCTACGAGTGAAAGTCGAAAGTTGAAAGCTAAATATAAGGGGCCATGCCGAATTGTCCAAAAATTATACGGTGATTGGTATGTGGTAGAAGGAGAATCTTCGGAGGGAAAAATACGATACCAGGGAGTACAAGCAGTGTAGCGAATGAAGTTATGCCCATCGCCACCCGATGTCTCTGATGACGATGAAGAGGGTGACAGTCGTGATAGCGATTGTTCGGATTGAGGACAATCTGTGGTGTCAGGCTAGTCCGAGTGAAATACATAATAATTTTTCTAGTTTAAGTTTATGCCGTTGATGGCGTTTGGATCATGAAAAAGTTCTAAAAAAAAGAAAAAAGTAGTAGATTCATGGGTAGTAAAAAAAAGGAAAGATAATAAATTGTTTGGATGGTGGTGAATATAAAGAGGATAGATATTTAAAAATTGGTTTTAAATCGTGTTCGAGGAAAGTTTTTTTTATTATTTTTAAATAAATAATTACATTATCCTAATAAATTATCAAGAAAAAAAATGTTTTTAATAATAATAATTTAAAATAATATTGTAAATTTACTGTTGATAAAAAAAGTGGGTTAAACTTTGCAAATTTACAAATTTGATTGTATATTCAATACAACACGTAATTATGGTCCGATTTTGATGAATTATACCTTAATCAAAAGCTCTGGTCTCGAGCATAAATATGGCTGTAAAATATGTTTACATTTCAGCAAAAAAAAATTACAAAAAAATTAAAATTTAGCAAAGGGGTTAGCCTTACGAATTTGATTGGATATTCAATACAACACGTAATTATGGTCCGATTTTGATGAATTATACCTTAATCAAAAGCTCTGGTCTCGAGCACAAATATGGCTGTAAAATATGTTTACATTTCAGCCAAAAAAATTTACAAAAAAATTACAATTTAGCAAAGGAGTTAGCCTTTGCAAATTTACGAATTTGATTGGATATTCAATACAACACGGAATTGTGGTCCGATTTTAATGAATGATACCTTAATCAAAAGCTCTGATCTCGAGCATAAATATAGCTGTAAAATATGTTTACATTTCAGCAAAAAAAATTTACAAAAAAATTACAATTTAGCAAAGGGGTTAGCCTTTGCAAATTTACGAATTTGATTGGATATTCAATACAACACGTAATTTTGGTCCGATTTTAATGAATGATACCTTAATCAAAAGCTGTGGTCGCGAGCATAAATATGGCTGTAAAATATATTAACATTTCAGCAAAAAAAAATTACAAAAAAATTACAATTTAGCAAAGGGGTTAGCCTTTGCAAATTTACGAATTTGATTGGATATTCAATACAACACGTAATTGCGGTCCGATTTTGATGAATGATACCTTAATCAAAAGCTCTGGTCTCGAGCATAAATATGGCTGCAAAAAATGTTTACATTTCAGCAAAAAAAATTTACAAAAAAATTACAATTTAGCAAAGGCCTTTGCAAATTTACGAATTTGATTGGATATTCAATACAACACGTAATTGCGGTCCGATTTTGATGAATGATACCTTAATCAAAAGCTCTGGTCGCGAGCATAAATATAGCTGTAAAATATGTTTACATTTCAGGAAAAAAAATTTACAATAATTTTACAATTTAGCAAAGGGGTTAGACTTTGCAAATTTACGAATTTGATTGGATATTCAATACAACACGTAATTGCGGTCCGATTTTGATGAATGATACCTTAATCAAAAGCTCTGGTCTCGGGCATAAAAATGGCTGTAAAATATGTTTAAATTTCAGCAAAATAATTTACATAAAAATTAAAATTTTCAAAGGGGTTAGCCTTTGCAAATTTACGAATTTGATTGTATATTCAATACAACACGTAATTGTGGTCCGATTTTGATGAACGATACCTTAATCAAAAGCTCTGGTCGCGAGCATAAATATGGCTGTAAAATATATTTACATTTCAGCAAAAATAAATTACAAAAAAATTACAATTTAGCAAAGGGGTTAGCCTTTGCAAATTTACGAATTTGATTGGATATTCAATACAACACGTAATTGTGGTCCGATTATGATGAATGATACCTTAATCAAAAGCTCTGGTCTCAAGCATAAATATGTCGGTAAAATATGTTTACATTTCAGCAAAAAAAATTTACAAAAAAATTACAATTTAGCAAAGGGGTTAGTTAGCCTTTGCAAATTTACGAATTTGATTAGATATTCAATACAACACGTAATTGTGGTCCGATTATGATGAATGATACCTTAATCAAAAGCTGTGGTCTCGAGCATAAATATGGCAGTAAAATATGTTTACATTTCAGCAAAAAAAATTTACAAAAAAATTACAATTTAACAAAGGGGTTAGCCTTTGCAAATTTACGAATTTGATTGGATATTCAATACAACACGAAATTGTGGTCCGATTATGATGAATGATACCTTAATCAAAAGCTCTGGTCTCAAGCATAAATATGGCTGTAAAATATGTTTACATTTCAGCAAAAATAATTTACAAAAAAATTACAATTAGCAAAGGGGTTAGCCTTTGCAAATTAACGAATTTGATTGGATATTCAATACAACACGTAATTGTGGTCCGATTATGATGAATGATACCTTAATCAAAAGCTGTGGTCTCGAGCATAAATATGGCAGTAAAATATGTTTACATTTCAGCAAAAAAAATTTACAAAAAAATTACAATTTAACAAAGGGGTTAGCCTTTGCAAATTTACGAATTTGATTGGATATTCAATACAACACGAAATTGTGGTCCGATTATGATGAATGATACCTTAATCAAAAGCTCTGGTCTCAAGCATAAATATGGCTGTAAAATATGTTTACATTTCAGCAAAAATAATTTACAAAAAAATTACAATTAGCAAAGGGGTTAGCCTTTGCAAATTAACGAATTTGATTGGATATTCAATACAACACGTAATTGTGGTCCGATTATGATGAATGATACCTTAATCAAAAGCTCTGGTCTCAAGCATAAATATGGCTGTAAAATATGTTTACATTTCAGCAAAAAAAATTTACAAAAAAATTACAATTTAACAAAGGGGTTAGCCTTTGCAAATTTACGAATTTGATTGGATATTCAATACAACACGAAATTGTGGTCCGATTATGATGAATGATACCTTAATCAAAAGCTCTGGTCTCAAGCATAAATATGGCTGTAAAATATGTTTACATTTCAGCAAAAATAATTTACAAAAAAATTACAATTTAGCAAAGGGGTTAGCCTTTGCAAATTAACGAATTTGATTGGATATTCAATACAACACGTAATTGTGGTCCGATTATGATGAATGATACCTTAATCAAAAGCTCTGGTCTCAAGCATAAATATGGCTGTAAAATATGTTTAAATTTCAGCAAAAATAATTTACAAAAAAATTACAATTTAGCAAAGGGGTTAGCCTTTGCAAATTTACGAATTTGATTGGATATTCAATACAACACGTAATTGTGGTCCGATTATGATGAATGATACCTTAATCAAAAGCTCTGGTCTCAAGCATAAATATGTCGGTAAAATATGTTTACATTTCAGCAAAAAAAATTTACAAAAAAATTACAATTTAGCAAAGGGGTTAGTTAGCCTTTGCAAATTTACGAATTTGATTAGATATTCAATACAACACGTAATTGTGGTCCGATTATGATGAATGATACCTTAATCAAAAGCTGTGGTCTCGAGCATAAATATGGCAGTAAAATATGTTTACATTTCAGCAAAAAAAATTTACAAAAAAATTACAATTTAACAAAGGGGTTAGCCTTTGCAAATTTACGAATTTGATTGGATATTCAATACAACACGTAATTGTGGTCCGATTATGATGAATGATACCTTAATCAAAAGCTCTGGTCTCGAGCATAAATATGGCAGTAAAATATGTTTACATTTCAGCAAAAAAAAATTATAAAAAAATTACAATTTAGCAAAGGGGTTAGCCTTTGCAAATTTACGAATTTGATTGGATATTCAATACAACACGAAATTGTGGTCCGATCATGATGAATGATACCTTAATCAAAAGCTCTAGTCTCAAGCATAAATATGTCGTTAAAATATGTTTACATTTCAGCAAAAAAAATTTACAAAAAAATTACAATTTAGCAAAGGGGTTAGTTAGCCTTTGCAAATTTACGAATTTGATTGGATATTCAATACAACACGTAATTGTGGTCCGATTATGATGAATGATACCTTAATCAAAAGCTCTGGTCTCAAGCATAAATATGGCTGTAAAATATGTTTACATTTCAGCAAAAATAATTTACAAAAAAATTACAATTTAGCAAAGGGGTTAGCCTTTGCAAATTTACGAATTTGATTGGATATTCAATACAACACGTAATTGTGGTCCGATTATGATGAATGATACCTTAATCAAAAGCTCTGGTCTCAAGCATAAATATGGCTGTAAAATATGTTTACATTTCAGCAAAAATAATTTACAAAAAAATTACAATTTAGCAAAGGGGTTAGCCTTTGCAAATTTACGAATTTGATTGGATATTCAATACAACACGTAATTGTGGTCCGATTATGATGAATGATACCTTAATCAAAAGCTCTGGTCTCAAGCATAAATATGGCTGTAAAATATGTTTACATTTCAGCAAAAATAATTTACAAAAAAATTACAATTTAGCAAAGGGGTTAGCCTTTGCAAATTTACAAATTTGATTGGATATTCAATACAACACGTAATTGTGGTCCGATTATGATGAATGATACCTTAATCAAAAGCTCTGGTCTCAAGCATAAATATGGCTGTAAAATATGTTTACATTTGAGCAAAAATAATTTACAAAAAAATTACAATTTAGCAAAGGGGTTAGCCTTTGCAAATTTACGAATTTGATTGGATATTCAATACAACACGTAATTGTGGTCCGATTATGATGAATGATACCTTAATCAAAAGCTCTGGTCTCAAGCATAAATATGTCGGTAAAATATGTTTACATTTCAGCAAAAAAAATTTACAAAAAAATTACAATTTAGCAAAGGGGTTAGTTAGCCTTTGCAAATTTACGAATTTGATTGGATATTCAATACAACACGTAATTGTGGTCCGATTATGATGAATGATACCTTAATCAAAAGCTCTAGTCTCGAGCATAAATATGGCTGCAAAAAATGTTTACATTTCAGCAAAAAAAATTTACAAAAAAATTACAATTTAGCAAAGGGGTTAGCCTTTGCAAATTTACGAATTTGATTGGATATTCAATACAACACGTAATTGCGGTCCGATTATGATGAATGATACCTTAATCAAAAGCTCTAGTCTCGAGCATAAATATGGCTAAAAGTTTGTTTACATTTCAGCAAAAAAAATTTACAAAAAAATTACAATTTAGCAAAGGGGTTAGCCTTTGCAAATTTACGAATTTGATTGGATATTCAATACAACACGTAATTGCGGTCCGATTATGATGAATGATACCTTAATCAAAAGCTCTAGTCTCGAGCATAAATATGGCTGTAAAATATGTTTACATTTCAGCAAAAAAAAAATACAATTTAGCGAAGGGGTTAGCCTTTGCAAATTTACGAATTTGATTGGATATTCAATACAACACGTAATTGCGGTCCGATTATGATGAATGATACCTTAATCAAAAGCTCTGGTCTCGAGCATAAATATGGCTGCAAAAAATGTTTACATTTCAGCAAAAAAAAATTACAAAAAAATTACAATTTAGCAAAGGGGTTAGCCTTTGCAAATTTACGAATTTGATTGGATATTCAATACAACACGTAATTCTGGTCCGATTATGATGAATGATACCTTAATCAAAAGCTCTGGTCTCGAGCATAAATATGGCTTAAAGTATGTTTACATTTCAGCAAAAAAAATTTACAAAAAAATTACAATTTAGCAAAGGTGTTAGCCTTTGCAAATTTACGAATTTGATTGGATATTCAATACAACACGTAATTTTGGTCCGATTATGATGAATGATACCTTAATCAAAAGCTCTAGTCTCGAGCATAAATATGGCTGCAAAAAATGTTTACATTTCAGTAAAAAAAAATTACAAAAAAATTACAATTTAGCAAAGGGGTTAGCCTTTGCAAATTTACGAATTTGATTGGATATTCAATACAACACGTAATTGCGGACTGATTATGATGAATGATACCTTAATCAAAAGCTCTAGTCTCGAGCATAAATATGGCTGCAAAAAATGTTTACATTTCAGCAAAAAAAATTTACAAAAAAATTACAATTTAGCAAAGGGGTTAGTTAGCCTTTGCAAATTTACGAATTTGATTGGATATCCAATACAACACGTAATTACGGTCCGATTATGATAAATGATACCTTAATCAAAAGCTCTAGTTTCGAGCATAAATATGGCTGCAAAAAATGTTTACATTTCAGCAAAAATAATTTACAAAAAAATTACAATTTAGCAAAGGGGTTAGCCTTTGCAAATTTACGAATTTGATTGGATATTCAATACAACACGTAATTGCGGTCCGATTATGATGAATGATACCTTAATCAAAAGCTCTGGTCTCGAGCATAAATATGGCTTAAAGTTTGTTTACATTTCAGCAAAAAAAATTTACAAAAAAATTACAATTTAGCAAAGGGGTTAGCCTTTGCAAATTTACGAATTTGATTGGATATTCAATACAACACGTAATTGCGGTCTGATTATGATGAATGATACCTTAATCAAAAGCTCTAGTCTCGAGCATAAATATGGCTGCAAAAAATGTTTACATTTCAACAAAAATAATTTACAAAAAAATTACAATTTAGCAAAGGGGTTAGCCTTTGCAAATTTACGAATTTGATTGGATATTCAATACAACACGTAATTGCGGTCCGATTATGATGAATGATACCTTAATCAAAAGCTCTAGTCTCGAGCATAAATATGGCTGTAAAATATGTTTACATTTCAGCAAAAAAAATTTACAAAAAAATTACAATTTAGCAAAGGGGTTAGCCTTTGCAAATTTACGAATTTGATTGGATATTCAATACAACACGTAATTGCGGTCCGATTATGATGAATGATACCTTAATCAAAAGCTCTGGTCTCGAGCATAAATATGGCTGCAAAAAATGTTTACATTTCAGCAAAAAAAAATTACAAAAAAATTACAATTTAGCAAAGGGGTTAGCCTTTGCAAATTTACGAATTTGATTGGATATTCAATACAACACGTAATTCTGGTCCGATTATGATGAATGATACCTTAATCAAAAGCTCTGGTCTCGAGCATAAATATGGCTTAAAGTATGTTTACATTTCAGCAAAAAAAATTTACAAAAAAATTACAATTTAGCAAAGGTGTTAGCCTTTGCAAATTTACGAATTTGATTGGATATTCAATACAACACGTAATTTTGGTCCGATTATGATGAATGATACCTTAATCAAAAGCTCTAGTCTCGAGCATAAATATGGCTGCAAAAAATGTTTACATTTCAGCAAAAAAAAATTACAAAAAAATTACAATTTAGCAAAGGGGTTAGCCTTTGCAAATTTACGAATTTGATTGGATATTCAATACAACACGTAATTGCGGTCCGATTATGATGAATGATACCTTAATCAAAAGCTCTAGTCTCGAGCATAAATATGGCTGCAAAAAATGTTTACATTTCAGCAAAAAAAATTTACAAAAAAATTACAATTTAGCAAAGGGGTTAGTTAGCCTTTGCAAATTTACGAATTTGATTGGATATCCAATACAACACGTAATTGCGGTCCGATTATGATAAATGATACCTTAATCAAAAGCTCTAGTTTCGAGCATAAATATGGCTGCAAAAAATGTTTACATTTCAGCAAAAATAATTTACAAAAAAATTACAATTTAGCAAAGGGGTTAGCCTTTGCAAATTTACGAATTTGATTGGATATTCAATACAACACGTAATTGCGGTCCGATTATGATGAATGATACCTTAATCAAAAGCTTTGGTCTCGAGCATAAATATGGCTTAAAGTTTGTTTACATTTCAGCAAAAAAAATTTACAAAAAAATTACAATTTAGCAAAGGGGTTAGCCTTTGCAAATTTACGAATTTGATTGGATATTCAATACAACACGTAATTGCGGTCCGATTATGATGAATGATACCTTAATCAAAAGCTCTAGTCTCGAGCATAAATATGGCTGCAAAAAATGTTTACATTTCAACAAAAATAATTTACAAAAAAATTACAATTTAGCAAAGGGGTTAGCCTTTGCAAATTTACGAATTTGATTGGATATCCAATACAACACGTAATTCTGGTCCGATTATGATGAATGATACCTTAATCAAAAGCTCTGGTATCGAGCATAAATATGGCTTAAAGTATGTTTACATTTCAGCAAAAAAAATTTACAAAAAAATTACAATTTAGCAAAGGGGTTAGCCTTTGCAAATTTACGAATTTGATTGGATATTCAATACAACACGTAATTGCGGTCCGATTATGATGAATGATACCTTAATCAAAAGCTCTAGTCTCGAGCATAAATATGGCTGCAAAAAATGTTTACATTTCAACAAAAATAATTTACAAAAAAATTACAATTTAGCAAAGGGGTTAGCCTTTGCAAATTTACGAATTTGATTGGATATCCAATACAACACGTAATTCTGGTCCGATTATGATGAATGATACCTTAATCAAAAGCTCTGGTCTCGAGCATAAATATGGCTTAAAGTATGTTTACATTTCAGCAAAAAAAATTTACAAAAAAATTACAATTTAGCAAAGGGGTTAGCCTTTGCAAATTTACGAATTTGATTGGATATTCAATACAACACGTAATTGCGGTCCGATTATGATGAATGATACCTTAATCAAAAGCTCTGGTCTCGAGCATAAATATGGCTTAAAGTTTGTTTACATTTCAGCAAAAAAAATTTACAAAAAAATTACAATTTAGCAAAGGGGTTAGCCTTTGCAAATTTACGAATTTGATTGGATATCCAATACAACACGTAATTCTGGTCCGATTATGATGAATGATACCTTAATCAAAAGCTCTGGTCTCGAGCATAAATATGGCTTAAAGTATGTTTACATTTCAGCAAAAAAAATTTACAAAAAAATTACAATTTAGCAAAGGGGTTAGCCTTTGCAAATTTACGAATTTGATTGGATATTCAATACAACACGTAATTGCGGTCCGATTATGATGAATGATACCTTAATCAAAAGCTCTAGTCTCGAGCATAAATATGGCTGCAAAAAATGTTTACATTTCAACAAAAATAATTTACAAAAAAATTACAATTTAGCAAAGGGGTTAGCCTTTGCAAATTTACGAATTTGATTGGATATCCAATACAACACGTAATTGCGGTCCGATTATGATGAATGATACCTTAATCAAAAGCTCTGGTCTCGAGCATAAATATGGCTTAAAGTTTGTTTACATTTCAGCAAAAAAAATTTACAAAAAAATTACAATTTAGCAAAGGGGTTAGCCTTTGCAAATTTACGAATTTGATTGGATATTCAATACAACACGTAATTTTGGTCCGATTATGATGAATGATACCTTAATCAAAAGCTCTGGTCTCGAGCATAAATATGGCTGCAAAAAATGTTTACATTTCAACAAAAATAATTTACAAAAAAATTACATTTTAGCAAAGGGGTTAGCCTTTGCAAATTTACGAATTTGATTGGATATTCAATACAACACGTAATTCTGGTCCGATTATGATGAATGATACCTTAATCAAAAGCTCTGGTCTCGAGCATAAATATGGCTGCAAAAAATGTTTACATTTCAACAAAAATAATTTACAAAAAAATTACAATTTAGCAAAGGGGTTAGCCTTTGCAAATTTACGAATTTGATTGGATATTCAATACAACACGTAATTCTGGTCCGATTATGATGAATGATACCTTAATCAAAAGCTCTGGTCTCGAGCATAAATATGGCTTAAAGTATGTTTACATTTCAGCAAAAAAAATTTACAAAAAAATTACAATTTAGCAAAGGTGTTAGCCTTTGCAAATTTACGAATTTGATTGGATATTCAATACAACACGTAATTTTGGTCCGATTATGATGAATGATACCTTAATCAAAAGCTCTAGTCTCGAGCATAAATATGGCTGCAAAAAATGTTTACATTTCAGCAAAAAAAAATTACAAAAAAATTACAATTTAGCAAAGGGGTTAGCCTTTGCAAATTTACGAATTTGATTGGATATTCAATACAACAAGTAATTGCGGTCCGATTATGATGAATGATACCTTAATCAAAAGCTCTAGTCTCGAGCATAAATATGGCTGCAAAAAATGTTTACATTTCAACAAAAATAATTTACAAAAAAATTACAATTTAGCAAAGGGGTTAGCCTTTGCAAATTTACGAATTTGATTGGATATCCAATACAACACGTAATTGCGGTCCGATTATGATGAATGATACCTTAATCAAAAGCTCTAGTCTCGAGCATAAATATGGCTGCAAAAAATGTTTACATTTCAACAAAAATAATTTACAAAAAAATTACAATTTAGCAAAGGGGTTAGCCTTTGCAAATTTACGAATTTGATTGGATATTCAATACAACACGTAATTCTGGTCCGATTATGATGAATGATACCTTAATCAAAAGCTCTGGTCTCGAGCATAAATATGGCTTAAAGTATGTTTACATTTCAGCAAAAAAAATTTACAAAAAAATTACAATTTAGCAAAGGTGTTAGCCTTTGCAAATTTACGAATTTGATTGGATATTCAATACAACACGTAATTTTGGTCCGATTATGATGAATGATACCTTAATCAAAAGCTCTAGTCTCGAGCATAAATATGGCTGCAAAAAATGTTTACATTTCAGCAAAAAAAAATTACAAAAAAATTACAATTTAGCAAAGGGGTTAGCCTTTGCAAATTTACGAATTTGATTGGATATTCAATACAACACGTAATTCTGGTCCGATTATGATGAATGATACCTTAATCAAAAGCTCTGGTCTCGAGCATAAATATGGCTTAAAGTATGTTTACATTTCAGCAAAAAAAATTTACAAAAAAATTACAATTTAGCAAAGGGGTTAGCCTTTGCAAATTTACGAATTTGATTGGATATTCAATACAACAAGTAATTGCGGTCCGATTATGATGAATGATACCTTAATCAAAAGCTCTAGTCTCGAGCATAAATATGGCTGCAAAAAATGTTTACATTTCAACAAAAATAATTTACAAAAAAATTACAATTTAGCAAAGGGGTTAGCCTTTGCAAATTTACGAATTTGATTGGATATCCAATACAACACGTAATTGCGGTCCGATTATGATGAATGATACCTTAATCAAAAGCTCTAGTCTCGAGCATAAATATGGCTGCAAAAAATGTTTACATTTCAACAAAAATAATTTACAAAAAAATTACAATTTAGCAAAGGGGTTAGCCTTTGCAAATTTACGAATTTGATTGGATATTCAATACAACACGTAATTTTGGTCCGATTATGATGAATGATACCTTAATCAAAAGCTCTAGTCTCGAGCATAAATATGGCTGCAAAAAATGTTTACATTTCAGCAAAAAAAAATTCCAAAAAAATTACAATTTAGCAAAGGGGTTAGCCTTTGCAAATTTACGAATTTGATTGGATATCCAATACAACACGTAATTGCGGTCCGATTATGATGAATGATACCTTAATCAAAAGCTCTAGTCTCGAGCATAAATATGGCTGCAAAAAATGTTTACATTTCAACAAAAATAATTTACAAAAAAATTACAATTTAGCAAAGGGGTTAGCCTTTGCAAATTTACGAATTTGATTGGATATTCAATACAACACGTAATTGCGGTCCGATTATGATGATTGATACCTTAATCAAAAGCTCTAGTCTCGAGCATAAATATGGCTGCAAAAAATGTTTACATTTCAGCAAAAAAAATTACAATTTAGCAAAGGGGTTAGCCTTTGCAAATTTGCGAATTTGATTGGATATTCAATACAACACGAAATTGCGGTCCGATTATGATGAATGAAACCTTAATCAAAAGCTCTAGTCTCGACCATAAATATGGCTGCAAAAAATGTTTACATTTCAGCAAAAAAAAATTACAAAAAAATTACAATTTAGCAAAGGGGTTAGCCTTTGCAAATTTACGAATTTGATTGGTTATTCAATACAACGCGTAATTCTGGTCCGATTATGATGAATGATACCTTAATCAAAAGCTCTAGTCTCGAGCATAAATATGGCTGCAAAAAATGTTTACATTTCAACAAAAATAATTTACAAAAAAATTACAATTTAGCAAAGGGGTTAGCCTTTGCAAATTTACGAACTTGATTGGATATTCAATACAACACGTAATTGCGGTCCGATTATGATGAATGATACCTTAATCAAAAGCTCTGGTCTCAAACATAAATATGGCTGCAAAAAATGTTTACGTTTCAGCAAAAATAATTTACAAAAATATTACAATTTAGCAAAGGGGTTAGCCTTTGCAAATTTACGAATTTGATTGGATATTCAATACAACACGTAATTCTGTTCCGATTATGATGAATGATACCTTAATCAAAAGCTCTGGTCTCGAGCATAAATATGGCTGCAAAAAATGTTTACATTTCAACAAAAATAATTTACAAAAAAATTACAATTTAGCAAAGGGGTTAGCCTTTGCAAATTTACGAATTTGATTGGATATTCAATACAACACGTAATTCTGTTCCGATTATGATGAATGATACCTTAATCAAAAGCTCTGGTCTCGAGCATAAATATGGCTGCAAAAAATGTTTACATTTCAACAAAAATAATTTACAAAAAAATTACAATTTAGCAAAGGGGTTAGCCTTTGCAAATTTACGAATTTGATTGGATATTCAATACAACACGTAATTTTGGTCCGATTATGATGAATGATACCTTAATCAAAAGCTCTAGTCTCGAGCATAAATATGGCTGCAAAAAATGTTTACATTTCAGCAAAAAAAAATTCCAAAAAAATTACAATTTAGCAAAGGGGTTAGCCTTTGCAAATTTACGAATTTGATTGGATATTCAATACAACACGTAATTCTGGTCCGATTATGATGAATGATACCTTAATCAAAAGCTCTGGTCTCGAGCATAAATATGGCTTAAAGTATGTTTACATTTCAGCAAAAAAAATTTACAAAAAAATTACAATTTAGCAAAGGGGTTACCCTTTGCAAATTTACGAATTTGATTGGATATTCAATACAACACGTAATTGCGGTCCGATTATGATGAATGATACCTTAATCAAAAGCTCTAGTCTCGAGCATAAATATGGCTGTAAAAAATGTTTACATTTCAACAAAAATAATTTACAAAAAAATTACAATTTAGCAAAGGGGTTAGCCTTTGCAAATTTACGAATTTGATTGGATATTCAATACAACACGTAATTCTGGTCCGATTATGATGAATGATACCTTAATCAAAAGCTCTGGTCTCGAGCATAAATATGGCTTAAAGTATGTTTACATTTCAGCAAAAAAAATTTACAAAAAAATTACAATTTAGCAAAGGGGTTAGCCTTTGCAAATTTACGAATTTGATTGGATATTCAATACAACACGTAATTGCGGTCCGATTATGATGAATGATACCTTAATCAAAAGCTCTAGTCTCGAGCATAAATATGGCTGCAAAAAATGTTTACATTTCAACAAAAATAATTTACAAAAAAATTACAATTTAGCAAAGGGGTTAGCCTTTGCAAATTTACGAATTTGATTGGATATTCAATACAACACGTAATTCTGGTCCGATTATGATGAATGATACCTTAATCAAAAGCTCTGGTCTCGAGCATAAATATGGCTTAAAGTATGTTTACATTTCAGCAAAAAAAATTTACAAAAAAATTACAATTTAGCAAAGGGGTTAGCCTTTGCAAATTTACGAATTTGATTGGATATTCAATACAACAAGTAATTGCGGTCCGATTATGATGAATGATACCTTAATCAAAAGCTCTAGTCTCGAGCATAAATATGGCTGCAAAAAATGTTTACATTTCAACAAAAATAATTTACAAAAAAATTACAATTTAGCAAAGGGGTTAGCCTTTGCAAATTTACGAATTTGATTGGATATCCAATACAACACGTAATTGCGGTCCGATTATGATGAATGATACCTTAATCAAAAGCTCTAGTCTCGAGCATAAATATGGCTGCAAAAAATGTTTACATTTCAACAAAAATAATTTACAAAAAAATTACAATTTAGCAAAGGGGTTAGCCTTTGCAAATTTACGAATTTGATTGGATATTCAATACAACACGTAATTTTGGTCCGATTATGATGAATGATACCTTAATCAAAAGCTCTAGTCTCGAGCATAAATATGGCTGCAAAAAATGTTTACATTTCAGCAAAAAAAAATTACAAAAAAATTACAATTTAGCAAAGGGGTTAGCCTTTGCAAATTTACGAATTTGATTGGATATTCAATACAACACGTAATTGCGGTCCGATTATGATGAATGATACCTTAATCAAAAGCTCTAGTCTCGAGCATAAATATGGCTGTAAAATATGTTTACATTTCAGCAAAAAAAAAATACAATTTAGCAAAGGGGTTAGCCTTTGCAAATTTACGAATTTGATTGGATATTCAATACAACACGTAATTGCGGTCCGATTATGATGAATGATACCTTAATCAAAAGCTCTGGTCTCGAGCATAAATATGGCTGCAAAAAATGTTTACATTTCAGCAAAAAAAAATTACAAAAAAATTACAATTTAGCAAAGGGGTTAGCCTTTGCAAATTTACGAATTTGATTGGATATTCAATACAACACGTAATTCTGGTCCGATTATGATGAATGATACCTTAATCAAAAGCTCTGGTCTCGAGCATAAATATGGCTTAAAGTATGTTTACATTTCAGCAAAAAAAATTTACAAAAAAATTACAATTTAGCAAAGGTGTTAGCCTTTGCAAATTTACGAATTTGATTGGATATTCAATACAACACGTAATTTTGGTCCGATTATGATGAATGATACCTTAATCAAAAGCTCTAGTCTCGAGCATAAATATGGCTGCAAAAAATGTTTACATTTCAGCAAAAAAAAATTACAAAAAAATTACAATTTAGCAAAGGGGTTAGCCTTTGCAAATTTACGAATTTGATTGGATATTCAATACAACACGTAATTGCGGACCGATTATGATGAATGATACCTTAATCAAAAGCTCTAGTCTCGAGCATAAATATGGCTGCAAAAAATGTTTACATTTCAGCAAAAAAAATTTACAAAAAAATTACAATTTAGCAAAGGGGTTAGTTAGCCTTTGCAAATTTACGAATTTGATTGGATATCCAATACAACACGTAATTGCGGTCCGATTATGATGAATGATACCTTAATCAAAAGCTCTAGTCTCGAGCATAAATATGGCTGTAAAATATGTTTACATTTCAGCAAAAAAAAAATACAATTTAGCAAAGGGGTTAGCCTTTGCAAATTTACGAATTTGATTGGATATTCAATACAACACGTAATTGCGGTCCGATTATGATGAATGATACCTTAATCAAAAGCTCTAGTCTCGAGCATAAATATGGCTGTAAAATATGTTTACATTTCAGCAAAAAAAAAATACAATTTAGCAAAGGGGTTAGCCTTTGCAAATTTACGAATTTGATTGGATATTCAATACAACACGTAATTGCGGTCCGATTATGATGAATGATACCTTAATCAAAAGCTCTGGTCTCAAACATAAATATGGCTGCAAAAAATGTTTACATTTCAGCAAAAAAAAATTACAAAAAAATTACAATTTAGCAAAGGGGTTAGCCTTTGCAAATTTACGAATTTGATTGGATATTCAATACAACACGTAATTGCGGTCCGATTATGATGAATGATACCTTAATCAAAAGCTCTAGTCTCGAGCATAAATATGGCTGTAAAATATGTTTACATTTCAGCAAAAAAAATTTACAAAAAAATTACAATTTAGCAAAGGGGTTAGTTAGCCTTTGCAAATTTACGAATTTGATTGGATATTCAATACAACACGTAATTGCGGACCGATTATGATGAATGATACCTTAATCAAAAGCTCTAGTCTCGAGCATAAATATGGCTGCAAAAAATGTTTACATTTCAGCAAAAAAAATTTACAAAAAAATTACAATTTAGCAAAGGGGTTAGTTAGCCTTTGCAAATTTACGAATTTGATTGGATATCCAATACAACACGTAATTGCGGTCCGATTATGATGAATGATACCTTAATCAAAAGCTCTAGTCTCGAGCATAAATATGGCTGTAAAATATGTTTACATTTCAGCAAAAAAAAAAATACAATTTAGCAAAGGGGTTAGCCTTTGCAAATTTACGAATTTGATTGGATATTCAATACAACACGTAATTGCGGTCCGATTATGATGAATGATACCTTAATCAAAAGCTCTAGTCTCGAGCATAAATATGGCTGTAAAATATGTTTACATTTCAGCAAAAAAAATTTACAAAAAAATTACAATTTAGCAAAGGGGTTAGCCTTTGCAAATTTACGAATTTGATTGGATATTCAATACAACACGTAATTGCGGTCCGATTATGATGAATGATACCTTAATCAAAAGCTCTAGTCTCGAGCATAAATATGGCTGTAAAATATGTTTACATTTCAGCAAAAAAAAAATACAATTTAGCAAAGGGGTTAGCCTTTGCAAATTTACGAATTTGATTGGATATTCAATACAACACGTAATTGCGGTCCGATTATGATGAATGATACCTTAATCAAAAGCTCTGGTCTCGAGCATAAATATGGCTGCAAAAAATGTTTACATTTCAGCAAAAAAAAATTACAAAAAAATTACAATTTAGCAAAGGGGTTAGCCTTTGCAAATTTACGAATTTGATTGGATATTCAATACAACACGTAATTGCGGTCCGATTATGATGAATGATACCTTAATCAAAAGCTCTAGTCTCGAGCATAAATATGGCTGTAAAATATGTTTACATTTCAGCAAAAAAAATTTACAAAAAAATTACAATTTAGCAAAGGGGTTAGCCTTTGCAAATTTACGAATTTGATTGGATATTCAATACAACACGTAATTGCGGTCCGATTATGATGAATGATACCTTAATCAAAAGCTCTAGTCTCGAGCATAAATATGGCTGTAAAATATGTTTACATTTCAGCAAAAAAAAAATACAATTTAGCAAAGGGGTTAGCCTTTGCAAATTTACGAATTTGATTGGATATTCAATACAACACGTAATTGCGGTCCGATTATGATGAATGATACCTTAATCAAAAGCTCTGGTCTCGAGCATAAATATGGCTGCAAAAAATGTTTACATTTCAGCAAAAAAAAATTACAAAAAAATTACAATTTAGCAAAGGGGTTAGCCTTTGCAAATTTACGAATTTGATTGGATATTCAATACAACACGTAATTGCGGTCCGATTATGATGAATGATACCTTAATCAAAAGCTCTAGTCTCGAGCATAAATATGGCTGTAAAATATGTTTACATTTCAGCAAAAAAAATTTACAAAAAAATTACAATTTAGCAAAGGGGTTAGCCTTTGCAAATTTACGAATTTGATTGGATATTCAATACAACACGTAATTGCGGTCCGATTATGATGAATGATACCTTAATCAAAAGCTCTAGTCTCGAGCATAAATATGGCTGTAAAATATGTTTACATTTCAGCAAAAAAAATTTACAAAAAAATTACAATTTAGCAAAGGGGTTAGCCTTTGCAAATTTACGAATTTGATTGGATATTCAATACAACACGTAATTGCGGTCCGATTATGATGAATGATACCTTAATCAAAAGCTCTAGTCTCAAGCATAAATATGGCTGTAAAATATGTTTACATTTCAGCAAAAAAAAAATACAATTTAGCAAAGGGGTTAGCCTTTGCAAATTTACGAATTTGATTGGATATTCAATACAACACGTAATTGCGGTCCGATTATGATGAATGATACCTTAATCAAAAGCTCTAGTCTCGAGCATAAATATGGCTGTAAAATATGTTTACATTTCAGCAAAAAAAATTTACAAAAAAATTACAATTTAGCAAAGGGGTTAGCCTTTGCAAATTTACGAATTTGATTGGATATTCAATACAACACGTAATTGCGGTCCGATTATGATGAATGATACATTAATCAAAAGCTCTAGTCTCGAGCATAAATATGGCTGTAAAATATGTTTACATTTCAGCAAAAAAAAAATACAATTTAGCAAAGGGGTTAGCCTTTGCAAATTTACGAATTTGATTGGATATTCAATACAACACGTAATTGCGGACCGATTATGATGAATGATACCTTAATCAAAAGCTCTAGTCTCGAGCATAAATATGGCTGCAAAAAATGTTTACATTTCAGCAAAAAAAAATTACAAAAAAATTACAATTTAGCAAAGGGGTTAGCCTTTGCAAATTTACGAATTTGATTGGATATTCAATACAACACGTAATTGCGGTCCGATTATGATGAATGATACCTTAATCAAAAGCTCTGGTCTCGAGCATAAATATGGCTGCAAAAAATGTTTACATTTCAGCAAAAAAAAAATACAAAAAAATTACAATTTAGCAAAGGGGTTAGCCTTTGCAAATTTACGAATTTGATTGGATATTCAATACAACACGTAATTGCGGTCCGATTATGATGAATGATACCTTAATCAAAAGCTCTAGTCTCGAGCATAAATATGGCTGTAAAATATGTTTACATTTCAGCAAAAAAAATTTACAAAAAAATTACAATTTAGCAAAGGGGTTAGCCTTTGCAAATTTACGAATTTGATTGGATATTCAATACAACACGTAATTGCGGTCCGATTATGATGAATGATACCTTAATCAAAAGCTCTAGTCTCGAGCATAAATATGGCTGTAAAATATGTTTACATTTCAGCAAAAAAAAAATACAATTTAGCAAAGGGGTTAGCCTTTGCAAATTTACGAATTTGATTGGATATTCAATACAACACGTAATTGCGGACCGATTATGATGAATGATACCTTAATCAAAAGCTCTAGTCTCGAGCATAAATATGGCTGCAAAAAATGTTTACATTTCAGCAAAAAAAATTTACAAAAAAATTACAATTTAGCAAAGGGGTTAGTTAGCCTTTGCAAATTTACGAATTTGATTGGATATCCAATACAACACGTAATTGCGGTCCGATTATGATGAATGATACCTTAATCAAAAGCTCTAGTCTCGAGCATAAATATGGCTGTAAAATATGTTTACATTTCAGCAAAAAAAAAATACAATTTAGCAAAGGGGTTAGCCTTTGCAAATTTACGAATTTGATTGGATATTCAATACAACACGTAATTGCGGTCCGATTATGATGAATGATACCTTAATCAAAAGCTCTAGTCTCGAGCATAAATATGGCTGTAAAATATGTTTACATTTCAGCAAAAAAAATTTACAAAAAAATTACAATTTAGCAAAGGGGTTAGCCTTTGCAAATTTACGAATTTGATTGGATATTCAATACAACACGTAATTGCGGTCCGATTATGATGAATGATACCTTAATCAAAAGCTCTAGTCTCGAGCATAAATATGGCTGTAAAATATGTTTACATTTCAGCAAAAAAAAAATACAATTTAGCAAAGGGGTTAGCCTTTGCAAATTTACGAATTTGATTGGATATTCAATACAACACGTAATTGCGGACCGATTATGATGAATGATACCTTAATCAAAAGCTCTGGTCTCGAGCATAAATATGGCTGCAAAAAATGTTTACATTTCAGCAAAAAAAAATTACAAAAAAATTACAATTTAGCAAAGGGGTTAGCCTTTGCAAATTTACGAATTTGATTGGATATTCAATACAACACGTAATTGCGGTCCGATTATGATGAATGATACCTTAATCAAAAGCTCTAGTCTCGAGCATAAATATGGCTGTAAAATATGTTTACATTTCAGCAAAAAAAATTTACAAAAAAATTACAATTTAGCAAAGGGGTTAGCCTTTGCAAATTTACGAATTTGATTGGATATTCAATACAACACGTAATTGCGGTCCGATTATGATGAATGATACCTTAATCAAAAGCTCTAGTCTCGAGCATAAATATGGCTGTAAAATATGTTTACATTTCAGCAAAAAAAAAAATACAATTTAGCAAAGGGGTTAGCCTTTGCAAATTTACGAATTTGATTGGATATTCAATACAACACGTAATTGCGGACCGATTATGATGAATGATACCTTAATCAAAAGCTCTAGTCTCGAGCATAAATATGGCTGCAAAAAATGTTTACATTTCAGCAAAAAAAATTTACAAAAGAATTACAATTTAGCAAAGGGGTTAGTTAGCCTTTGCAAATTTACGAATTTGATTGGATATCCAATACAACACGTAATTGCGGTCCGATTATGATGAATGATACCTTAATCAAAAGCTCTAGTCTCGAGCATAAATATGGCTGTAAAATATGTTTACATTTCAGCAAAAAAAAAATACAATTTAGCAAAGGGGTTAGCCTTTGCAAATTTACGAATTTGATTGGATATTCAATACAACACGTAATTGCGGTCCGATTATGATGAATGATACCTTAATCAAAAGCTCTAGTCTCGAGCATAAATATGGCTGTAAAATATGTTTACATTTCA
Organism: Tipula confusa; assembly: GCA_963556175.1. Classification (NCBI taxonomy): domain Eukaryota; kingdom Metazoa; phylum Arthropoda; class Insecta; order Diptera; family Tipulidae; genus Tipula; species Tipula confusa. The sequence goes on from OY744476.1 coordinate 95,104,689, forward strand.
GCAAAAAAAAAATACAATTTAGCAAAGGGGTTAGCCTTTGCAAATTTACGAATTTGATTGGATATTCAATACAACACGTAATTGCGGTCCGATTATGATGAATGATACCTTAATCAAAAGCTCTAGTCTCGAGCATAAATATGGCTGTAAAATATGTTTACATTTCAGCAAAAAAAATTTACAAAAAAATTACAATTTAGCAAAGGGGTTAGCCTTTGCAAATTTACGAATTTGATTGGATATTCAATACAACACGTAATTGCGGTCCGATTATGATGAATGATACCTTAATCAAAAGCTCTAGTCTCGAGCATAAATATGGCTGTAAAATATGTTTACATTTCAGCAAAAAAAAAATACAATTTAGCAAAGGGGTTAGCCTTTGCAAATTTACGAATTTGATTGGATATTCAATACAACACGTAATTGCGGTCCGATTATGATGAATGATACCTTAATCAAAAGCTCTGGTCTCGAGCATAAATATGGCTGCAAAAAATGTTTACATTTCAGCAAAAAAAAATTACAAAAAAATTACAATTTAGCAAAGGGGTTAGCCTTTGCAAATTTACGAATTTGATTGGATATTCAATACAACACGTAATTCTGGTCCGATTATGATGAATGATACCTTAATCAAAAGCTCTGGTCTCGAGCATAAATATGGCTTAAAGTATGTTTACATTTCAGCAAAAAAAATTTACAAAAAAATTACAATTTAGCAAAGGTGTTAGCCTTTGCAAATTTACGAATTTGATTGGATATTCAATACAACACGTAATTTTGGTCCGATTATGATGAATGATACCTTAATCAAAAGCTCTAGTCTCGAGCATAAATATGGCTGCAAAAAATGTTTACATTTCAGCAAAAAAAAATTACAAAAAAATTACAATTTAGCAAAGGGGTTAGCCTTTGCAAATTTACGAATTTGATTGGATATTCAATACAACACGTAATTGCGGTCCGATTATGATGAATGATACCTTAATCAAAAGCTCTAGTCTCGAGCATAAATATGGCTGCAAAAAATGTTTACATTTCAGCAAAAAAAATTTACAAAAAAATTACAATTTAGCAAAGGGGTTAGTTAGCCTTTGCAAATTTACGAATTTGATTGGATATCCAATACAACACGTAATTGCGGTCCGATTATGATAAATGATACCTTAATCAAAAGCTCTAGTTTCGAGCATAAATATGGCTGCAAAAAATGTTTACATTTCAGCAAAAATAATTTACAAAAAAATTACAATTTAGCAAAGGGGTTAGCCTTTGCAAATTTACGAATTTGATTGGATATTCAATACAACACGTAATTGCGGTCCGATTATGATGAATGATACCTTAATCAAAAGCTCTGGTCTCGAGCATAAATATGGCTTAAAGTTTGTTTACATTTCAGCAAAAAAAATTTACAAAAAAATTACAATTTAGCAAAGGGGTTAGCCTTTGCAAATTTACGAATTTGATTGGATATTCAATACAACACGTAATTGCGGTCCGATTATGATGAATGATACCTTAATCAAAAGCTCTAGTCTCGAGCATAAATATGGCTGCAAAAAATGTTTACATTTCAACAAAAATAATTTACAAAAAAATTACAATTTAGCAAAGGGGTTAGCCTTTGCAAATTTACGAATTTGATTGGATATCCAATACAACACGTAATTCTGGTCCGATTATGATGAATGATACCTTAATCAAAAGCTCTGGTCTCGAGCATAAATATGGCTTAAAGTATGTTTACATTTCAGCAAAAAAAATTTACAAAAAAATTACAATTTAGCAAAGGGGTTAGCCTTTGCAAATTTACGAATTTGATTGGATATTCAATACAACACGTAATTGCGGTCCGATTATGATGAATGATACCTTAATCAAAAGCTCTAGTCTCGAGCATAAATATGGCTGCAAAAAATGTTTACATTTCAACAAAAATAATTTACAAAAAAATTACAATTTAGCAAAGGGGTTAGCCTTTGCAAATTTACGAATTTGATTGGATATCCAATACAACACGTAATTCTGGTCCGATTATGATGAATGATACCTTAATCAAAAGCTCTGGTATCGAGCATAAATATGGCTTAAAGTATGTTTACATTTCAGCAAAAAAAATTTACAAAAAAATTACAATTTAGCAAAGGGGTTAGCCTTTGCAAATTTACGAATTTGATTGGATATTCAATACAACACGTAATTGCGGTCCGATTATGATGAATGATACCTTAATCAAAAGCTCTAGTCTCGAGCATAAATATGGCTGCAAAAAATGTTTACATTTCAACAAAAATAATTTACAAAAAAATTACAATTTAGCAAAGGGGTTAGCCTTTGCAAATTTACGAATTTGATTGGATATCCAATACAACACGTAATTCTGGTCCGATTATGATGAATGATACCTTAATCAAAAGCTCTGGTCTCGAGCATAAATATGGCTTAAAGTATGTTTACATTTCAGCAAAAAAAATTTACAAAAAAATTACAATTTAGCAAAGGGGTTAGCCTTTGCAAATTTACGAATTTGATTGGATATTCAATACAACACGTAATTGCGGTCCGATTATGATGAATGATACCTTAATCAAAAGCTCTGGTCTCGAGCATAAATATGGCTTAAAGTTTGTTTACATTTCAGCAAAAAAAATTTACAAAAAAATTACAATTTAGCAAAGGGGTTAGCCTTTGCAAATTTACGAATTTGATTGGATATCCAATACAACACGTAATTCTGGTCCGATTATGATGAATGATACCTTAATCAAAAGCTCTGGTCTCGAGCATAAATATGGCTTAAAGTATGTTTACATTTCAGCAAAAAAAATTTACAAAAAAATTACAATTTAGCAAAGGGGTTAGCCTTTGCAAATTTACGAATTTGATTGGATATTCAATACAACACGTAATTGCGGTCCGATTATGATGAATGATACCTTAATCAAAAGCTCTAGTCTCGAGCATAAATATGGCTGCAAAAAATGTTTACATTTCAACAAAAATAATTTACAAAAAAATTACAATTTAGCAAAGGGGTTAGCCTTTGCAAATTTACGAATTTGATTGGATATCCAATACAACACGTAATTGCGGTCCGATTATGATGAATGATACCTTAATCAAAAGCTCTGGTCTCGAGCATAAATATGGCTTAAAGTTTGTTTACATTTCAGCAAAAAAAATTTACAAAAAAATTACAATTTAGCAAAGGGGTTAGCCTTTGCAAATTTACGAATTTGATTGGATATCCAATACAACACGTAATTCTGGTCCGATTATGATGAATGATACCTTAATCAAAAGCTCTGGTCTCGAGCATAAATATGGCTTAAAGTATGTTTACATTTCAGCAAAAATAATTTACAAAAAAATTACAATTTAGCAAAGGGGTTAGCCTTTGCAAATTTACGAATTTGATTGGATATTCAATACAACACGTAATTTTGGTCCGATTATGATGAATGATACCTTAATCAAAAGCTCTAGTCTCGAGCATAAATATGGCTGCAAAAAATGTTTACATTTCAACAAAAATATTTTTCAAAAAAATTACAATTTAGCAAAGGGGTTAGCCTTTGCAAATTTACGAATTTGATTGGATATTCAATACAACACGTAATTCTGGTCCGATTATGATGAATGATACCTTAATCAAAAGCTCTGGTCTCGAGCATAAATATGGCTTAAAGTATGTTTACATTTCAGCAAAAAAAATTTACAAAAAAATTACAATTTAGCAAAGGGGTTAGCCTTTGCAAATTTACGAATTTGATTGGATATTCAATACAACACGTAATTTTGGTCCGATTATGATGAATGATACCTTAATCAAAAGCTCTGGTCTCGAGCATAAATATGGCTGCAAAAAATGTTTACATTTCAACAAAAATAATTTACAAAAAAATTACAATTTAGCAAAGGGGTTAGCCTTTGCAAATTTACGAATTTGATTGGATATTCAATACAACACGTAATTCTGGTCCGATTATGATGAATGATACCTTAATCAAAAGCTCTGGTCTCGAGCATAAATATGGCTTAAAGTATGTTTACATTTCAGCAAAAAAAATTTACAAAAAAATTACAATTTAGCAAAGGTGTTAGCCTTTGCAAATTTACGAATTTGATTGGATATTCAATACAACACGTAATTTTGGTCCGATTATGATGAATGATACCTTAATCAAAAGCTCTAGTCTCGAGCATAAATATGGCTGCAAAAAATGTTTACATTTCAGCAAAAAAAAATTACAAAAAAATTACAATTTAGCAAAGGGGTTAGCCTTTGCAAATTTACGAATTTGATTGGATATTCAATACAACACGTAATTGCGGTCCGATTATGATGATTGATACCTTAATCAAAAGCTCTAGTCTCGAGCATAAATATGGCTGCAAAAAATGTTTACATTTCAGCAAAAAAAATTACAATTTAGCAAAGGGGTTAGCCTTTGCAAATTTGCGAATTTGATTGGATATTCAATACAACACGTAATTGCGGTCCGATTATGATGAATGAAACCTTAATCAAAAGCTCTAGTCTCGACCATAAATATGGCTGCAAAAAATGTTTACATTTCAGCAAAAAAAAATTACAAAAAAATTACAATTTAGCAAAGGGGTTAGCCTTTGCAAATTTACGAATTTGATTGGATATTCAATACAACGCGTAATTCTGGTCCGATTATGATGAATGATACCTTAATCAAAAGCTCTAGTCTCGAGCATAAATATGGCTGCAAAAAATGTTTACATTTCAACAAAAATAATTTACAAAAAAATTACAATTTAGCAAAGGGGTTAGCCTTTGAATTTGATTGGATATTCAATACAACACGTAATTGCGGTCCGATTATGATGAATGATACCTTAATCAAAAGCTCTGGTCTCGAGCATAAATATGGCTTAAAGTTTGTTTACATTTCAGCAAAAAAAATTTACAAAAAAATTACAATTTAGCAAAGGGGTTAGCCTTTGCAAATTTACGAATTTGATTGGATATCCAATACAACACGTAATTCTGGTCCGATTATGATGAATGATACCTTAATCAAAAGCTCTGGTCTCGAGCATAAATATGGCTTAAAGTATGTTTACATTTCAGCAAAAAAAATTTACAAAAAAATTACAATTTAGCAAAGGGGTTAGCCTTTGCAAATTTACGAATTTGATTGGATATCCAATACAACACGTAATTCTGGTCCGATTATGATGAATGATACCTTAATCAAAAGCTCTGGTCTCGAGCATAAATATGGCTGCAAAAAATGTTTACATTTCAACAAAAATAATTTACAAAAAAATTACAATTTAGCAAAGGGGTTAGCCTTTGCAAATTTACGAATTTGATTGGATATCCAATACAACACGTAATTGCGGTCCGATTATGATGAATGATACCTTAATCAAAAGCTCTAGTCTCGAGCATAAATATGGCTGCAAAAAATGTTTACATTTCAACAAAAATAATTTACAAAAAAATTACAATTTAGCAAAGGGGTTAGCCTTTGCAAATTTACGAATTTGATTGGATATCCAATACAACACGTAATTGCGGTCCGATTATGATGAATGATACCTTAATCAAAAGCTCTGGTCTCGAGCATAAATATGGCTTAAAGTTTGTTTACATTTCAGCAAAAAAAATTTACAAAAAAATTACAATTTAGCAAAGGGGTTAGCCTTTGCAAATTTACGAATTTGATTGGATATCCAATACAACACGTAATTCTGGTCCGATTATGATGAATGATACCTTAATCAAAAGCTCTGGTCTCGAGCATAAATATGGCTTAAAGTATGTTTACATTTCAGCAAAAATAATTTACAAAAAAATTACAATTTAGCAAAGGGGTTAGCCTTTGCAAATTTACGAATTTGATTGGATATTCAATACAACACGTAATTTTGGTCCGATTATGATGAATGATACCTTAATCAAAAGCTCTAGTCTCGAGCATAAATATGGCTGCAAAAAATGTTTACATTTCAACAAAAATATTTTTCAAAAAAATTACAATTTAGCAAAGGGGTTAGCCTTTGCAAATTTACGAATTTGATTGGATATTCAATACAACACGTAATTCTGGTCCGATTATGATGAATGATACCTTAATCAAAAGCTCTGGTCTCGAGCATAAATATGGCTTAAAGTATGTTTACATTTCAGCAAAAAAAATTTACAAAAAAATTACAATTTAGCAAAGGGGTTAGCCTTTGCAAATTTACGAATTTGATTGGATATTCAATACAACACGTAATTTTGGTCCGATTATGATGAATGATACCTTAATCAAAAGCTCTGGTCTCGAGCATAAATATGGCTGCAAAAAATGTTTACATTTCAACAAAAATAATTTACAAAAAAATTACAATTTAGCAAAGGGGTTAGCCTTTGCAAATTTACGAATTTGATTGGATATTCAATACAACACGTAATTCTGGTCCGATTATGATGAATGATACCTTAATCAAAAGCTCTGGTCTCGAGCATAAATATGGCTTAAAGTATGTTTACATTTCAGCAAAAAAAATTTACAAAAAAATTACAATTTAGCAAAGGTGTTAGCCTTTGCAAATTTACGAATTTGATTGGATATTCAATACAACACGTAATTTTGGTCCGATTATGATGAATGATACCTTAATCAAAAGCTCTAGTCTCGAGCATAAATATGGCTGCAAAAAATGTTTACATTTCAGCAAAAAAAAATTACAAAAAAATTACAATTTAGCAAAGGGGTTAGCCTTTGCAAATTTACGAATTTGATTGGATATTCAATACAACACGTAATTGCGGTCCGATTATGATGATTGATACCTTAATCAAAAGCTCTAGTCTCGAGCATAAATATGGCTGCAAAAAATGTTTACATTTCAGCAAAAAAAATTACAATTTAGCAAAGGGGTTAGCCTTTGCAAATTTGCGAATTTGATTGGATATTCAATACAACACGTAATTGCGGTCCGATTATGATGAATGAAACCTTAATCAAAAGCTCTAGTCTCGACCATAAATATGGCTGCAAAAAATGTTTACATTTCAGCAAAAAAAAATTACAAAAAAATTACAATTTAGCAAAGGGGTTAGCCTTTGCAAATTTACGAATTTGATTGGATATTCAATACAACGCGTAATTCTGGTCCGATTATGATGAATGATACCTTAATCAAAAGCTCTAGTCTCGAGCATAAATATGGCTGCAAAAAATGTTTACATTTCAACAAAAATAATTTACAAAAAAATTACAATTTAGCAAAGGGGTTAGCCTTTGCAAATTTACGAACTTGATTGGATATTCAATACAACACGTAATTGCGGTCCGATTATGATGAATGATACCTTAATCAAAAGCTCTGGTCTCAAACATAAATATGGCTGCAAAAAATGTTTACGTTTCAGCAAAAATAATTTACAAAAATATTACAATTTAGCAAAGGGGTTAGCCTTTGCAAATTTACGAATTTGATTGGATATTCAATACAACACGTAATTCTGTTCCGATTATGATGAATGATACCTTAATCAAAAGCTCTGGTCTCGAGCATAAATATGGCTGCAAAAAATGTTTACATTTCAACAAAAATAATTTACAAAAAAATTACAATTTAGCAAAGGGGTTAGCCTTTGCAAATTTACGAATTTGATTGGATATTCAATACAACACGTAATTCTGTTCCGATTATGATGAATGATACCTTAATCAAAAGCTCTGGTCTCGAGCATAAATATGGCTGCAAAAAATGTTTACATTTCAACAAAAATAATTTACAAAAAAATTACAATTTAGCAAAGGGGTTAGCCTTTGCAAATTTACGAATTTGATTGGATATTCAATACAACACGTAATTTTGGTCCGATTATGATGAATGATACCTTAATCAAAAGCTCTAGTCTCGAGCATAAATATGGCTGCAAAAAATGTTTACATTTCAGCAAAAAAAAATTACAAAAAAATTACAATTTAGCAAAGGGGTTAGCCTTTGCAAATTTACGAATTTGATTGGATATTCAATACAACACGTAATTCTGGTCCGATTATGATGAATGATACCTTAATCAAAAGCTCTGGTCTCGAGCATAAATATGGCTTAAAGTATGTTTACATTTCAGCAAAAAAAATTTACAAAAAAATTACAATTTAGCAAAGGGGTTAGCCTTTGCAAATTTACGAATTTGATTGGATATTCAATACAACACGTAATTGCGGTCCGATTATGATGAATGATACCTTAATCAAAAGCTCTAGTCTCGAGCATAAATATGGCTGCAAAAAATGTTTACATTTCAACAAAAATAATTTACAAAAAAATTACAATTTAGCAAAGGGGTTAGCCTTTGCAAATTTACGAATTTGATTGGATATTCAATACAACACGTAATTCTGGTCCGATTATGATGAATGATACCTTAATCAAAAGCTCTGGTCTCGAGCATAAATATGGCTTAAAGTATGTTTACATTTCAGCAAAAAAAATTTACAAAAAAATTACAATTTAGCAAAGGTGTTAGCCTTTGCAAATTTACGAATTTGATTGGATATTCAATACAACACGTAATTTTGGTCCGATTATGATGAATGATACCTTAATCAAAAGCTCTAGTCTCGAGCATAAATATGGCTGCAAAAAATGTTTACATTTCAGCAAAAAAAAATTACAAAAAAATTACAATTTAGCAAAGGGGTTAGCCTTTGCAAATTTACGAATTTGATTGGATATTCAATACAACACGTAATTCTGGTCCGATTATGATGAATGATACCTTAATCAAAAGCTCTGGTCTCGAGCATAAATATGGCTTAAAGTATGTTTACATTTCAGCAAAAAAAATTTACAAAAAAATTACAATTTAGCAAAGGGGTTAGCCTTTGCAAATTTACGAATTTGATTGGATATTCAATACAACAAGTAATTGCGGTCCGATTATGATGAATGATACCTTAATCAAAAGCTCTAGTCTCGAGCATAAATATGGCTGCAAAAAATGTTTACATTTCAACAAAAATAATTTACAAAAAAATTACAATTTAGCAAAGGGGTTAGCCTTTGCAAATTTACGAATTTGATTGGATATCCAATACAACACGTAATTGCGGTCCGATTATGATGAATGATACCTTAATCAAAAGCTCTAGTCTCGAGCATAAATATGGCTGCAAAAAATGTTTACATTTCAACAAAAATAATTTACAAAAAAATTACAATTTAGCAAAGGGGTTAGCCTTTGCAAATTTACGAATTTGATTGGATATTCAATACAACACGTAATTGCGGTCCGATTATGATGAATGATACCTTAATCAAAAGCTCTGGTCTCGAGCATAAATATGGCTTAAAGTTTGTTTACATTTCAGCAAAAAAAATTTACAAAAAAATTACAATTTAGCAAAGGGGTTAGCCTTTGCAAATTTACGAATTTGATTGGATATTCAATACAACACGTAATTGCGGTCTGATTATGATGAATGATACCTTAATCAAAAGCTCTAGTCTCGAGCATAAATATGGCTGCAAAAAATGTTTACATTTCAACAAAAATAATTTACAAAAAAATTACAATTTAGCAAAGGGGTTAGCCTTTGCAAATTTACGAATTTGATTGGATATTCAATACAACACGTAATTGCGGTCCGATTATGATGAATGATACCTTAATCAAAAGCTCTAGTCTCGAGCATAAATATGGCTGTAAAATATGTTTACATTTCAGCAAAAAAAATTTACAAAAAAATTACAATTTAGCAAAGGGGTTAGCCTTTGCAAATTTACGAATTTGATTGGATATTCAATACAACACGTAATTGCGGTCCGATTATGATGAATGATACCTTAATCAAAAGCTCTAGTCTCGAGCATAAATATGGCTGTAAAATATGTTTACATTTCAGCAAAAAAAAAATACAATTTAGCAAAGGGGTTAGCCTTTGCAAATTTACGAATTTGATTGGATATTCAATACAACACGTAATTGCGGTCCGATTATGATGAATGATACCTTAATCAAAAGCTCTGGTCTCGAGCATAAATATGGCTGCAAAAAATGTTTACATTTCAGCAAAAAAAAATTACAAAAAAATTACAATTTAGCAAAGGGGTTAGCCTTTGCAAATTTACGAATTTGATTGGATATTCAATACAACACGTAATTCTGGTCCGATTATGATGAATGATACCTTAATCAAAAGCTCTGGTCTCGAGCATAAATATGGCTTAAAGTATGTTTACATTTCAGCAAAAAAAATTTACAAAAAAATTACAATTTAGCAAAGGTGTTAGCCTTTGCAAATTTACGAATTTGATTGGATATTCAATACAACACGTAATTGCGGTCCGATTATGATGAATGATACCTTAATCAAAAGCTCTAGTCTCGAGCATAAATATGGCTGCAAAAAATGTTTACATTTCAGCAAAAAAAATTTACAAAAAAATTACAATTTAGCAAAGGGGTTAGTTAGCCTTTGCAAATTTACGAATTTGATTGGATATCCAATACAACACGTAATTGCGGTCCGATTATGATAAATGATACCTTAATCAAAAGCTCTAGTTTCGAGCATAAATATGGCTGCAAAAAATGTTTACATTTCAGCAAAAATAATTTACAAAAAAATTACAATTTAGCAAAGGGGTTAGCCTTTGCAAATTTACGAATTTGATTGGATATTCAATACAACACGTAATTGCGGTCCGATTATGATGAATGATACCTTAATCAAATGCTCTGGTCTCGAGCATAAATATGGCTTAAAGTTTGTTTACATTTCAGCAAAAAAAATTTACAAAAAAATTACAATTTAGCAAAGGGGTTAGCCTTTGCAAATTTACGAATTTGATTGGATATTCAATACAACACGTAATTGCGGTCCGATTATGATGAATGATACCTTAATCAAAAGCTCTAGTCTCGAGCATAAATATGGCTGCAAAAAATGTTTACATTTCAACAAAAATAATTTACAAAAAAATTACAATTTAGCAAAGGGGTTAGCCTTTGCAAATTTACGAATTTGATTGGATATCCAATACAACACGTAATTCTGGTCCGATTATGATGAATGATACCTTAATCAAAAGCTCTGGTCTCGAGCATAAATATGGCTTAAAGTATGTTTACATTTCAGCAAAAAAAATTTACAAAAAAATTACAATTTAGCAAAGGGGTTAGCCTTTGCAAATTTACGAATTTGATTGGATATTCAATACAACACGTAATTGCGGTCCGATTATGATGAATGATACCTTAATCAAAAGCTCTAGTCTCGAGCATAAATATGGCTGCAAAAAATGTTTACATTTCAACAAAAATAATTTACAAAAAAATTACAATTTAGCAAAGGGGTTAGCCTTTGCAAATTTACGAATTTGATTGGATATCCAATACAACACGTAATTCTGGTCCGATTATGATGAATGATACCTTAATCAAAAGCTCTGGTATCGAGCATAAATATGGCTTAAAGTATGTTTACATTTCAGCAAAAAAAATTTACAAAAAAATTACAATTTAGCAAAGGGGTTAGCCTTTGCAAATTTACGAATTTGATTGGATATTCAATACAACACGTAATTGCGGTCCGATTATGATGAATGATACCTTAATCAAAAGCTCTAGTCTCGAGCATAAATATGGCTGCAAAAAATGTTTACATTTCAACAAAAATAATTTACAAAAAAATTACAATTTAGCAAAGGGGTTAGCCTTTGCAAATTTACGAATTTGATTGGATATCCAATACAACACGTAATTCTGGTCCGATTATGATGAATGATACCTTAATCAAAAGCTCTGGTCTCGAGCATAAATATGGCTTAAAGTATGTTTACATTTCAGCAAAAAAAATTTACAAAAAAATTACAATTTAGCAAAGGGGTTAGCCTTTGCAAATTTACGAATTTGATTGGATATTCAATACAACACGTAATTGCGGTCCGATTATGATGAATGATACCTTAATCAAAAGCTCTGGTCTCGAGCATAAATATGGCTTAAAGTTTGTTTACATTTCAGCAAAAAAAATTTACAAAAAAATTACAATTTAGCAAAGGGGTTAGCCTTTGCAAATTTACGAATTTGATTGGATATCCAATACAACACGTAATTCTGGTCCGATTATGATGAATGATACCTTAATCAAAAGCTCTGGTCTCGAGCATAAATATGGCTTAAAGTATGTTTACATTTCAGCAAAAAAAATTTACAAAAAAATTACAATTTAGCAAAGGGGTTAGCCTTTGCAAATTTACGAATTTGATTGGATATTCAATACAACACGTAATTGCGGTCCGATTATGATGAATGATACCTTAATCAAAAGCTCTAGTCTCGAGCATAAATATGGCTGCAAAAAATGTTTACATTTCAACAAAAATAATTTACAAAAAAATTACAATTTAGCAAAGGGGTTAGCCTTTGCAAATTTACGAATTTGATTGGATATCCAATACAACACGTAATTGCGGTCCGATTATGATGAATGATACCTTAATCAAAAGCTCTGGTCTCGAGCATAAATATGGCTTAAAGTTTGTTTACATTTCAGCAAAAAAAATTTACAAAAAAATTACAATTTAGCAAAGGGGTTAGCCTTTGCAAATTTACGAATTTGATTGGATATCCAATACAACACGTAATTCTGGTCCGATTATGATGAATGATACCTTAATCAAAAGCTCTGGTCTCGAGCATAAATATGGCTTAAAGTATGTTTACATTTCAGCAAAAATAATTTACAAAAAAATTACAATTTAGCAAAGGGGTTAGCCTTTGCAAATTTACGAATTTGATTGGATATTCAATACAACACGTAATTTTGGTCCGATTATGATGAATGATACCTTAATCAAAAGCTCTAGTCTCGAGCATAAATATGGCTGCAAAAAATGTTTACATTTCAACAAAAATATTTTTCAAAAAAATTACAATTTAGCAAAGGGGTTAGCCTTTGCAAATTTACGAATTTGATTGGATATTCAATACAACACGTAATTCTGGTCCGATTATGATGAATGATACCTTAATCAAAAGCTCTGGTCTCGAGCATAAATATGGCTTAAAGTATGTTTACATTTCAGCAAAAAAAATTTACAAAAAAATTACAATTTAGCAAAGGGGTTAGCCTTTGCAAATTTACGAATTTGATTGGATATTCAATACAACACGTAATTTTGGTCCGATTATGATGAATGATACCTTAATCAAAAGCTCTGGTCTCGAGCATAAATATGGCTGCAAAAAATGTTTACATTTCAACAAAAATAATTTACAAAAAAATTACATTTTAGCAAAGGGGTTAGCCTTTGCAAATTTACGAATTTGATTGGATATTCAATACAACACGTAATTCTGGTCCGATTATGATGAATGATACCTTAATCAAAAGCTCTGGTCTCGAGCATAAATATGGCTGCAAAAAATGTTTACATTTCAACAAAAATAATTTACAAAAAAATTACAATTTAGCAAAGGGGTTAGCCTTTGCAAATTTACGAATTTGATTGGATATTCAATACAACACGTAATTCTGGTCCGATTATGATGAATGATACCTTAATCAAAAGCTCTGGTCTCGAGCATAAATATGGCTTAAAGTATGTTTACATTTCAGCAAAAAAAATTTACAAAAAAATTACAATTTAGCAAAGGTGTTAGCCTTTGCAAATTTACGAATTTGATTGGATATTCAATACAACACGTAATTTTGGTCCGATTATGATGAATGATACCTTAATCAAAAGCTCTAGTCTCGAGCATAAATATGGCTGCAAAAAATGTTTACATTTCAGCAAAAAAAAATTACAAAAAAATTACAATTTAGCAAAGGGGTTAGCCTTTGCAAATTTACGAATTTGATTGGATATTCAATACAACAAGTAATTGCGGTCCGATTATGATGAATGATACCTTAATCAAAAGCTCTAGTCTCGAGCATAAATATGGCTGCAAAAAATGTTTACATTTCAACAAAAATAATTTACAAAAAAATTACAATTTAGCAAAGGGGTTAGCCTTTGCAAATTTACGAATTTGATTGGATATCCAATACAACACGTAATTGCGGTCCGATTATGATGAATGATACCTTAATCAAAAGCTCTAGTCTCGAGCATAAATATGGCTGCAAAAAATGTTTACATTTCAACAAAAATAATTTACAAAAAAATTACAATTTAGCAAAGGGGTTAGCCTTTGCAAATTTACGAATTTGATTGGATATTCAATACAACACGTAATTCTGGTCCGATTATGATGAATGATACCTTAATCAAAAGCTCTGGTCTCGAGCATAAATATGGCTTAAAGTATGTTTACATTTCAGCAAAAAAAATTTACAAAAAAATTACAATTTAGCAAAGGTGTTAGCCTTTGCAAATTTACGAATTTGATTGGATATTCAATACAACACGTAATTTTGGTCCGATTATGATGAATGATACCTTAATCAAAAGCTCTAGTCTCGAGCATAAATATGGCTGCAAAAAATGTTTACATTTCAGCAAAAAAAAATTACAAAAAAATTACAATTTAGCAAAGGGGTTAGCCTTTGCAAATTTACGAATTTGATTGGATATTCAATACAACACGTAATTCTGGTCCGATTATGATGAATGATACCTTAATCAAAAGCTCTGGTCTCGAGCATAAATATGGCTTAAAGTATGTTTACATTTCAGCAAACAAAATTTACAAAAAAATTACAATTTAGCAAAGGGGTTAGCCTTTGCAAATTTACGAATTTGATTGGATATTCAATACAACAAGTAATTGCGGTCCGATTATGATGAATGATACCTTAATCAAAAGCTCTAGTCTCGAGCATAAATATGGCTGCAAAAAATGTTTACATTTCAACAAAAATAATTTACAAAAAAATTACAATTTAGCAAAGGGGTTAGCCTTTGCAAATTTACGAATTTGATTGGATATCCAATACAACACGTAATTGCGGTCCGATTATGATGAATGATACCTTAATCAAAAGCTCTAGTCTCGAGCATAAATATGGCTGCAAAAAATGTTTACATTTCAACAAAAATAATTTACAAAAAAATTACAATTTAGCAAAGGGGTTAGCCTTTGCAAATTTACGAATTTGATTGGATATTCAATACAACACGTAATTTTGGTCCGATTATGATGAATGATACCTTAATCAAAAGCTCTAGTCTCGAGCATAAATATGGCTGCAAAAAATGTTTACATTTCAGCAAAAAAAAATTCCAAAAAAATTACAATTTAGCAAAGGGGTTAGCCTTTGCAAATTTACGAATTTGATTGGATATCCAATACAACACGTAATTGCGGTCCGATTATGATGAATGATACCTTAATCAAAAGCTCTAGTCTCGAGCATAAATATGGCTGCAAAAAATGTTTACATTTCAGCAAAAAAAATTACAATTTAGCAAAGGGGTTAGCCTTTGCAAATTTGCGAATTTGATTGGATATTCAATACAACACGTAATTGCGGTCCGATTATGATGAATGAAACCTTAATCAAAAGCTCTAGTCTCGACCATAAATATGGCTGCAAAAAATGTTTACATTTCAGCAAAAAAAAATTACAAAAAAATTACAATTTAGCAAAGGGGTTAGCCTTTGCAAATTTACGAATTTGATTGGATATTCAATACAACACGTAATTCTGGTCCGATTATGATGAATGATACCTTAATCAAAAGCTCTAGTCTCGAGCATAAATATGGCTGCAAAAAATGTTTACATTTCAACAAAAATAATTTACAAAAAAATTACAATTTAGCAAAGGGGTTAGCCTTTGCAAATTTACGAACTTGATTGGATATTCAATACAACACGTAATTGCGGTCCGATTATGATGAATGATACCTTAATCAAAAGCTCTGGTCTCAAACATAAATATGGCTGCAAAAAATGTTTACGTTTCAGCAAAAATAATTTACAAAAATATTACAATTTAGCAAAGGGGTTAGCCTTTGCAAATTTACGAATTTGATTGGATATTCAATACAACACGTAATTCTGGTCCGATTATGATGAATGATACCTTAATCAAAAGCTCTAGTCTCGAGCATAAATATGGCTGCAAAAAATGTTTACATTTCAACAAAAATAATTTACAAAAAAATTACAATTTAGCAAAGGGGTTAGCCTTTGCAAATTTACGAACTTGATTGGATATTCAATACAACACGTAATTGCGGTCCGATTATGATGAATGATACCTTAATCAAAAGCTCTGGTCTCGAGCATAAATATGGCTGCAAAAAATGTTTACATTTCAACAAAAATAATTTACAAAAAAATTACAATTTAGCAAAGGGGTTAGCCTTTGCAAATTTACGAATTTGATTGGATATTCAATACAACACGTAATTCTGTTCCGATTATGATGAATGATACCTTAATCAAAAGCTCTGGTCTCGAGCATAAATATGGCTGCAAAAAATGTTTACATTTCAACAAAAATAATTTACAAAAAAATTACAATTTAGCAAAGGGGTTAGCCTTTGCAAATTTACGAATTTGATTGGATATTCAATACAACACGTAATTTTGGTCCGATTATGATGAATGATACCTTAATCAAAAGCTCTAGTCTCGAGCATAAATATGGCTGCAAAAAATGTTTACATTTCAGCAAAAAAAAATTACAAAAAAATTACAATTTAGCAAAGGGGTTAGCCTTTGCAAATTTACGAATTTGATTGGATATTCAATACAACACGTAATTCTGGTCCGATTATGATGAATGATACCTTAATCAAAAGCTCTGGTCTCGAGCATAAATATGGCTTAAAGTATGTTTACATTTCAGCAAAAAAAATTTACAAAAAAATTACAATTTAGCAAAGGTGTTAGCCTTTGCAAATTTACGAATTTGATTGGATATCCAATACAACACGTAATTGCGGTCCGATTATGATGAATGATACCTTAATCAAAAGCTCTAGTCTCGAGCATAAATATGGCTGCAAAAAATGTTTACATTTCAGCAAAAAAAAATTACAAAAAAATTACAATTTAGCAAAGGGGTTAGCCTTTGCAAATTTACGAATTTGATTGGATATTCAATACAACACGTAATTTTGGTCCGATTATGATGAATGATACCTTAATCAAAAGCTCTAGTCTCGAGCATAAATATGGCTGCAAAAAATGTTTACATTTCAGCAAAAAAAAATTACAAAAAAATTACAATTTAGCAAAGGGGTTAGCCTTTGCAAATTTACGAATTTGATTGGATATTCAATACAACACGTAATTCTGGTCCGATTATGATGAATGATACCTTAATCAAAAGCTCTGGTCTCGAGCATAAATATGGCTTAAAGTATGTTTACATTTCAGCAAAAAAAATTTACAAAAAAATTACAATTTAGCAAAGGGGTTAGCCTTTGCAAATTTACGAATTTGATTGGATATCCAATACAACACGTAATTGCGGTCCGATTATGATGAATGATACCTTAATCAAAAGCTCTAGTCTCGAGCATAAATATGGCTGCAAAAAATGTTTACATTTCAACAAAAATAATTTACAAAAAAATTACAATTTAGCAAAGGGGTTAGCTTTTGCAAATTTACGAATTTGATTGGATATTCAATACAACACGTAATTTTGGTCCGATTATGATGAATGATACCTTAATCAAAAGCTCTAGTCTCGAGCATAAATATGGCTGCAAAAAATGTTTACATTTCAGCAAAAAAAAATTCCAAAAAAATTACAATTTAGCAAAGGGGTTAGCCTTTGCAAATTTACGAATTTGATTGGATATCCAATACAACACGTAATTGCGGTCCGATTATGATGAATGATACCTTAATCAAAAGCTCTAGTCTCGAGCATAAATATGGCTGCAAAAAATGTTTACATTTCAACAAAAATAATTCCAAAAAAATTACAATTTAGCAAAGGGGTTAGCCTTTGCAAATTTACGAATTTGATTGGATATTCAATACAACACGTAATTGCGGTCCGATTATGATGATTGATACCTTAATCAAAAGCTCTAGTCTCGAGCATAAATATGGCTGCAAAAAATGTTTACATTTCAGCAAAAAAAATTACAATTTAGCAAAGGGGTTAGCCTTTGCAAATTTGCGAATTTGATTGGATATTCAATACAACACGTAATTGCGGTCCGATTATGATGAATGAAACCTTAATCAAAAGCTCTAGTCTCGACCATAAATATGGCTGCAAAAAATGTTTACATTTCAGCAAAAAAAAATTACAAAAAAATTACAATTTAGCAAAGGGGTTAGCCTTTGCAAATTTACGAATTTGATTGGATATTCAATACAACACGTAATTCTGGTCCGATTATGATGAATGATACCTTAATCAAAAGCTCTAGTCTCGAGCATAAATATGGCTGCAAAAAATGTTTACATTTCAACAAAAATAATTTACAAAAAAATTACAATTTAGCAAAGGGGTTAGCCTTTGCAAATTTACGAACTTGATTGGATATTCAATACAACACGTAATTGCGGTCCGATTATGATGAATGATACCTTAATCAAAAGCTCTGGTCTCAAACATAAATATGGCTGCAAAAAATGTTTACGTTTCAGCAAAAATAATTTACAAAAATATTACAATTTAGCAAAGGGGTTAGCCTTTGCAAATTTACGAATTTGATTGGATATTCAATACAACACGTAATTCTGTTCCGATTATGATGAATGATACCTTAATCAAAAGCTCTGGTCTCGAGCATAAATATGGCTTAAAGTATGTTTACATTTCAGCAAAAAAAATTTACAAAAAAATTACAATTTAGCAAAGGGGTTAGCCTTTGCAAATTTACGAATTTGATTGGATATCCAATACAACACGTAATTGCGGTCCGATTATGATGAATGATACCTTAATCAAAAGCTCTAGTCTCGAGCATAAATATGGCTGCAAAAAATGTTTACATTTCAACAAAAATAATTTACAAAAAAATTACAATTTAGCAAAGGGGTTAGCCTTTGCAAATTTACGAATTTGATTGGATATTCAATACAACACGTAATTTTGGTCCGATTATGATGAATGATACCTTAATCAAAAGCTCTAGTCTCGAGCATAAATATGGCTGCAAAAAATGTTTACATTTCAGCAAAAAAAAATTCCAAAAAAATTACAATTTAGCAAAGGGGTTAGCCTTTGCAAATTTACGAATTTGATTGGATATCCAATACAACACGTAATTGCGGTCCGATTATGATGAATGATACCTTAATCAAAAGCTCTAGTCTCGAGCATAAATATGGCTGCAAAAAATGTTTACATTTCAACAAAAATAATTCCAAAAAAATTACAATTTAGCAAAGGGGTTAGCCTTTGCAAATTTACGAATTTGATTGGATATTCAATACAACACGTAATTGCGGTCCGATTATGATGATTGATACCTTAATCAAAAGCTCTAGTCTCGAGCATAAATATGGCTGCAAAAAATGTTTACATTTCAGCAAAAAAAATTACAATTTAGCAAAGGGGTTAGCCTTTGCAAATTTGCGAATTTGATTGGATATTCAATACAACACGTAATTGCGGTCCGATTATGATGAATGAAACCTTAATCAAAAGCTCTAGTCTCGACCATAAATATGGCTGCAAAAAATGTTTACATTTCAGCAAAAAAAAATTACAAAAAAATTACAATTTAGCAAAGGGGTTAGCCTTTGCAAATTTACGAATTTGATTGGATATTCAATACAACACGTAATTCTGGTCCGATTATGATGAATGATACCTTAATCAAAAGCTCTGGTCTCGAGCATAAATATGGCTTAAAGTATGTTTACATTTCAGCAAAAAAAATTTACAAAAAAATTACAATTTAGCAAAGGGGTTAGCCTTTGCAAATTTACGAATTTGATTGGATATCCAATACAACACGTAATTGCGGTCCGATTATGATGAATGATACCTTAATCAAAAGCTCTAGTCTCGAGCATAAATATGGCTGCAAAAAATGTTTACATTTCAACAAAAATAATTTACAAAAAAATTACAATTTAGCAAAGGGGTTAGCCTTTGCAAATTTACGAATTTGATTGGATATTCAATACAACACGTAATTTTGGTCCGATTATGATGAATGATACCTTAATCAAAAGCTCTAGTCTCGAGCATAAATATGGCTGCAAAAAATGTTTACATTTCAGCAAAAAAAAATTCCAAAAAAATTACAATTTAGCAAAGGGGTTAGCCTTTGCAAATTTACGAATTTGATTGGATATCCAATACAACACGTAATTGCGGTCCGATTATGATGAATGATACCTTAATCAAAAGCTCTAGTCTCGAGCATAAATATGGCTGCAAAAAATGTTTACATTTCAACAAAAATAATTCCAAAAAAATTACAATTTAGCAAAGGGGTTAGCCTTTGCAAATTTACGAATTTGATTGGATATTCAATACAACACGTAATTGCGGTCCGATTATGATGATTGATACCTTAATCAAAAGCTCTAGTCTCGAGCATAAATATGGCTGCAAAAAATGTTTACATTTCAGCAAAAAAAATTACAATTTAGCAAAGGGGTTAGCCTTTGCAAATTTGCGAATTTGATTGGATATTCAATACAACACGTAATTGCGGTCCGATTATGATGAATGAAACCTTAATCAAAAGCTCTAGTCTCGACCATAAATATGGCTGCAAAAAATGTTTACATTTCAGCAAAAAAAAATTACAAAAAAATTACAATTTAGCAAAGGGGTTAGCCTTTGCAAATTTACGAATTTGATTGGATATTCAATACAACACGTAATTGCGGTCCGATTATGATGATTGATACCTTAATCAAAAGCTCTAGTCTCGAGCATAAATATGGCTGCAAAAAATGTTTACATTTCAGCAAAAAAAATTACAATTTAGCAAAGGGGTTAGCCTTTGCAAATTTGCGAATTTGATTGGATATTCAATACAACACGTAATTGCGGTCCGATTATGATGAATGAAACCTTAATCAAAAGCTCTAGTCTCGACCATAAATATGGCTGCAAAAAATGTTTACATTTCAGCAAAAAAAAATTACAAAAAAATTACAATTTAGCAAAGGGGTTAGACTTTGCAAATTTACGAATTTGATTGGATATTCAATACAACACGTAATTCTGGTCCGATTATGATGAATGATACCTTAATCAAAAGCTCTGGTCTCGAGCATAAATATGGCTTAAAGTATGTTTACATTTCAGCAAAAAAAATTTACAAAAAAATTACAATTTAGCAAAGGGGTTAGCCTTTGCAAATTTACGAATTTGATTGGATATCCAATACAACACGTAATTGCGGTCCGATTATGATGAATGATACCTTAATCAAAAGCTCTAGTCTCGAGCATAAATATGGCTGCAAAAAATGTTTACATTTCAACAAAAATAATTTACAAAAAAATTACAATTTAGCAAAGGGGTTAGCCTTTGCAAATTTACGAATTTGATTGGATATTCAATACAACACGTAATTTTGGTCCGATTATGATGAATGATACCTTAATCAAAAGCTCTAGTCTCGAGCATAAATATGGCTGCAAAAAATGTTTACATTTCAACAAAAATAATTCCAAAAAAATTACAATTTAGCAAAGGGGTTAGCCTTTGCAAATTTACGAATTTGATTGGATATCCAATACAACACGTAATTGCGGTCCGATTATGATGAATGATACCTTAATCAAAAGCTCTAGTCTCGAGCATAAATATGGCTGCAAAAAATGTTTACATTTCAACAAAAATAATTCCAAAAAAATTACAATTTAGCAAAGGGGTTAGCCTTTGCAAATTTACGAATTTGATTGGATATTCAATACAACACGTAATTGCGGTCCGATTATGATGATTGATACCTTAATCAAAAGCTCTAGTCTCGAGCATAAATATGGCTGCAAAAAATGTTTACATTTCAGCAAAAAAAATTACAATTTAGCAAAGGGGTTAGCCTTTGCAAATTTGCGAATTTGATTGGATATTCAATACAACACGTAATTGCGGTCCGATTATGATGAATGAAACCTTAATCAAAAGCTCTAGTCTCGACCATAAATATGGCTGCAAAAAATGTTTACATTTCAGCAAAAAAAAATTACAAAAAAATTACAATTTAGCAAAGGGGTTAGCCTTTGCAAATTTACGAATTTGATTGGATATTCAATACAACACGTAATTCTGTTCCGATTATGATGAATGATACCTTAATCAAAAGCTCTGGTCTCGAGCATAAATATGGCTGCAAAAAATGTTTACATTTCAACAAAAATAATTTACAAAAAAATTACAATTTAGCAAAGGGGTTAGCCTTTGCAAATTTACGAACTTGATTGGATATTCAATACAACACGTAATTGCGGTCCGATTATGATGAATGATACCTTAATCAAAAGCTCTGGTCTCAAACATAAATATGGCTGCAAAAAATGTTTACGTTTCAGCAAAAATAATTTACAAAAATATTACAATTTAGCAAAGGGGTTAGCCTTTGCAAATTTACGAATTTGATTGGATATTCAATACAACACGTAATTCTGTTCCGATTATGATGAATGATACCTTAATCAAAAGCTCTGGTCTCGAGCATAAATATGGCTGCAAAAAATGTTTACATTTCAACAAAAATAATTTACAAAAAAATTACAATTTAGCAAAGGGGTTAGCCTTTGCAAATTTACGAATTTGATTGGATATTCAATACAACACGTAATTCTGTTCCGATTATGATGAATGATACCTTAATCAAAAGCTCTGGTCTCGAGCATAAATATGGCTGCAAAAAATGTTTACATTTCAACAAAAATAATTTACAAAAAAATTACAATTTAGCAAAGGGGTTAGCCTTTGCAAATTTACGAATTTGATTGGATATTCAATACAACACGTAATTTTGGTCCGATTATGATGAATGATACCTTAATCAAAAGCTCTAGTCTCGAGCATAAATATGGCTGCAAAAAATGTTAACATTTCAGCAAAAAAAAATTACAAAAAAATTACAATTTAGCAAAGGGGTTAGCCTTTGCAAATTTACGAATTTGATTGGATATTCAATACAACACGTAATTCTGGTCCGATTATGATGAATGATACCTTAATCAAAAGCTCTGGTCTCGAGCATAAATATGGCTTAAAGTATGTTTACATTTCAGCAAAAAAAATTTACAAAAAAATTACAATTTAGCAAAGGGGTTAGCCTTTGCAAATTTACGAATTTGATTGGATATTCAATACAACACGTAATTGCGGTCCGATTATGATGAATGATACCTTAATCAAAAGCTCTAGTCTCGAGCATAAATATGGCTGCAAAAAATGTTTACATTTCAACAAAAATAATTTACAAAAAAATTACAATTTAGCAAAGGGGTTAGCCTTTGCAAATTTACGAATTTGATTGGATATTCAATACAACACGTAATTCTGGTCTGATTATGATGAATGATACCTTAATCAAAAGCTCTGGTCTCGAGCATAAATATGGCTGCAAAAAATGTTTACATTTCAACAAAAATAATTTACAAAAAAATTACAATTTAGCAAAGGGGTTAGCCTTTGCAAATTTACGAATTTGATTGGATATTCAATACAACACGTAATTGCGGTCCGATTATGATGAATGATACCTTAATCAAAAGCTCTGGTCTCAAACATAAATATGGCTGCAAAAAATGTTTACGTTTCAGCAAAAATAATTTATAAAAATATTACAATTTAGCAAAGGGGTTAGCCTTTGCAAATTTACGAATTTGATTGGATATTCAATACAACACGTAATTCTGTTCCGATTATGATGAATGATACCTTAATCAAAAGCTCTGGTCTCGAGCATAAATATGGCTGCAAAAAATGTTTACATTTCAGCAAAAAAAATTTACAAAAAAATTACAATTTAGCAAAGGGGTTAGCCTTTGCAAATTTGCGAATTTGATTGGATATTCAATACAACACGTAATTGCGGTCCGATTATGATGAATGAAACCTTAATCAAAAGCTCTAGTCTCGAGCATAAATATGGCTGCAAAAAATGTTTACATTTCAGCAAAAAAAAATTACAAAAAAATTAAAATTTAGCAAAGGGGTTAGCCTTTGCAAATTTACGAATTTGATTGGATATTCAATACAACACGTAATTCTGGTCCGATTATGATGAATGATACCTTAATCAAAAGCTCTAGTCTCGAGCATAAATATGGCTGCAAAAAATGTTTACATTTCAACAAAAATAATTTACAAAAAAATTACAATTTAGCAAAGGGGTTAGCCTTTGCAAATTTACGAATTTGATTGGATATTCAATACAACACGTAATTGCGGTCCGATTATGATGAATGATACCTTAATCAAAAGCTCTAGTCTCGAGCATAAATATGATGTAAAATATGTTTACATTTCAGCAAAAAAAATTTACAAAAAAATTACAACTACGCAAAGGGGTTAGCCTTTGCAAATTTACGAATTTGATTGGATATTCAATACAACACGTAATTCTGGTCCGATTATGATGAATAATACCTTAATCAAAAGCTCTAGTCTCGAGCATAAATATGGCTTAAAGTATGTTTACATTTCAGCAAAAAAAATTTACAAAAAAATTACAATTTAGCAAAGGGGTTAGCCTTTGCAAATTTACGAATTTGATTGGATATTCAATACAACACGTAATTCTGGTCCGATTATGATGAATGATACCTTAATCAAAAGCTCTAGTCTCGAGCATAAATATGGCTGCAAAAAATGTTTACATTTCAACAAAAATAATTTACAAAAAAATTACAATTTAGCAAAGGGGTTAGCCTTTGCAAATTTACGAATTTGATTGGATATTCAATACAACACGTAATTGCGGTCCGATTATGATGAATGATACCTTAATCAAAAGCTCTAGTCTCGAGCATAAATATGGCTGTAAAATATGTTTACATTTCAGCAAAAAAAATTTACAAAAAAATTACAACTACGCAAAGGGGTTAGCCTTTGCAAATTTACGAATTTGATTGGATATTCAATACAACACGTAATTGTGGTCCAATTTTGATGAATGATACCTTAATTAAATGCTCTGGTCTCGAGCATAAATATGGCTGTAAAATATGTTTACATTTCAGCAAAAAAAATTTACAAAAAAATTACAATTTAGCAAAGGGGTTAGCCTTTGCAAATTTACGAATTTGATTGGATATTCAATACAACACGTAATTGTGGTCCAATTTTGATGAATGATACCTTAATTAAATGCTCTGGTCTCGAGCATAAATATGGCTGTAAAATATGTTTACATTTAGCAAAAAAAATTTACAAAAAAATTACAATTTAGCAAAGGGCCTTTGCAAATTTACGAATTTGATTGGATATTCAATACAACACGTAATTCTGGTCCGATTATGATGAATGATACCTTAATCAAAAGCTCTAGTCTCGAGCATAAATATGGCTGCAAAAAATGTTTACATTTCAGCAAAAAAAATTTACAAAAAAATTACAATTTAGCAAAGGGGTTAGCCTTTGCAAATTTACGAATTTGATTGGATATTCAATACAACACGTAATTGTGGTCCAATTTTGATGAATGATACCTTAATTAAATGCTCTGGTCTCGAGCATAAATATGGCTGTAAAATATGTTTACATTTCAGCAAAAAAAATTTACAAAAAAATTACAATTTAGCAAAGGGCCTTTGCAAATTTACGAATTTGATTGGATATTCAATACAACACGTAATTCTGGTCCGATTATGATGAATGATACCCTAATCAAAAGCTCTGGTCTCGAGCATAAATATGGCTGCAAAAAATGTTAACATTTCAACAAAAATAATTTACAAAAAAAAAAAATATTTAGCAAAGGGGTTAGCCTTTGCAAATTTACGAATTTGATTGGATATTCAATACAACACGTAATTGCAGTCCGATTATGATGAATGATACCTTAATCAAAAGCTCTAGTCTCGAGCATAAATATAGCTGCAAAAAATGTTTACATTTCAGCAAAAAAAAATTCCAAAAAAATTACAATTTAGCAAAGGGGTTAGCCTTTGCAAATTTACGAATTTGATTGGATATCCAATACAACACGTAATTGCGGTCCGATTATGATGAATGATACCTTAATCAAAAGCTCTAGTCTCGAGCATAAATATGGCTGTAAAATATGTTTACATTTCAGTAAAAATAATTTACAAAAAAATTACAACTACGCAAAGGGGTTAGCTTTTGCAAATTTACGAATTTGATTGGATATTCAATACAACACGTAATTCTGGTCCGATTATGATGAATGATACCTTAATCAAAAGCTCTAGTCTCGAGCATAAATATGGCTTAAAGTATGTTTACATTTCAGCAAAAAAAATTTACAAAAAAATTACAATTTAGCAAAGGGGTTAGCCTTTGCAAATTTACGAATTTGATTGGATATCCAATACAACACGTAATTGCGGTCCGATTATGATGAATGATACCTTAATCAAAAGCTCTAGTCTCGAGCATAAATATGGCTGCAAAAAATGTTTACATTTCAACAAAAATAATTCCAAAAAAATTACAATTTAGCAAAGGGGTTAGCCTTTGCAAATTTACGAATTTGATTGGATATCCAATACAACACGTAATTGCGGTCCGATTATGATGAATGATACCTTAATCAAAAGCTCTAGTCTCGAGCATAAATATGGCTGCAAAAAATGTTTACATTTCAACAAAAATAATTCCAAAAAAATTACAATTTAGCAAAGGGGTTAGCCTTTGCAAATTTACGAATTTGATTGGATATTCAATACAACACGTAATTGCGGTCCGATTATGATGATTGATACCTTAATCAAAAGCTCTAGTCTCGAGCATAAATATGGCTGCAAAAAATGTTTACATTTCAGCAAAAAAAATTACAATTTAGCAAAGGGGTTAGCCTTTGCAAATTTGCGAATTTGATTGGATATTCAATACAACACGTAATTGCGGTCCGATTATGATGAATGAAACCTTAATCAAAAGCTCTAGTCTCGACCATAAATATGGCTGCAAAAAATGTTTACATTTCAGCAAAAAAAAATTACAAAAAAATTACAATTTAGCAAAGGGGTTAGCCTTTGCAAATTTACGAATTTGATTGGATATTCAATACAACACGTAATTCTGTTCCGATTATGATGAATGATACCTTAATCAAAAGCTCTGGTCTCGAGCATAAATATGGCTGCAAAAAATGTTTACATTTCAACAAAAATAATTTACAAAAAAATTACAATTTAGCAAAGGGGTTAGCCTTTGCAAATTTACGAACTTGATTGGATATTCAATACAACACGTAATTGCGGTCCGATTATGATGAATGATACCTTAATCAAAAGCTCTGGTCTCAAACATAAATATGGCTGCAAAAAATGTTTACGTTTCAGCAAAAATAATTTACAAAAATATTA
Organism: Tipula confusa; assembly: GCA_963556175.1. Lineage (NCBI taxonomy): Eukaryota > Metazoa > Arthropoda > Insecta > Diptera > Tipulidae > Tipula > Tipula confusa. The sequence goes on from OY744476.1 coordinate 95,132,101, forward strand.
CAATTTAGCAAAGGGGTTAGCCTTTGCAAATTTACGAATTTGATTGGATATTCAATACAACACGTAATTCTGTTCCGATTATGATGAATGATACCTTAATCAAAAGCTCTGGTCTCGAGCATAAATATGGCTGCAAAAAATGTTTACATTTCAACAAAAATAATTTACAAAAAAATTACAATTTAGCAAAGGGGTTAGCCTTTGCAAATTTACGAATTTGATTGGATATTCAATACAACACGTAATTCTGTTCCGATTATGATGAATGATACCTTAATCAAAAGCTCTGGTCTCGAGCATAAATATGGCTGCAAAAAATGTTTACATTTCAACAAAAATAATTTACAAAAAAATTACAATTTAGCAAAGGGGTTAGCCTTTGCAAATTTACGAATTTGATTGGATATTCAATACAACACGTAATTTTGGTCCGATTATGATGAATGATACCTTAATCAAAAGCTCTAGTCTCGAGCATAAATATGGCTGCAAAAAATGTTAACATTTCAGCAAAAAAAAATTACAAAAAAATTACAATTTAGCAAAGGGGTTAGCCTTTGCAAATTTACGAATTTGATTGGATATTCAATACAACACGTAATTCTGGTCCGATTATGATGAATGATACCTTAATCAAAAGCTCTGGTCTCGAGCATAAATATGGCTTAAAGTATGTTTACATTTCAGCAAAAAAAATTTACAAAAAAATTACAATTTAGCAAAGGGGTTAGCCTTTGCAAATTTACGAATTTGATTGGATATTCAATACAACACGTAATTGCGGTCCGATTATGATGAATGATACCTTAATCAAAAGCTCTAGTCTCGAGCATAAATATGGCTGCAAAAAATGTTTACATTTCAACAAAAATAATTTACAAAAAAATTACAATTTAGCAAAGGGGTTAGCCTTTGCAAATTTACGAATTTGATTGGATATTCAATACAACACGTAATTCTGGTCTGATTATGATGAATGATACCTTAATCAAAAGCTCTGGTCTCGAGCATAAATATGGCTGCAAAAAATGTTTACATTTCAACAAAAATAATTTACAAAAAAATTACAATTTAGCAAAGGGGTTAGCCTTTGCAAATTTACGAATTTGATTGGATATTCAATACAACACGTAATTGCGGTCCGATTATGATGAATGATACCTTAATCAAAAGCTCTGGTCTCAAACATAAATATGGCTGCAAAAAATGTTTACGTTTCAGCAAAAATAATTTATAAAAATATTACAATTTAGCAAAGGGGTTAGCCTTTGCAAATTTACGAATTTGATTGGATATTCAATACAACACGTAATTCTGTTCCGATTATGATGAATGATACCTTAATCAAAAGCTCTGGTCTCGAGCATAAATATGGCTGCAAAAAATGTTTACATTTCAGCAAAAAAAATTTACAAAAAAATTACAATTTAGCAAAGGGGTTAGCCTTTGCAAATTTGCGAATTTGATTGGATATTCAATACAACACGTAATTGCGGTCCGATTATGATGAATGAAACCTTAATCAAAAGCTCTAGTCTCGAGCATAAATATGGCTGCAAAAAATGTTTACATTTCAGCAAAAAAAAATTACAAAAAAATTAAAATTTAGCAAAGGGGTTAGCCTTTGCAAATTTACGAATTTGATTGGATATTCAATACAACACGTAATTCTGGTCCGATTATGATGAATGATACCTTAATCAAAAGCTCTAGTCTCGAGCATAAATATGGCTGCAAAAAATGTTTACATTTCAACAAAAATAATTTACAAAAAAATTACAATTTAGCAAAGGGGTTAGCCTTTGCAAATTTACGAATTTGATTGGATATTCAATACAACACGTAATTGCGGTCCGATTATGATGAATGATACCTTAATCAAAAGCTCTAGTCTCGAGCATAAATATGATGTAAAATATGTTTACATTTCAGCAAAAAAAATTTACAAAAAAATTACAACTACGCAAAGGGGTTAGCCTTTGCAAATTTACGAATTTGATTGGATATTCAATACAACACGTAATTCTGGTCCGATTATGATGAATAATACCTTAATCAAAAGCTCTAGTCTCGAGCATAAATATGGCTTAAAGTATGTTTACATTTCAGCAAAAAAAATTTACAAAAAAATTACAATTTAGCAAAGGGGTTAGCCTTTGCAAATTTACGAATTTGATTGGATATTCAATACAACACGTAATTCTGGTCCGATTATGATGAATGATACCTTAATCAAAAGCTCTAGTCTCGAGCATAAATATGGCTGCAAAAAATGTTTACATTTCAACAAAAATAATTTACAAAAAAATTACAATTTAGCAAAGGGGTTAGCCTTTGCAAATTTACGAATTTGATTGGATATTCAATACAACACGTAATTGCGGTCCGATTATGATGAATGATACCTTAATCAAAAGCTCTAGTCTCGAGCATAAATATGGCTGTAAAATATGTTTACATTTCAGCAAAAAAAATTTACAAAAAAATTACAACTACGCAAAGGGGTTAGCCTTTGCAAATTTACGAATTTGATTGGATATTCAATACAACACGTAATTGTGGTCCAATTTTGATGAATGATACCTTAATTAAATGCTCTGGTCTCGAGCATAAATATGGCTGTAAAATATGTTTACATTTCAGCAAAAAAAATTTACAAAAAAATTACAATTTAGCAAAGGGGTTAGCCTTTGCAAATTTACGAATTTGATTGGATATTCAATACAACACGTAATTGTGGTCCAATTTTGATGAATGATACCTTAATTAAATGCTCTGGTCTCGAGCATAAATATGGCTGTAAAATATGTTTACATTTAGCAAAAAAAATTTACAAAAAAATTACAATTTAGCAAAGGGCCTTTGCAAATTTACGAATTTGATTGGATATTCAATACAACACGTAATTCTGGTCCGATTATGATGAATGATACCTTAATCAAAAGCTCTAGTCTCGAGCATAAATATGGCTGCAAAAAATGTTTACATTTCAGCAAAAAAAATTTACAAAAAAATTACAATTTAGCAAAGGGGTTAGCCTTTGCAAATTTACGAATTTGATTGGATATTCAATACAACACGTAATTGTGGTCCAATTTTGATGAATGATACCTTAATTAAATGCTCTGGTCTCGAGCATAAATATGGCTGTAAAATATGTTTACATTTCAGCAAAAAAAATTTACAAAAAAATTACAATTTAGCAAAGGGCCTTTGCAAATTTACGAATTTGATTGGATATTCAATACAACACGTAATTCTGGTCCGATTATGATGAATGATACCCTAATCAAAAGCTCTGGTCTCGAGCATAAATATGGCTGCAAAAAATGTTAACATTTCAACAAAAATAATTTACAAAAAAAAAAAATATTTAGCAAAGGGGTTAGCCTTTGCAAATTTACGAATTTGATTGGATATTCAATACAACACGTAATTGCAGTCCGATTATGATGAATGATACCTTAATCAAAAGCTCTAGTCTCGAGCATAAATATAGCTGCAAAAAATGTTTACATTTCAGCAAAAAAAAATTCCAAAAAAATTACAATTTAGCAAAGGGGTTAGCCTTTGCAAATTTACGAATTTGATTGGATATCCAATACAACACGTAATTGCGGTCCGATTATGATGAATGATACCTTAATCAAAAGCTCTAGTCTCGAGCATAAATATGGCTGTAAAATATGTTTACATTTCAGTAAAAATAATTTACAAAAAAATTACAACTACGCAAAGGGGTTAGCTTTTGCAAATTTACGAATTTGATTGGATATTCAATACAACACGTAATTCTGGTCCGATTATGATGAATGATACCTTAATCAAAAGCTCTAGTCTCGAGCATAAATATGGCTTAAAGTATGTTTACATTTCAGCAAAAAAAATTTACAAAAAAATTACAATTTAGCAAAGGGGTTAGCCTTTGCAAATTTACGAATTTGATTGGATATCCAATACAACACGTAATTGCGGTCCGATTATGATGAATGATACCTTAATCAAAAGCTCTAGTCTCGAGCATAAATATGGCTGCAAAAAATGTTTACATTTCAGCAAAAAAAATTTACAAAAAAATTACAATTTAGCAAAGGGGTTAGCCTTTGCAAATTTACGAATTTGATTGGATATTCAATACAACACGTAATTGTGGTCCAATTTTGATGAATGATACCTTAATTAAATGCTCTGGTCTCGAGCATAAATATGGCTGTAAAATATGTTTACATTTCAGTAAAAATAATTTACAAAAAAATTACAACTACGCAAAGGGGTTAGCCTTTGCAAATTTACGAATTTGATTGGATATTCAATACAACACGTAATTCTGGTCCGATTATGATGAATGATACCTTAATCAAAAGCTCTAGTCTCGAGCATAAATATGGCTTAAAGTATGTTTACATTTCAGCAAAAAAAATTTACAAAAAAATTACAATTTAGCAAAGGGGTTAGCCTTTGCAAATTTACGAATTTGATTGGATATCCAATACAACACGTAATTGCGGTCCGATTATGATGAATGATACCTTAATCAAAAGCTCTAGTCTCGAGCATAAATATGGCTGCAAAAAATGTTTACATTTCAGCAAAAAAAATTTACAAAAAAATTACAATTTAGCAAAGGGGTTAGCCTTTGCAAATTTACGAATTTGATTGGATATTCAATACAACACGTAATTGTGGTCCAATTTTGATGAATGATACCTTAATTAAATGCTCTGGTCTCGAGCATAAATATGGCTGTAAAATATGTTTACATTTCAGCAAAAAAAATTTACAAAAAAATTACAATTTAGCAAAGGGGTTAGCCTTTGCAAATTTACGAATTTGATTGGATATTCAATACAACACGTAATTGTGGTCCAATTTTGATGAATGATACCTTAATTAAATGCTCTGGTCTCGAGCATAAATATGGCTGTAAAATATGTTTACATTTCAGCAAAAAAAATTTACAAAAAAATTACAATTTAGCAAAGGGGTTAGCTTTTGCAAATTTACGAATTTGATTGGATATCCAATACAACACGTAATTGCGGTCCGATTATGATGAATGATACCCTAATCAAAAGCTCTGGTCTCGAGCATAAATATGGCTGCAAAAAATGTTAACATTTCAACAAAAATAATTTACAAAAAAATTACAATTTAGCAAAGGGGTTAGCCTTTGCAAATTTACGAATTTGATTGGATATTCAATACAACACGCAATTCTGGTCCGATTATGATGAATGATACCTTAATCAAAAGCTCTGGTCTCGAGCATAAATATGGCTGCAAAAAATGTTTACATTTCAGCAAAAAAAATTTACAAAAAAATTACAATTTAGCAAAGGGGTTAGCCTTTGCAAATTTACGAATTTGATTGGATATTCAATACAACACGTAATTGCGGTCCGATTATGATGAATGATACCTTAATCAGAAGCTCTAGTCTCGAGCATAAATATGGCTGCAAAAAATGTTTACATTTCAGCAAAAAAAAATACAAAAAAATTACAATTTAGCAAAGGGGTTAGCCTTTGCAAATTTACGAATTTGATTGGATATTCAATACAACACGTAATTGCGGTCCGATTATGATGAATGATACCTTAATCAAAAGCTCTAGTCTCGAGCATAAATATGGCTGCAAAAAATGTTTACATTTCAACAAAAATAATTTACAAAAAAATTACAATTTAGCAAAGGGGTTAGCCTTTGCAAATTTACGAATTTGATTGGATATTCAATACAACACGTAATTGTGGTCCAATTTTGATGAATGATACCTTAATCAAAAGCTCTAGTCTCGAGCATAAATATGGCTGCAAAAAATGTTTACATTTCAACAATAATAATTTACAAAAAAATTACAATTTAGCAAAGGGGTTAGCCTTTGCAAATTTACGAATTTGATTGGATATCCAATACAACACGTAATTCTGGTCCGATTATGATGAATGATACCTTAATCAAAAGCTCTAGTCTCGAGCATAAATATGGCTGCAAAAAATGTTTACATTTCAACAAAAATAATTTACAAAAAAATTACAATTTAGCAAAGGGGTTAGCCTTTGCAAATTTACGAATTTGATTGGATATTCAATACAACACGTCATTGCGGTCCGATTATGATGAATGATACCTTAATCAAAAGCTCTAGTCTCGAGCATAAATATGGCTGTAAAATATGTTTACATTTCAGTAAAAATAATTTACAAAAAAATTACAACTACGCAAAGGGGTTAGCCTTTGCAAATTTACGAATTTGATTGGATATCCAATACAACACGTAATTGCGGTCCGATTATGATGAATGATACCTTAATCAAAAGCTCTAGTCTCGAGCATAAATATGGCTTAAAGTATGTTTACATTTCAGCAAAAAAAATTTACAAAAAAATTACAATTTAGCAAAGGGGTTAGCCTTTGCAAATTTACGAATTTGATTGGATATCCAATACAACACGTAATTGCGGTCCGATTATGATGAATGATACCTTAATCAAAAGCTCTAGTCTCGAGCATAAATATGGCTTAAAGTATGTTTACATTTCAGCAAAAAAAATTTACAAAAAAATTACAATTTAGCAAAGGGGTTAGCCTTTGCAAATTTACGAATTTGATTGGATATCCAATACAACACGTAATTGCGGTCCGATTATGATGAATGATACCTTAATCAAAAGCTCTAGTCTCGAGCATAAATATGGCTTAAAGTATGTTTACATTTCAGCAAAAAAAATTTACAAAAAAATTACAATTTAGCAAAGGGGTTAGCCTTTGCAAATTTACGAATTTGATTGGATATCCAATACAACACGTAATTGCGGTCCGATTATGATGAATGATACCTTAATCAAAAGCTCTAGTCTCGAGCATAAATATGGCTGCAAAAAATGTTTACATTTCAGCAAAAAAAATTTACAAAAAAATTACAATTTAGCAAAGGGGTTAGCCTTTGCAAATTTACGAATTTGATTGGATATTCAATACAACACGTAATTGTGGTCCAATTTTGTTGAATGATACCTTAATTAAATGCTCTGGTCTCGAGCATAAATATGGCTGTAAAATATGTTTACATTTCAGCAAAAAAAATTTACAAAAAAATTACAATTTAGCAAAGGGGTTAGCTTTTGCAAATTTACGAATTTGATTGGATATCCAATACAACACGTAATTGCGGTCCTATTATGATGAATGATACCTTAATCAAAAGCTCTAGTCTCGAGCATAAATATGGCTGCAAAAAATGTTTACATTTCAACAAAAATAATTTACAAAAAAATTACAATTTAGCAAAGGGGTTAGCCTTTGCAAATTTACGAATTTGATTGGATATTCAATACAACACGTAATTGCGGTCCGATTATGATGAATGATACCTTAATCAAAAGCTCTAGTCTCGAGCATAAATATGGCTGTAAAATATATTTACATTTCAGCAAAAAAAATTACAATTTAGCAAAGGGCCTTTGCAAATTTACGAATTTGATTGGATATTCAATACAACACGTAATTCTGGTCCGATTATGATGAATGATACCCTAATCAAAAGCTCTGGTCTCGAGCATAAATATGGCTGCAAAAAATGTTAATATTTCAACAAAAATAATTTACAAAAAAAAAAAATATTTAGCAAAGGGGTTAGCCTTTGCAAATTTACGAATTTGATTGGATATTCAATACAACACGTAATTGCAGTCCGATTATGATGAATGATACCTTAATCAAAAGCTCTAGTCTCGAGCATAAATATGGCTGCAAAAAATGTTTACATTTCAACAAAAATAATTTACAAAAAAATTACAATTTAGCAAAGGGGTTAGCCTTTGCAAATTTACGAATTTGATTGGATATTCAATACAACACGTAATTGCGGTCCGATTATGATGAATGATACCTTAATCAAAAGCTCTAGTCTCGAGCATAAATATGGCTGCAAAAAATGTTTACATTTCAGCAAAAAAAAAAATACAAAAAAATTACAATTTAGCAAAGGGGTTAGCCTTTGCAAATTTACGAATTTGATTGGATATTCAATACAACACGTAATTGCGGTCCGATTATGATGAATGATACCTTAATCAAAAGCTCTGGTCTCGAGCATAAATATGGCTGCAAAAAATGTTTACATTTCAACAAAAAAAAATTACAAAAAAATTACAATTTAGCAAAGGGGTTAGCCTTTGCAAATTTACGAATTTGATTGGATATTCAATACAACACGTAATTGCGGTCCGATTATGATGAATGATACCTTAATCAAAAGCTCTGGTCTCGAGCATAAATATGGCTGCAAAAAATGTTTACATTTCAGCAAAAAAAATTACCAAAAAAATTACAATTTAGCAAAGGGGTTAGCCTTTGCAAATTTACGAATTTGATTGGATATCCAATACAACACGTAATTGCGGTCCGATTGTGATGAATGATACCTTAATCAAAAGCTCTAGTCTCGAGCATAAATATGGCTGCAAAAAATGTTTACATTTCAGCAAAAAAAAAAAATACAAAAAAATTACAATTTAGCAAAGGGGTTAGCCTTTGCAAATTTACGAATTTGATTGGATATTCAATACAACACGTAATTGCGGTCCGATTATGATGAATGATACCTTAATCAAAAGCTCTAGTCTCGAGCATAAATATGGCTGCAAAAAATGTTTACATTTCAGCAAAAAAAAAAATACAAAAAAATTACAATTTAGCAAAGGGGTTAGCCTTTGCAAATTTACGAATTTGATTGGATATTCAATACAACACGTAATTGCGGTCCGATTATGATGAATGATACCTTAATCAAAAGCTCTGGTCTCGAGCATAAATATGGCTGCAAAAAATGTTTACATTTCAACAAAAAAAAATTACAAAAAAATTACAATTTAGCAAAGGGGTTAGCCTTTGCAAATTTACGAATTTGATTGGATATTCAATACAACACGTAATTGCGGTCCGATTATGATGAATGATACCTTAATCAAAAGCTCTGGTCTCGAGCATAAATATGGCTGCAAAAAATGTTTACATTTCAGCAAAAAAAAATTACCAAAAAAATTACAATTTAGCAAAGGGGTTAGCCTTTGCAAATTTACGAATTTGATTGGATATCCAATACAACACGTAATTGCGGTCCGATTGTGATGAATGATACCTTAATCAAAAGCTCTAGTCTCGAGCATAAATATGGCTGCAAAAAATGTTTACATTTCAGCAAAAAAAATTTACAAAAAAATTACAATTTAGCAAAGGGGTTAGCCTTTGCAAATTTACGAATTTGATTGGATATTCAATACAACACGCAATTCTGTTCCGATTATGATGAATGATACCTTAATCAAAAGCTCTAGTCTCGAGCATAAATATGGCTGCAAAAAATGTTTACATTTCAACAAAAATAATTTACAAAAAAATTACAATTTAGCAAAGGGGTTAGCCTTAGCAAATTTACGAATTTGATTGGATATTCAATACAACACGTAATTGCGGTCCGATTATGATGAATGATACCTTAATCAAAAGCTCTAGTCTCGAGCATAAATATGGCTGCAAAAAATGTTTACATTTCAACAAAAATAATTTACAAAAAAATTACAATTTAGCAAAGGGGTTAGCCTTTGCAAATTTACGAATTTGATTGGATATTCAATACAACACGTAATTGTGGTCCAATTTTGATGAATGATACCTTAATTAAATGCACTGGTCTCGAGCATAAATATGGCTGCAAAAAATGTTTACATTTCAACAAAAATAATTTACAAAAAAATTACAATTTAGCAAAGGGGTTAGCCTTTGCAAATTTACGAATTTGATTGGATATTCAATACAACACGTAATTCTGTTCCGATTATGATGAATGATACCTTAATCAAAAGCTCTAGTCTCGAGCATAAATATGGCTGCAAAAAATGTTTACATTTCAACAAAAATAATTTACAAAAAAATTACAATTTAGCAAAGGGGTTAGCCTTTGCAAATTTACGAATTTGATTGGATATTCAATACAACACGCAATTCTGTTCCGATTATGATGAATGATACCTTAATCAAAAGCTCTAGTCTCGAGCATAAATATGGCTGCAAAAAATGTTTACATTTCAGCAAAAAAAATTTACAAAAAAATTACAATTTAGCAAAGGGGTTAGCCTTAGCAAATTTACGAATTTGATTGGATATTCAATACAACACGTAATTGCGGTCCGATTATGATGAATGATACCTTAATCAAAAGCTCTAGTCTCGAGCATAAATATGGCTGCAAAAAATGTTTACATTTCAACAAAAATAATTTACAAAAAAATTACAATTTAGCAAAGGGGTTAGCCTTTGCAAATTTACGAATTTGATTGGATATTCAATACAACACGTAATTGTGGTCCAATTTTGATGAATGATACCTTAATTAAATGCTCTGGTCTCGAGCATAAATATGGCTGCAAAAAATGTTTACATTTCAACAAAAATAATTTACAAAAAAATTACAATTTAGCAAAGGGGTTAGCCTTTGCAAATTTACGAATTTGATTGGATATTCAATACAACACGTAATTCTGTTCCGATTATGATGAATGATACCTTAATCAAAAGCTCTAGTCTCGAGCATAAATATGGCTGCAAAAAATGTTTACATTTCAACAAAAATAATTTACAAAAAAATTACAATTTAGCAAAGGGGTTAGCCTTTGCAAATTTACGAATTTGATTGGATATTCAATACAACACGCAATTCTGTTCCGATTATGATGAATGATACCTTAATCAAAAGCTCTAGTCTCGAGCATAAATATGGCTGCAAAAAATGTTTACATTTCAACAAAAATAATTTACAAAAAAATTACAATTTAGCAAAGGGGTTAGCCTTTGCAAATTTACGAATTTGATTGGATATTCAATACAACACGCAATTCTGTTCCGATTATGATGAATGATACCTTAATCAAAAGCTCTAGTCTCGAGCATAAATATGGCTGCAAAAAATGTTTACATTTCAACAAAAATAATTTACAAAAAAATTACAATTTAGCAAAGGGGTTAGCCTTAGCAAATTTACGAATTTGATTGGATATTCAATACAACACGTAATTGCGGTCCGATTATGATGAATGATACCTTAATCAAAAGCTCTAGTCTCGAGCATAAATATGGCTGCAAAAAATGTTTACATTTCAACAAAAATAATTTACAAAAAAATTACAATTTAGCAAAGGGGTTAGCCTTTGCAAATTTACGAATTTGATTGGATATTCAATACAACACGCAATTCTGTTCCGATTATGATGAATGATACCTTAATCAAAAGCTCTAGCCTCGAGCATAAATATGGCTGCAAAAAATGTTTACATTTCAGCAAAAAAAATTTACAAAAAATTACAATTTAGCAAAGGGGTTAGCTTTTGCAAATTTACGAATTTGATTGGATATCCAATACAACACGTAATTGCGGTCCGATTATGATGAATGATACCTTAATCAAAAGCTCTAGTCTCGAGCATAAATATGGCTGTAAAATATGTTTACATTTCAGCAAAACAAATTTACAAAAAAATTACAATTTAGCAAAGGGCCTTTGCAAATTTACGAATTTGATTGGATATTCAATACAACACGTAATTCTGGTCCGATTATGATGAATGATACCCTAATCAAAAGCTCTGGTCTCGAGCATAAATATGGCTGCAAAAAATGTTTACATTTCAACAAAAATAATTTACAAAAAAAAATACAATTTAGCAAAGGGGTTAGCCTTTGCAAATTTACGAATTTGATTGGATATTCAATACAACACGTAATTGCAGTCCGATTATGATGAATGATACCTTAATCAAAAGCTCTAGTCTCGAGCATAAATATGGCTGCAAAAAATGTTTACATTTCAACAAAAATAATTTACAAAAAAATTACAATTTAGCAAAGGGGTTAGCCTTTGCAAATTTACGAATTTGATTGGATATTCAATACAACACGTAATTGTGGTCCAATTTTGATGAATGATACCTTAATCAAAAGCTCTAGTCTCGAGCATAAATATGGCTGCAAAAAATGTTTACATTTCAACAAAAATAATTTACAAAAAAATTACAATTTAGCAAAGGGGTTAGCCTTTGCAAATTTACGAATTTGATTGGATATTCAATACAACACGTAATTGTGGTCCAATTTTGATGAATGATACCTTAATCAAAAGCTCTAGTCTCGAGCATAAATATGGCTGCAAAAAATGTTTACATTTCAACAAAAATAATTTACAAAAAAATTACAATTTAGCAAAGGGGTTAGCCTTTGCAAATTTACGAATTTGATTGGATATTCAATACAACACGTAATTGTGGTCCAATTTTGATGAATGATACCTTAATCAAAAGCTCTAGTCTCGAGCATAAATATGGCTGCAAAAAATGTTTACATTTCAACAATAATAATTTACAAAAAAATTACAATTTAGCAAAGGGGTTAGCCTTTGCAAATTTACGAATTTGATTGGATATTCAATACAACACGTAATTCTGTTCCGATTATGATGAATGATACCTTAATCAAAAGCTCTAGTCTCGAGCATAAATATGGCTGCAAAAAATGTTTACATTTCAACAAAAATAATTTACAAAAAAATTACAATTTAGCAAAGGGGTTAGCCTTTGCAAATTTACGAATTTGATTGGATATTCAATACAACACGTAATTGCGGTCCGATTATGATGAATGATACCTTAATCAAAAGCTCTAGTCTCGAGCATAAATATGGCTGCAAAAAATGTTTACATTTCAACAAAAATAATTTACAAAAAAATTACAATTTAGCAAAGGGTTAGCCTTTGCAAATTTACGAATTTGATTGGATATTCAATACAACACGTAATTGTGGTCCAATTTTGATGAATGATACCTTAATCAAAAGCTCTATTCTCGAGCATAAATATGGCTGCAAAAAATGTTTACATTTCAGCAAAAAAAATTTACAAAAAAATTACAATTTAGCAAAGGGGTTAGCCTTTGCAAATTTACGAATTTGATTGGATATTCAATACAACACGTAATTCTGTTCCGATTATGATGAATGATACCTTAATCAAAAGCTCTGGTCTCGAGCATAAATATGGCTGCAAAAAATGTTTACATTTCAGCAAAAAAAATTTACAAAAAAATTACAATTTAGCAAAGGGGTTAGCCTTTGCAAATTTACGAATTTGATTGGATATTCAATACAACACGTAATTGCGGTCCGATTGTGGTGAATGATACCTTAATCAAAAGCTCTGGTCTCGAGCATAAATATGGCTGCAAAAAATGTTTACATTTCAGCAAAAAAAAATTACAAAAAAATTACAATTTAGCAAAGGGGTTAGCCTTTGCAAATTTACGAATTTGATTGGATATCCAATACAACACGTAATTGCGGTCCGATTGTGGTGAATGATACCTTAATCAAAAGCTCTAGTCTCGAGCATAAATATGGCTGCAAAAAATGTTTACATTTCAGCAAAAAAAAAATACAAAAAAATTACAATTTAGCAAAGGGGTTAGCCTTTGCAAATTTACGAATTTGATTGGATATTCAATACAACACGCAATTCTGGTCCGATTATGATGAATGATACCTTAATCAAAAGCTCTGGTCTCGAGCATAAATATGGCTGCAAAAAATGTTTACATTTCAGCAAAAAAAATTACAAAAAAATTACAATTTAGCAAAGGGGTTAGCCTTTGCAAATTTACGAATTTGATTGGATATTCAATACAACACGTAATTCTGTTCCGATTATGATGAATGATACCTTAATCAAAAGCTCTGGTCTCGAGCATAAATATGGTTTAAAGTATGTTTACATTTCAGCAAAAAAAATTTACAAAAAAATTACAATTTAGCAAAGGGGTTAGCCTTTGCAAATTTACGAATTTGATTGGATATTCAATACAACACGTAATTCTGTTCCGATTATGATGAATGATACCTTAATCAAAAGCTCTGGTCTCGAGCATAAATATGGCTGCAAAAAATGTTTACATTTCAGCAAAAAAAATTTACAAAAAAATTACAATTTAGCAAAGGGGTTAGCCTTTGCAAATTTACGAATTTGATTGGATATCCAATACAACACGTAATTGCGGTCCGATTGTGGTGAATGATACCTTAATCAAAAGCTCTGGTCTCGAGCATAAATATGGCTGCAAAAAATGTTTACATTTCAGCAAAAAAAAAATTACAAAAAAATTACAATTTAGCAAAGGGGTTAGCCTTTGCAAATTTACGAATTTGATTGGATATCCAATACAACACGTAATTGCGGTCCGATTGTGGTGAATGATACCTTAATCAAAAGCTCTAGTCTCGAGCATAAATATGGCTGCAAAAAATGTTTACATTTCAGCAAAAAAAAATACAAAAAAATTACAATTTAGCAAAGGGGTTAGCCTTTGCAAATTTACGAATTTGATTGGATATTCAATACAACACGCAATTCTGGTCCGATTATGATGAATGATACCTTAATCAAAAGCTCTAGTCTCGAGCATAAATATGGCTGCAAAAAATGTTTACATTTCAACAATAATAATTTACAAAAAAATTACAATTTAGCAAAGGGGTTAGCCTTTGCAAATTTACGAATTTGATTGGATATTCAATACAACACGCAATTCTGGTCCGATTATGATGAATGATACCTTAATCAAAAGCTCTGGTCTCGAGCATAAATATGGCTGCAAAAAATGTTTACATTTCAGCAAAAAAAATTACAAAAAAATTACAATTTAGCAAAGGGGTTAGCCTTTGCAAATTTACGAATTTGATTGGATATTCAATACAACACGTAATTCTGTTCCGATTATGATGAATGATACCTTAATCAAAAGCTCTAGTCTCGAGCATAAATATGGCTGCAAAAAATGTTTACATTTCAACAAAAAAAATTACAAAAAAATTACAATTTAGCAAAGGGGTTAGCCTTTGCAAATTTACGAATTTGATTGGATATTCAATACAACACGTAATTGCGGTCCGATTATGATGAATGATACCTTAATCAAAAGCTCTAGTCTCGAGCATAAATATGGCTGCAAAAAATGTTTACATTTCAACAAAAATAATTTACAAAAAAATTACAATTTAGCAAAGGGGTTAGCCTTTGCAAATTTACGAATTTGATTGGATATTCAATACAACACGTAATTGTGGTCCAATTTTGATGAATGATACCTTAATCAAAAGCTCTAGTCTCGAGCATAAATATAGCTGCAAAAAATGTTTACATTTCAACAAAAATAATTTACAAAAAAATTACAATTTAGCAAAGGGTTAGCCTTTGCAAATTTACGAATTTGATTGGATATTCAATACAACACGTAATTGTGGTCCAATTTTGATGAATGATACCTTAATCAAAAGCTCTATTCTCGAGCATAAATATGGCTGCAAAAAATGTTTACATTTCAACAATAATAATTTACAAAAAAATTACAATTTAGCAAAGGGGTTAGCCTTTGCAAATTTACGAATTTGATTGGATATTCAATACAACACGTAATTCTGTTCCGATTATGATGAATGATACCTTAATCAAAAGCTCTGGTCTCGAGCATAAATATGGCTTAAAGTATGTTTACATTTCAGCAAAAAAAATTTACAAAAAAATTACAATTTAGCAAAGGGGTTAGCCTTTGCAAATTTACGAATTTGATTGGATATCCAATACAACACGTAATTGCGGTCCGATTGTGGTGAATGATACCTTAATCAAAAGCTCTGGTCTCGAGCATAAATATGGCTGCAAAAAATGTTTACATTTCAGCAAAAAAAAATTACAAAAAAATTACAATTTAGCAAAGGGGTTAGCCTTTGCAAATTTACGAATTTGATTGGATATCCAATACAACACGTAATTGCGGTCCGATTGTGGTGAATGATACCTTAATCAAAAGCTCTAGTCTCGAGCATAAATATGGCTGCAAAAAATGTTTACATTTCAGCAAAAAAAAAATACAAAAAAATTACAATTTAGCAAAGGGGTTAGCCTTTGCAAATTTACGAATTTGATTGGATATTCAATACAACACGCAATTCTGGTCCGATTATGATGAATGATACCTTAATCAAAAGCTCTGGTCTCGAGCATAAATATGGCTGCAAAAAATGTTTACATTTCAGCAAAAAAAATTACAAAAAAATTACAATTTAGCAAAGGGGTTAGCCTTTGCAAATTTACGAATTTGATTGGATATTCAATACAACACGTAATTCTGTTCCGATTATGATGAATGATACCTTAATCAAAAGCTCTAGTCTCGAGCATAAATATGGCTTAAAGTATGTTTACATTTCAGCAAAAAAAATTTACAAAAAAATTACAATTTAGCAAAGGGGTTAGCCTTTGCAAATTTACGAATTTGATTGGATATTCAATACAACACGTAATTGCGGTCCGATTATGATGAATGATACCTTAATCAAAAGCTCTAGTCTCGAGCATAAATATGGCTGCAAAAAATGTTTACATTTCAACAAAAATAATTTACAAAAAAATTACAATTTAGCAAAGGGTTAGCCTTTGCAAATTTACGAATTTGATTGGATATTCAATACAACACGTAATTCTGTTCCGATTATGATGAATGATACCTTAATCAAAAGCTCTGGTCTCGAGCATAAATATGGCTTAAAGTATGTTTACATTTCAGCAAAAAAAATTTACAAAAAAATTACAATTTAGCAAAGGGGTTAGCCTTTGCAAATTTACGAATTTGATTGTATATTCAATACAACACGTGATAGTGGTTCGATAATGATGAATGATACCTTAATCACTCTGGACATCTTTATAAATACTGCATTAAAATATTCATTAATTTTCATAATTTTTTTCAACCGGAAATATGCAAGGCTATGTAGACCAACAATGTATGCCACTTAATTCTTACAGATATTAATTTTACTGGTGAATATAGGTAGCTGATAGAGTAGAACGTTGGACGTTAGATGTAAGGTTCCAAGTTCAATGCTTCTCAAAAAAAAATTTTCCAAAAAATATTTTGTTATAATTCTCGTTTTCGAATTCTCCGCAGAAATTAAGGAATCTAAACTCTATTTATTAATTATTTAATATTGGAAAAAAATCCAAAAAAAAAATGATTTAGTTTTAAATAAAAATTTTAATGTTTTAAGCAGCATACAGCGCTCGACATCAAAACATAAACTTCTTTAAATGTAGATATTTTAAATCATTACAAATGTTAATGTCAAGTGAAATCCAATTCCGTAACTTTTTTTTATAAAGGCTGCTTACCAATTTAATATAGATCCCACATTTCTGTGTCTTTGCTAAAATGTCCAGTTATTGCAAAAGTCAGTGAAAACCCGGCTCTACTAAACTTTGATTTTATTTACAGTGACTAGCATTTGTAAGGTTATAAATGCAAGTTATTTTGAAACAGAGTCCACACTATTCTTTTTACTGAATTTGTAACTTTGTTTTGTGTATTGGATATTTTTGCGGTATTTAGAATACAAATCCTATCAAATGTCAAAATGATTTATTGTACATTTCCAGTGCTCCACGATGATTTTGACTTTTATCATAGAATGTTTTGATCTGATAAAAATTAATTTGTTACAGATATGAGGGATTTGAACTGTGTTTTCATACACACATTGTGTTTAGTCTATTTTGTGGATTTTGGGCATTTTCGATTTGTGGCCAAAAATTTTCAATTTTATTCACAGTTTTATAAACATCACGAATTTTCTATGATTTGAACATTTTCGATTGCTGGAATAAATCTCGCAGTTTTAATGGGCATTTTCTAATTTTTTTAGAATTTCGGTTTGTGGCCGGAAATTCTCACTTATAGTAGGCTAGGTAGCCATCACGCATTTTCTGGAAATTGGAAATTTTCGATTTATAGAAGAAAATTCCCAGGATAACTGATTTTTGATGCCATAAACAAATTATAAAAATGTAAGTATATTTCCACGCAGTATTTATGCTGATACCAAGAGCTTTAAATAAAAGTATCATCTATCCAAACTGGTCACAAATCATTTAACTGTAAAATTTATGCCATAAAGCGAAAATGGCTTAAATCCAAAAAATTCATAATGGTTAGTCCACTTAAACTGAGAATTTTTCTGAAAATACTTGATGGCTCATTAACGCTGAGAGATGGTCAATGTGGATTAAGTTCTACTGTTGCTATGAGTTGTTGCCTATTCGTGTTAAATTTACATAAATATGAATTTTAAAATGTGTTGAAAGAGGGCTACAGACCTTGCATCTGTTTGCGTCATACACCATTACAGAAGCAAAATTAATATCATGAAAAGTAAAACTGTTTAGCCAAACAAATGTTTCATCTCTAATCGATAAACGTGCTAATTGAAAATTAATTCAACTGAACACGTATCAACATCCTTTTCAGTAGGTCTAAATCAATTTCGAACTAACAATTTTCCATTCTATTTTCCCAAAAATTTTAATAATTAAAATTTAATAAACTTAACATTTTATTTGTTTAACCTTAAAACTCCTCATACTCGTTGGGAGGGTGAAAAAAAAGGATCAGGCATCTTGCCAGAATTACAATCTTAATTTAAATAAAAACAAAACTTTTCTAATAGATTTGGAAAATTATTAAATTTTTCCTTTCTATTAATTTTCTTATTTTTTATCAATTGAAAAAATTGGAAAATTGTATCCTTTAAATTTTTTAATGTATAGGGTGATTTAAATAGAGCTTAAAATCTAACAGAATATTGATTTTCTCGAAAACTCAGCGCTAGAAGACCAGGAACAATTTCATCAAATGGCTGAAAAACGAACAGTTATTTTAGTGAAAGTCATTTGTTTTATATATCCTTTGAAATACTTATTAAAGTGCATCATATCTTTAGACTTAGCCAATTGTACCGTAAAGAAGGAAATATATATATATATATATATATATATATATATATATATATATATATATATATATATATATATATATATATATATATATATATATATATATACAAGCACGGAGCCCGGTAAACCCGAGACAAACAAAAACCACCTCGTAGATGGCAAGGAGACTGAAAGTGGTTGGACCCGTGTGGTAAGAAAACCGAAAAACAAAAAGAAGCCACAGTGGAAAAATAAAGGGCTACAACCTGAGGAGATTATGATAAAAACCATAGGAGATATATCATATGCCGACATGGTAAAGAAAATTAAATCGGAACCCGAACTTAGAGAAATCGGAGAAATCGTCAGTAAAATAGGAAAGACTACAAAAGGAGACCTGCTCCTTACTCTGCAAGGAAACCCAAACTGCTGAGCCAACAACTGCAAGGAAAAACTCGAGGAGTTTCTTCAGGATTCCGCACGCGTAAAAGACACTGGGCGAGAAAAAACTATTGAATGCCGGGATATCGACGAAGTAACCACAAAAACAGAATTACGTAACGCTCTTACTACGCAGTACCCTAAGATTGGTGTACTAACAGAGGAAAACATTAAGCGTTTGCATACCACAAGGGAAGGAAGCCAAACGGCATACATAAGCGTACGAGCCAGGGATGCTAATGTGATCCTAGAGAAAACTCACGGTCGCTTTGGATGGGTCAGTTGTAGATTGCGCGGTAAGGGCTTAGTATTAGGCTCGGTCCTCTGGAATATCATGCATGATGGAATATTAAGAATTTGAAAACCAAAAAATGTGCAGACAATAGGCTATGCGGACGACATTGCAATAGTAGTAGTGGCAAAAAACATTTCACAAGTTAACGCACGCTCTAACGAAACGATAGAGGACATAAGAAGGTGGCTAAAATCAACGGGTCTCCAACTTGCGGAACATAAAATCGAAGTAGTCCTAATTAGTAGCCGAAAGAAGGTAGAGATCATCGCAATTCGTGTGGGTGATCACTATATTATTTCCGAGCAGCATCTAAAATACCTAGGTGTCCTTCTAGACCACAGGCTTAATTTCCAAGACCATTTAGAGTACGCAGCGAGAGAGCCAGGGAAATGTATTCTTCGCTGTCAAGACTGATGCCAAATATCGGAGGCCCAAAACAACCAACCACACTTGGTTGCAAGTGTCATAAAGTCTACACTGACATACGCATCCCTGATATAGGCTGACTCAACTAATGTGAAGTCGTATATTAAAGGTGTAAAATCTGTTCATATATTGACCAAGTTATGAGTAATCTGTGCTTTTCGACACTGTGCTTTTCGACGCACAAGAAGAAGAAGACATAATGGAAATGGATAACGTGAAAAGTTTAGCCGGATGGCAACATAGATGGAGTCAATTAACGAAAGGTCGGTCTGGTATACGTACAAACTTATACCAGAGATCAAACCATGGCTAGAGTCAACTCTCAATTTCCATCGGGTCACGGGTGTTTCTGAGAATATCTCCATAAATACAAGTATGTCGAGGATCAATATTGCCTATACTGCGACAATAAAATTTAAAACGCAGAGCAGATTCTCATGGAATGCAAAAGATTCGATGAGCGAAGGAGTATGGAGAATATAATAAAACAATCAGTAAATCCAGCCGGAATAGTCCAATACATGCTGACCTTGCTGACCTCCAAAGAAGCTTGGGAGGCAATGAGTGAAATTCTTGTAGTGATTATAAAACTCGTGCGATGTGACGAGCGAGTATCTTACATTTTGAGGAGTCAACAATGAGAACTGGGAGGCAAACGTAATAATAAAGTAAATAAATCAAGAGAAACTAAGTCACCTGCCTCGCGAAGAAATGTCTTAATTGGTGGTACCACGGGGGTAAAACACATCAGTGAGAAGGGAGATGGTTTTACACGGTAAAACCCGTTGTCGTACGGAACACCGAGTTCCTACGTCCTTTTTAAGATTTCCATCTTCCTGAGTAAAAAAAAAAACACTCATAGAAATAGAGCTAAGAGTTCCTCCTCAGCAGTGGGTTACCGTTCTGATGTGGTTGGTAGTGATGTAGCTGGAGTAGCAGCATCACCCATGCCGGGAAAAAATGCTACCTATGAGGACTATGAGGGAAAAGAAAACATATTTAGAAGAATCGAGTAGCTCCTACGCTCATCGTTTAAAAATGAGCCCACATTGAACCGCTAAACAAATCGAGGAACTGGCCGAGTTTATAAAAGGAAGTACAAATGCTCACCACAGAATCAGGAGAATTGTAAGACCCTTGAAAACAACACATCGGCAAACCACTCTCAAGCTAACGAAAGGGGTTGATGCAGAAGTCCACACTGCTTGGAACGTGTAGGTAGAAAATATGAATCTAGAAGCTGTAGCTAGCAAAAAGGGACCATCACATTACTTGTCCCCTCCTGAGAGTTCAAATAGGCCAACAGGCGGAAAGGATACTAAAAAAACCGGTGACATTGCCCAAGGAAATGCTTGAGAACAAAAGTGCGAGTGCATCTTACTCACGAATTGCAATTATGACTTCTTCTACTTTGAGTAAGGATTAAGCGGGAATATGGAATTGGATACAATGAGGGTAAACTCAAGATGTATAGTTTGAAGGTAAACTAGAGGTTACGTCTCTTTCCGATCCCAACGAGAGTACCCTAGAAATCTGGGATATAGATGAAATCACAACCAAAAAGGAAGTTTTAATGCAATAGCCAAGTTAGTGGAAGAAGCAAGCGCCCTTGAATAGAGTATTGTGTGCATCCTAAGACCTGCCCACACAGGAACTTAAATCGTGGTTGTTAAGGTACCATCAGTCGTAGCACAAAAAATGATGGAGGTGGGAAGAATCCGTATAGGCTGGGTTAGATCCCGTATTCGTGATGTAGTAAGTCCATGCCTTAAATGCTAGAAACCTCACCACAGAATGAGCTCATGTAAGAGTGAGACCGATCTTTCAGATCTTTGCTTCATAAGTGTTGTAAAGCTGGTCACAAGGCAAAGGACTGTATAACTGATCCACAATGTGCATTTTGCTTTACGGAAGTTGGTAAAGCTGACGGAAACCACATTACTGGCGTGTGTAAGTGCCCAGTACGACAAAAGACAGCAAGGATAAACCATAGATAATGCAAATAGTCCAATTAAATCTAAATCATTGGGAAGCTGTACAAGACCTCCTATGCCAGACTACATACGAACTGAAACCGGATGTTTCCATAATATGTTAACAGTACAGCAACGTGAATAAAAGCGCATGTGATATCGACGGCAAGGCTGCAATTTGAGCATGCGGAGGCTTTGTCATTCAGGGAAGTGCGCAGAGTAGCACTGGGTATGTTAGAGCAAAAGTCAATGGTATACATATCTACAGTTCTTATACTCCCCCAAATGAGTCAATCGAGCGATTCATCCACTTCTTGGACTGTTTAGTGTTGGATGCTAGAGATCATAGTCCAACAGTAATTTTCGGAGATTTCAATGCGTGGGCTATTCAGTGGGGTAGCACTCAAACAAATAAAACCTCTTTTATTTGAGGTCCAGCTCCTACTGGATGCCTTCTCAGTTCTGTCCTGTAGAACAACCATCACCAGAACTTCTCGAACATACCTTAGGAGCAACCTCCAAAAACGCGGGATGGAAGACAAAAGCTTTTGACGAGGATATCTACAGGTTTATGCTTCGAGCCACAGGCACCGCTAATACTAAGGCTACACAGCTAATAGGAAGCATTACTAAGGCGTGTAATGCTATAGTTCCAAAAAGGAAATTAAGCACACGGCATCTGCCGGCTTACTGGTGGAATGAAGAAATTGTATTACTCCGACAAAAAAGCAACCGCGCAAGGCGCAATTCCTAGCGTTACAGAAATACTAACTCATACTTCACGCTATAAGAAATATACAGAAAGGCACGAGGTGGATAGCAAATTATCTACCTTCTTCCCGAGTCAATCGATGACAGTAGGCACGAGTCATTTTGGAACTGACAAGGTACCGCCATTCACGATGGATGAGCTAATGTTCGGCTTTAAAAGAATTTCAAGCAAAAAAGCACAAGAAACAGACTACATACCTAATATTGCCCTAAAAGTGTTAATACAAGAGAAGAACGAAGAGTTTTTGGAAGTATTTAACGCTTGTTTAAGAGAAGGGAGGTTTCCAGATATTTGGAAGAAACAAAGACTGATACTGATTTCGAAAGGTAAAGCACAACCAGAAAACCCATTATCGTTTCGTCCAATTTGTCTGTTAGTTGAAGCACGGAAACTTCTCGAAAGATTTCTGTGTGACCGGTTAGAGGAAGCGATGGAAAGATCTAGAGGTCTTGCAACTAATCAATATGGTTTCCATAAGGCACGATCAACCATTGATGCTATTCAGCTCGTCAACAGACTGACTCAATATGCATTAAGCGGTAGTAGATGAAAAAAGGCCGTATAAATGCGTTTAATACCGCGAAATGGGATCACATTATGAACGGTCTTTTTTTTCTTTATTTTACAATCTATCTGCTTAAGAGATTCAGTACATTTTTTGTTCTTGAATGCTCTTAATACAAGGAATGTGCCTTGCTACATTAAAAGACTGATTTCAGACTATTTTAACAACCGTATTTTACAGCATCACACGGATATAGGGTGCAAGGATTATAGAGTTATTTGTGGGGTCCCTCAGGCCTCTGTACTGGGTCCAACGCTTTGGAACATTACATATGACGATGTCTTTATACTTAAAGTTCCCGAGAATATGACGACAGTTGGCTTTGCATGATATCGCTATAGTGTCTAAGTGTAAGGATGAGTTAGAGAACGTCTGCTGAGTCACGGTGGATATAATTCAGCAATGGCCTGATTCAGTTGGACTGAGCTTGGTTATAAAAAACCAGAAGCAGTGCTTATAATCAGCAGGAAGTTTCTGGAAACAATATCCATACAAATAGGAACACACACCATTATCTCGCGACCTTCAATAAAGTACCTGGGAGTTTTAGTCAACGCTAGGTTATCGTACAAGGAGCACACAAAGTTTGCCTGCAAAAAAGCAGTCAAGGCAAGAAAGGCTCTTTCCTGAATTACGCCCAAGGTCGGTGGGCCAAGCCAAGAACGACGCAGGCTGCTAGTTGGAGTTGTAACGTCAATAATGCTATATGCGTCCCCTACATGGGCCCAAGCGCTGCAGGTGCAACCGTACAGATGAAATGTAAATTCCGTATACGGTAACTGTGTACTGAGAGTGGTTAGTGATTACAGAACGGTCTCGGATGAAGCAACCTGCGGGAATGTGTCCAATTCACCTAATGGCAGTAGAACGACAGAATTTATATAAAAATCGACATATAGAAACTTTGCATGCACCAACGGTACGAGCGAACAATGTAAGACCTTACAGCGAGGACATTCTGTTTAAATGGCAGTAGCGATGGAATCATTCAGAGAACGGCCTGTGGACTAAGCGGCTTATTCCAGAAATAACCCCTTGAATAAATCGCAAACATGGAAAGGTTCTACCTGACGTAGTATCTAATATGGCATGGGTGCTTTGGACACGATGAAAGAGTGATCCATCCTGTAGAGATACGGTAGAAGATGCTGAACACTTATTTTTCACATGCGCAAGGTTTCGGGATAATAGAGAGGTGCATGTGACTGTTCTCAATCAAATTCAAATTTTGCAGCAATACCGATTAAGGAGCTGTGATGGTTGGAACGCTAATGTCACCAGTCGATGTTGTTATTTGCTTAAACAAAATGGGATAGTACATATTGGTGCAGTAAATCCTTCCCTTCGAAGTAATACTTAACGGTAGTTCCCGAGGAAAGGATTTATGTAGTAGGTGGTTTTTGCTGAGTAAGAGTATCACCCTATTGTGCTGGGCGTGGCCACTACCACGGTACAATACCAATTCAAATTACGCAACTGAAGCTCTTCATTACGAATTACAAACATGATGGAAAGTGGAGGAAATTTCACCATGTAGCGAGCCGACTGCCAGTAAAAATGAGAGTAAAGTATTTTATGATCAAACTACCACACAAACTAAGACGGGCCAATTTTTTGTCAAACTATCATTCAAAAAACCAACACCACAATTGAGTAGCTTATCCAAAGCAGCTTACCACTGATTACTTGCCACGGAACGACAGTTTTTGAAGTCACCCAAGAATTTTAGGAATCTTATAAAGCTTTCAAAAAAATGATAAAAACGCACAACTATGGCCCCCTGTTGTAGTGCAGAACCCGTGGGCCGAACCATCGTCCATATCAGTACAGGATGGCATGGAACATTTCATTGTGCATATGGATATTCAAAATCACGAACCTGTATTCGTGCGTCCTCGATTTTGCGCTTGTTGGCGTAAAGTAGGACGTTAAAATAACCGCGAAAGAGTTGGGTGAGGTTCGGCCCCAGAAAAGCTTGTAGGGGTTAAAACAAAAGTATTAATTACAACTTTGGTGGCACAGACCAACATAGTTGAGTGGAAATGAATTTAATTGGCCAAAGGCAACAGTAACAGCAGAATGTCTGATGCATCGTTAGCTGGAAATCCAAAAACTCTTGATGTACGTTACAAGATGTTTCTTAATACTGTAAAGAGCAGAATCAGACTAACCGTTTCTGACGAAATTCACTTTTGTATTCACCTACAATTTTCTCCGCCAGAGTGCCATCAACACCACAAAGGGTAATTGATAATTTTTAGTTGTGCATGGCAAGTGTGAATTCCTCGTGTTATATGCTTTGATCTAAAACTTGTTTATTTTCTAAGGCATCCATTTTTAACGGTAGTTTTGAAAGCTTGATATGATGATTAAGACTTATCTTAGCTGCTTAGAGCATTTATGTCTTCCGAATTTACTGCTCATTTACTAACCAATGCAGTTCACGCCACTAGATTTTGTTATTATGGCATAATCCACTCGCACTTGTACCTCTGGACACAATATCAAAACAGAACTGTTTCACTTTGACGCCACATCCCACTGGGATTATTCGTTGTTTGGTGATTAGATAACTTCACTGGTTCTATTAGCTACGTTGTCCAGAGCTTATAGGAATTATGATGAGTTACTAGTCAGTCCAAGACTATTTGGTAATCTTTAAATAATGCTTACAAAACTTAGTGCTGGTTACAATTTAGACCACAGCAGTGTATGCTTGCTTGTAAGCATTACTGAAGCCTATACAATTTATTTTACCGCGCATCACTAACCATCTTGGCATAATTAATGCTAGTATCTTTATGTTGGTTAAATGGTAACTTCAATATGACTATTCCGGTTGTTGTATGGTCACTATATAATCTGTCGCCCAGTAACAAAAATAGTGTTAATCGTTATCAAAACCTTTAGATTATTGGTGATTTTCGTACAATAGTGCTATAAATAATATGTTGACCGCTAGGAGTATGCTGATATTTCAGATAACATCTGGTTGAATGAATCACACTCATATTTTCTATGTCCATTTTGCTTACATATTGGAGTAACTCCAGTAACTGCGTGCAATCGTGCGTTTGTTGTATTCGAGTTGGGTTAATTTTCTTTGAAAATTCTGTCATAGATCCTATCATTTTGATGCTTCTGCCGAGTAATTTGAAAAAATCATCGAAAGTAGGAAAATCTTACTTACCCTTGCTTGTGTCCAAAGTAATTTCGTTTTGTTGCGATGCTTTTCTATTGCAATATATATCAACCATGGATGTCTTCACTGAACAGCCTTAAGACTTCTTTTTGCAAGCAGATAAATGTAGAAAAATTTCATCGATTTTTTCACAAAAATTATGGCTATACACTGTCAAAATTTTTCTCGATTTTTTTAAATGGAATATCAGCTATGGAAACGTTTTAACTAGTCCTAAGAGCCGTAAAAGATACACTTAGCAAATTAAGCATGGAACTACAGCTATTTGCAAGCAGATAAATGCTGAACAATTTTCACAGATTTTTTCAGAAAAATCAAGGCTATAGAGTGAGATGTTCGGTTATCCCACGTTTTTTAAATGACGCCATTCCATGTAACATTTTCTTCATCATATCGGCGACTCAGCTTCTGATATGCTTCTTTGTGATAGGAGTAACCAAGAGAAGACCAACGAGTGTAGCGACTTCTCCTCTCAAAAGATTCCTGAGGTATTCAAATTTTTGTACTGAAATTTTTGTCAAAAAATAACGGCCATTGCTTATAATCTGCAACGCAACTGGAAGTATTGATTTTCGGCAATCATCCCTTTATGGCATACCATATTTTCAGGCTATTATAATGTTGAGATTGCCTCAAATACTGGGCTGTGCTTTCAAATATTAGCGAGAACTATTCAATAACTGCCTTCGAATTTTGGCCAATCTTACTCCAATTCGATCACCCTTCGTTTTCGATTTTGCTTAAAATTTTACGATAATTTTCGAAAACTATATTAGGCACAAATATTTATGGTAATAATATGAAATGGTACACATACATACTCACAATATGATTCACTTATTTATCAATTAAATCGGGATGGTACAACCAACCCCCACCACCCAATTCCACACATATTATTTCGAATAAGTCGAAATAATTATTCTCGTAATTACCTAACCACGGAAATTGTATACCACAAAATTTTAACTCTCTAGTGGTGTATCACCTTTAATAAGTGTTAACTTTTTTTTTTGTAGATGTTGGTATTACTTGCGAATGTAATATGTATATTAGGCAGTAGGTATATAGACGAGTTAAAAGCAAGGAGGTGTACAAAATAAAATTGTGAAGTTCAAAATGTTGCAAAGGGTCGTTAGAAAAGAAGGTAGGTAGGCTAGAGCTATGCTCTAAATGGAATACACAAACAAAAACGAAACGAAACGAAATAACATGTCAGATTTTTTGATATAGGTTCGTGTAACAGAAGGATAATAAAATATTCACATTAAGGAACCAAGAGATGTATATGTGTTCTTGTGTATAGTGTAGAAGGAAGTGAATTACTAACAGTTTTTTTTGCACACCATTGCGTCAATATCAATTAGGATTTGGTATAACAAAAACTAAGAAATAAATAAACTGATTTGTTTACAAGGTAAATTGTTGAGTTTACTGAAATATATTAAAGGTATATGTGTATGTGTCTATTGAGACATTAATATACTTGGATATGTTTAAGATACTGTACCTGTGCTTTTTTATTATTAAAACACAAAGATTTCAGGTTGAGGTCTGAACTTTTGATCGGAAACCACTGTGGTGAAGAATCAAATTTAGAATTTTTAATCAAAACTGATATTTGCTTCGAAAAAAGTTTCTCAATAAATTTCGATCAATAAATTTCGATAAAGTCACACACTGAAAGTTGTGGTGAATCCAAGTTAAATGAGTGTTTTGCTGTTGATGAATAAACATGTCTAAATTCAGCATCATCTGTAAATTGTTTCCACTTCCAATTTGTGTTCATCAGTATAATTTTCCAATGTGGATTATTTTTGAGTAAATAATGATGCTTTTGGTAAATTTTTCTGTACGTCTGGTATTCTCCGACATCGATTGTTTCCCAATTTGCAATTAAAGTTAGGCCTTTAAAATAAATAAGATAGTATCGAAGTATAGTATAGAATTCTGCATTATTCGAATGGACAGTGCAAATACGGCCTTCAACTCGCTTGCATTGTTTACTTATTAGTAATACTTTGGAAAATACATCTTATTCATATAGCGCAAAAAATGTTTTAAATGTTATCGGTGTTGGGTGTGTCTCAATAGGGTAGGGGTTGATTGTTTATAGTACAAAAGAAAAGGATATTTCATATCCATTCCAAAGGAGTCAGAAATTAACTCGATCTCCTACAAAAGTCAATAGCCCCTTTTTGGAAGGCAACATCATATTAGTGCAACAAAAGGAGCAAACCGTCCTGAAAAATAAGGAAAACCCGAATAACGAACTGTTGCAAGAGAACTGCGATCGTTCTTTAACTGAGAAAAAACTGTACAGTGAATTGTGCAAAGCCAATAGTGCATTGGTCGATTCGACAAATATAAACAAGCAACTGAATCAAACAATTGCATGGATGCAGGAGCGAATAAAAGTTCTAGAAAACGAAGTTAGTACTCTTAAATCAATGGAAGTCAATAGCCAAAAGACTAATATAATAACAACAGCTATGCAAGAGTACCATACAGATGAAGAAGAACTAGCTAGGGAAACGGAGTTTGTAAGAGTTATAAATCGTAGGAACAAAAGGAAACGAAATAATACTCCATCTCCACCTCAATTACAACTGAATGTTCCATAGGTTTTAACAAAAAAGCCACAAAAACTAGCTCAACCCCCACCAATAGTCATAAATGAAATCAAAGATTATGACTTACTATATGAAAAAATAAAAAAAAAACTGCAACAGATCAGTTTAACGCAAAGGTGATGAATGGAAATAACATAAAAATAAACTTGAAAGATAGTGAAAGTTACCGACAAGTAACAAAAATGCTTAATGAAGGAAAGCACTATTAGCACACGTTTGAAGACAAACAAACTAGACCAATCAGAGTGATGATTTAAAACCTTCATTACACATGTAAAGTAGACAAGATAATTGATGACTTAAAAGCGCAGGGATTTAAAGCTGCTGATGCATCAATTCAATTAAAAAAACGACATAAAACACCTCTTAATATGTTGACCTTCGATGACGATGAGATAATCGAAAAAATATATCAAATTAAGTACATCTTAGGATGCAAAGTGAGTATACAGCCTTTAAGAAGGTCTAAGCTTATACCACAATGACACCAATGCCAAGCGTATGGACATACACAAAAGTACTGCAAATTGCAATAAGGAACCAAGATGTGTCAAATGTACTGGAAAACATCATACAAGAGATTGCGTACTACCAAAAAATGGGCAGGCCAAATGCGTTCACTGTGGAGAAAATCATCCCGCTAACTATAGAGGATGCAGTGTTGCTATTGAATTGCAAAGCATCAAGTTTAGAAGAATGAATGAAAAAAATTCAAATTTAAGTAGAAAACCAACCATTCGAAAAAATAAGCCCGAAGTAATACGACGAAAAGTATCGGAAATTCCTCGGGAAGAAATGAGCAATTTGACTTACGCTCAAGCATTAAGGAGTAAAGTAAATCAAAGAGAAACTACCCAAAGTGAGGATATTAGTCAAACTCTGAAATTGATATTAGGTAAACTTAATACGTTTGATGAGCGATTACACACACTTGAGTATAGTTAAGGGAGCTATCCCTAAACAGAAAAATGGTCAATGATCTTAGAATTATATGCTGGCATGCCAATGGACTAATGCAACATCAACAAGAATTGCAGGTGGTCTTGGAAATAGAAAAAATCGACATATGTCTTATCACGGAAACTCACTTTACTAGACAATCAAATACTTATTAAATTTAAAAAATATCAAGTATATAAAACCAATCACCCAGAAGACACTGCTAA
This sequence comes from Tipula confusa, assembly GCA_963556175.1. Lineage (NCBI taxonomy): Eukaryota > Metazoa > Arthropoda > Insecta > Diptera > Tipulidae > Tipula > Tipula confusa. Next base: position 95,162,437 of record OY744476.1, read on the forward strand.
AGGAGGTAGCGTCGTTATAATTTGAAATAATATCCACCATTACGAAGAGCTGAAATATGAAACAGTAGAAATAACGTCAAAACGAAAAATAATTATGTTAGGATTGTTAGTGTTTACTGCCCTCCTTAGCGCGTGTTTCGCGCTAAAAGAAAAAGATTATCTCGTATTCTTCAGTAAACTAGGAAAAAGATACATAATTGGAGGAAATTTTAATGCAAAAAATGTCCATTGGGGTTCTAGGCTTACAACGACTAAAGGTAAAGAACTGCTTAAAGCTGTCAGAAAATGCGGTAGTGAAACCTTGTCAACTGTAAAACCAACCTACTGGCCTACAGATCAAAACAAAATGCCAGACTTACTTGATTTTTTTATAATCAAAAATATATCAATGAACTATATAAAAGTAGACGAAAGTCGAGACGTAAACTCAGACCATTCTCCTATACTTTTGACATTAAGCGAAAAAATTATTCAAAAAGAAAGAAATCCGATCCTAATAAATAAACACACTTGTTGGGAATACTTTAGGCAGTCCTTAGAAGAAAAAATTAATTTAAAGGTTCCATTAAAAAGCGAGGAGCAAGTAGATAACGAAGTTCAAAAATTTTGTAAATGATATACAACAATCAGTCTGGGAAAGTACCCCAACAATTAAATATAAAATAAAAGGAAACAACTACCCTAAAGAAATTAGAGAATTATTGGCAGAAAAAAGAAGAGCGAGAAGAATATGGCAGCAACCACGAGCTCCTCAATATAAAACTAAATTAAACAATTTAACCCAACAGTTAAGAGGGAAATCCAAAAAGTAAAAGATGAGTCGATCAGTAACTGTCTAAAAAAACTAACTAATGATAGCAGGACTGATTATTCACTTTGGAAAGCAACCAAAAACATTAAAAGACCAACAATGCAGAACCCTCCAATAAGAATAGAAGGGGGGAAATGGGCTCGAAATAACGAAGATAAAGTTCAAAGTTTTGCGGGGCACCTCGAAAAAATATTCCAACCACATGATGATCAAACTTTAGAATCTCAAATAATAACGGTGGAATCTGAAAAATAAAGTGAAGAAATTGTAGTGACTTCACCAAAAAAAATGTGAGATAAAATTCAATAAGGATTCGAAAAAATCTCCTGGTAATAAGTTAAGCTTACTTATCTTATCAATGCAGCATTTAGAACCAAATTTGTGCCCAGTTTGTGGAAAATTGCAGAAGTAATAATGATGCCAAAACCTGAAAAACCACCATACGAAACTTCATCTTATAGACCAATTTCGTTGTTGCCAGTTATGTCTAAACTCTTTGAGAAACTACTGATTAAAAGGTTAAATCCGATAATCGAAAGGAATAACTTAATCCCAAATCATCAGTTCGGATTTCCTCGTCAACACTCAACAATACAACAAGTACACAGAGTAATCAATGTAATTGAGAAAGCACTTGAAGAGAAAAATGTCTGCTCCACGATATTTTTAGACGTGGCGCAAGCTTTTGACAAGGTTTGGCATCAAGGACTTAATCATAAGTTAAGAAACCTCTTACCAATGCAATACGCTAAAATACTGAAATCATACTTGAAATATAGATTCTTTAGAATTAAATTGGCTGAAACTTATTCTGAATTAAAAGAAATAAAAGCAGGTGTACCGCAGTGCAGTGTATTAGGACCGATTTTATATTTATTATACACGTATGATCTACCTGAATTAGAAAACAACACAGTGGCGACTTTTGCTGATGACACTGCGATCCTAGCTGTTGGAAAAAGCAACGAAGAATCAACACAAAAATTACAATCAGCTATCTCCGAAGTATATAAATGGACTGAAAGATGGCGAATTAAGCTAAATGAAACTAAATTAGTTCACATAAATTTTACCCACAAACGAGTTGAACATATACCTGTTTCAATAAATCGAGAAATAATACCGTATGCGAACACAGCTAAGTATCTAGGCATGACCCTGTATGCTAAACTTAGATGGAAGGTCCACGTCAAAAAGAAAAATGAAGAACTAAAACTCAAATATAAAAAAATGCATTGGCTGATAGGCAGACACTCTTCTCTATCATCATACAATAAGCTGATACTTTATAAGCAAATACTGAACCAATATGGACTTATGGTATTGAACTCTGGGTTTGTACAAAACCCAGCAACGTCAGTATCATTCAAAGGTTTCAGAACAGGGTACTAGGGAACATCGTCGATGCACCATGGTACGTCAGGAATAGTGATCTACATAGAGACCTTAAAGAGGATCCCGTTTCAATTGAAATAAAAAAAAATGCAAGGAAATACGAAGAAAGACTCCAGCAACATGTGAATATAGAGGCAATTCAGCTGTTAACCAACACCAATATTATACGCAGATTGAAAAGAACCAAACCCTTTGAACTGGTTTAATTGTTAATGCAAACAGCGGCTTGCTGATTTAAATTCACAATAACGATGTGGTATAAACAACGACTTACCAGAAACAGTGAAACGCCAATGGGTAGAGTCATAGATATAAATATCTTAGTAAATTAAGTCAGAAACAAATTGCTCATTAGTCCAGGAGACTAGATTGTAATAAAATAAAATAAATAAAGTCAATGTATTTAAAATAAAAAAAAAATGTTATGTGAGCTGGTTATGTAGCAACAATTCATATGTTCACTGATGAATTGTCTTCACTGATGTAGCCTTTTTGTTCAATTTCAATGTAAATACTAAAATTTTATTTCTCATAAAACGGTTAATTCAATTGATTTGTTATATGAATAAAGTCGAAATACTCTTCGGAATTTATCAGCTTTTGCTTCGTTATTTTGACCCAGTGTCTATTACTGTTATGTATAATGGCAAAATATGCTGCTGCGGTTGTTCCAACAGTTTAGTGGTTACACATAGCTGTGTTTTCTGTTGGAGAGAGTCCTGACTCCTGATAATTATTTTTGTATATTCATTGATTTTTTTATTGAGACTTAATCCTTTTAACTTTTGGTGGTTTTGTGAATTTTTCCATTAATTTCCACGAGATGATGACATTACCATCGGACAAATTCCTTCTTTTTGATTTAATAATTTGTTTAACAGCAAAATATTTCTTACCATTCTTATTTTGTTCTAATGCAGACTTTCAAAACTTAATACATTCATTAAGTTATTTAACTGCATGATCTATTTATCTCTCAATTTTTAATGAGTACCTTATTTTTGATGAGGTCTCAGTTAATTCTATTATTGCTTAACACTTCTTATTTCAGTGTATCCTCTATGTGTTTTTCCGAAGTGATTTATAGTGGCCCGATGACAGGTGCTGCAAGATATTTGAAGACTTGATGTTGCTTTAATATAATTATTTGCATCTTCTTTGCCGTCGCAGAAATCGGTGTTATTTTTGAAAACTTTTGTTATGTTGATTTCCTTCAGAAGTATGATTGTCAATTATTGAACCACCTTTGGGTTTTTATGGGTATGTTGATTCAGTAATAATGTTGATTCCAGTAAATATCAGTATTGATTTTATGGAATGTGTAACTCTTGTTTGAAAACTGGGAGTGTATTTTTCGAATTTTTTGCCTACTGTTGCTCACACTTCGTCTTACATATCGAATTTCATTATAATCGGTTAAGAACTTGCCGAGTTCCTTCCTATTAAAATATCCAGTTTTGAAATATCCTGTTTCGTCAAATCCAGTTGTAAAATATCCAGTTTCGATCGGTACCCCTTTTAAAGACATATCACATAACTACTGTACGCTGATCAATGTAGCTAGTGTCGGGTGTGGAGAAAAAATTGTTCATTCATTTATTTCTTGAACTATATGTCCCGTCTGAGTTTATCAACCATCATCTTGATAAATTCATTACAAATAGGTTAATAGGTTGGCTTGTTGACTTATATGTGCTCTACAAAATGGATCAAATTCCAATAAAAAGTTTAAGGCCCAATAAAGTTTCCACTGTCCTCTTTATTACATTTTCGTTTTTTACTGCGAAAAGCAAGTGCGATCGTTGTTACGATCATTTTAGGAACTTCTCTCCAGTATACTATTGCTTACATGTAAATTAGAGTTAAATAGCCGCGACCCACTTGTTGCGACCTAGAAATTAAAGAACGAATAGTTGACATATGTTTTGATGAGTTCTTTGTTCTGATAGTATCTGTATCATATTTTTCCATTTGCAAGTTCCTTGGCTCATGTAACATTCTTCCTAGAGTAAAGTTTGCATACATAGCAGTATAAATGATGATTAGTTTGCGTATACACAAACCAATCACTTCGAAAATGTTCACCATCAACTTAGATTAAGATCACCAAAAATAGACGATCGTGTGATTTTAATAAAGTAATCCTGTATTGCCGAATTTATAGTTTCTGGCCCTCGAGCGATATCGTTCGAAAACTTACAACAATTTTCCAAAAAATGGTCGTTAGATTGTGTGTCTGGATACTAATTTAGTTTCAAGCATCAAATCACAATTTATATTTTAGTTATATTTTCATTTAAACAAGCTTGATATTTGTTCAATATTTGCAGTGACGTGACATCTACGTTTTTTGTTTTAACAAGCGCTGGTAACAAAATTTAAATTTTTTTTCTCCAGTCGATCGCCGTCTTCCTTTGTTTTTCATAGAACTACTAGATTTTATTTTTTATTTTACTTCGAACAATCAAAAATTATAACAAATGAACAAGAAAACTTTTTAGTTTTATTTATTACTCCGAGTAACCAAAAATAATGATGGCAAAATATATTATCGCACATTTTCGATATGAAATGTGGAAGGTACTCGGTTCGAATCCCAACGGTGGAGTGCAGAATCCATAGGCCGAACCATCGTCCATGCCAGTACAGGCTGGCTGGAGCAATGCAATGTGCAGATGGTATTCAGAGCGAACCTGCATTCATACGTCCTCGATTTGGCTGGCGACGGCATACGGTAGGACGTTAAAAAGTAATCGCGAAAGAATTGGGTGTGCTTCGGCCCTATAACAGATGGCATAGATCTAAACAAAAAAAAATGTGGTTTTACCTAATTTTCCCAAATTGAAGAGAGTGATTTTTTGTTTTTTATTTTTATAGTCAAATGTTTTGGTAATCGATTAACGTTCAGTGGATCTATATTATTGTTTGTTTGTTTGTTTATTTCTATGCAATCTGTTTTGGGGCCGAAGCTCACCCAACTCTTTCGCGGTTAATTAACGTCCTACTTTACGCCATTACTAGCCAAATCGAGGACGCGCGAATACAGGTTCGCGTTTCAAATATCCATCTGCACATTGCATTGCTCCAGCCAGCCTGTACTGGCATGGACGATGGTTCGGCCCATGAATTCTGCACTCCAACGAGGGGTCATAGTTGTGTTCATCGTCATCACCGATATTTAGCATAGGGTTTTCAAGTTTCTTACTAAAGTTGCCCAGCAAAGTTCCACTAATGGTAAAGCCAATACTATTTGTAGTTTTTACTGGCCAAGTTTTTGTTTTTCTGTAATAAGTAACTGCTGCGTATGCTAAATAGCAAGCCTGCAAAAGGAAACCTGGGCATTTTTTTAGGTGTTCTCTGAATTAAGATAATTGATCTGGCGGTTTAGCATTTGGTCAGATGTAAATTTAGCAGACCTATGTTAAAGGAATTTGGGTCACATGACCTAGAGGTAAATATTCAGCAATATGAATGGTTTGTATACATCCTAAAACTCTTCCTGTTGCACAAGAACTGGTGTTCTATTTTGTTGATCTTTGGATTGTTGTGCTAAGTGAAAATTTTTGTAGGGTAGTTTGATTTCAAATCAACCGTCTTGATTTCAGCTGGTTATCCAATTTACCAGAATTACATTACAGTTCTTTGATAAGTTTATAAACTTTTCACTGAGAAGTTTTTGTCACAAAATAAATAATTCCCTAATCCCAGAAAAAAAACATGATGGTAGTCTACAAAACTGAAAAATTTATGCCACAAATCCAAAAGTCGCAACATCCAGAAAAACTATGAAAGTTAGCCTATCAGAAGATCGTTTTTAATTGAGAAAGGGTATTTCCTAGGCATTTTTCATGACATTCTTGCAAATACACCAGAAAAATAAAATAAAATCCCGCAGGCATATTTTTATCTCGAAATTTATTGCCCTAAAAATATTTAACTCTAGGTATTTACACTAGGCATTATTTTCCCAATATTTTTAGGCTGGGTATTTTGCCTAGGTATTTTTTCAAGGCATGTATTACCTAATCATTTTCAGCTAGGCGTTTTTTATCTTAGACAATTTTACCCATGACATTTTTAACTATGCATATTAAAACTGTTTAGGGCAAAACAGTTTTAATATACCTGCATCTAAAATGTCCTACCTATACCAAATAAATGATAAATCGACAATACTAAATAAATGCTGAATGACCTAGCTTCTAGAAGACGTACCCCAAAGTTCCTTTTAATTTAAAATAGGCCAGTTTTAGTCGAAAAGCCATCTATTTCATGTACTGCACCAATCGTTTATTTACTATCTGGAAATGTTACCTAAATGTTATTTTGCCAAAGAGAATTGTGGACTGATAATTTCCATCACCTTACCCCATGGTTCCTTCTCAAAACTTCAGTTAAAATTTGAATTCTTATTAATGTTTTGGCAAGGTAAAATTTCGCCCAAAAACAAAAAAAATGGTATATACTTGAAAATTATGGGTGGGTGTTCAGAATATTTATCTTAAAGAAAATTCGTCTGAAGAATAAACAATTTTGAAAAGTAAAATTAATTTTTTTGTTCAACATTGGAGTGAGTTTCATTTTTGAATTCTTTTGGTGGGAAACCAAGTATAACGAAAGTGTAAATTTTTAAATTTTATTATGAAAATAATTAAAAATTTTAAAATCAAAATTGAATAAAAGTTACATTTGAATAGGAATTGTGGGATGAATTTGCGGGTTGTTAATCGATTTACTCTTATCGTATGGATAATACTTTTACATTTGTCTGATATAATTGTGGAAGCAATAAAGGTTTTCATAAAATTAGAAAACATTAAAATTTAGTCTATTTATGCTACAGTAGAATACTTTTTTAAACAACTTAACTTTTAATATCTTAACCTTTCTAAGTCAACAACCTATTTAGAGGACCGCGTTGACAGTAAAAACTACTGTATTACATATAGTTTTAGACAGAATCACTACCCTGGATGGAGGAAATTGTAGGTGACTACCAAGGAGGATTACTTACTGTTGTTACTGTTCAATTTTTTTCGCTGAGGATTATTCTTTCTGAATATTATACGAAATAATTTGTGACATATAGGTGTTCTGGATTTTCAGCAAGCCTACGACTCAATCCATTGGGATAGCTGATGGTTTGCTTTCCGTTGTCTGAAAATACTTGAAAAATATGTGCGTTTATGTAAAATGACAGTCACAATGTCAAAGTTGAGAACAAACTATTAGTAATTTTTGCAATTCGCTCTGATGTACGGTAAGGAGAAACTTAGTCCTGATACTCTTTAATTTCATTCTAAAACGTATTTTTCGTAAAAGTGATACAATTCAGTTGAAGAATAACAACAACAAATTCATGAATCAATGCTAGCATTCGTTGATCAACAGCGTGGATATTTGGAAACATTATCGACAAGTTACACAGCGAACAATGATCCGTCTACCCAAATTGAATATACTGCGATTCGGCGGAGAATATGCAGAATTTCCAGCGTTTCGGAATTTGTCTGAATCATCGGTTTATGACCTAGACTCGTTGACAAAGGCTCAGAAATGATTCTGGATAAATCAGATAAGGAAACAAAAATATCATGGACTAAATTTTCCTCTGAAAAGGACTTCCCTATACTTTAGAGAGGTTTATGAAGTTTTTATCAAAGAAATGCGACGAGATTAAGATGTTAGCACGCTCACGACGATATACAGAAGAGAATTTGTGAAAAATAACAGAGTTTGCTATAACTGCACACTCCAGTGAGGATCACTTTGCCGCAAATGTTACGAGACAATCAAATGGCTGATATAATGTTGCTTTATCATTCAAACTACTTAGTCCGGAACTTGGTCAGTCAATATCGATGGCGATTCAAACACTATCAGTTGAATGTCGAATGGCAAGAGCCATTGAGTACAAACTGCTGTATTATGAGTTCATGAAGGACTGACTACCTTAAGCTAGAGCATATGGAATTAATTACCAATGATAATATACTTACACAAAAACATTGCTATTTACCTCATCATACTGTTCTTAAGACGTCGAGCAGCATCACAAAATTGAGAACAGTCTCCGACGATTCCGCACGCACGCAATCGCACTCATTGCTGATATTGAAAACCATCAAATAAAAGCACGATACGATAATTTTTAACGAATCGTTTGGTGACAATCTCCTAATTTGCCTAACCATAATGAAGTAGATTCTCCACGGCTGGCTAATATCATAAGAAATGATTTTTACGTCGATGATCCTTTAACAGGCTCAACGAACATCAACGATGCTCGCAATCTGAAAGTAAAACTGATCGAGTTATTGGGTTCAGGTGGATTTCCTCTCAGGAAATGGGTTCCAAACGTTCCCGCATTGTGTGATGTTTTAGATCTAATTGGATTTGATGATAACCAAGCAAGAACAAAGGTTCTCGCAGGCTAAGTTGGAATCCAAAAAGCGACACATTTCAATTCAATGTACAATTACCTGATTTCGGGAAATACACAAAACGAGGGCATCTATCCAAGTCGTCGAAGGTGTTTGAACCTCTTGGTTGGTTGGCACGATCAATCATAATTATAAAAATACTATTCCAGAAATTATGGTTACACAAATCGGAGTGTGATGAGGAACTCCCATCCAATATTAAAAATCAATGGCTACAATTGAGGAACAACTTGGGGCATCTTCAACAAATTCAAATACCCAGACATACTCGGTGGAACAATGAATGTGTTCTCTTTCATGGATTTTGTGACGCGAGTGAGGCAGCTTATGCAGCGGTGATTTACTACAGGAAGCAAAATGAACATGGAAATGTACAGGTCAACTTATTGGCGTCAAAAACCAAGGTCGCTCCATTGAAACAAGTTACTGTTCCTAGATTAAAGTGATGCGCAGCAGTAACTGAACCGATTGTTCAATAATGTAAGGAAGCAGTTTTTACACATTACAGTTAAAGAATTCGAATGGACGGATAGTATGATCATTTTGGCATGGTTATCACCTCACCCTCGTCGATGGCAAACATTCGTGGCCAATAGAACATCAGAAATTCTATGCTCTATGGTACCAGGCAAATGAAATTACGTGAAGTTTAGTGATATTCCCGCAGATTGTGCTACTAGAGGAATATGACCAGAAGAACTGAAATCATTCAATTTATGGTGGCATGGACCGAAGTTGTTAAAGCAACCTGAATAATCATAGATGATTCCTAAACCCTCAACAGCTAAAGAAGATACCGAAACTATTCTAAGCAAAGAATGCAAAAAATGTTCACATATCCAGGCAACAAATGATACAATTAACAGATTATTAAATCATATATCTTCATGGAAGAAGCTTCGTCGCATAATTGGCCACTGCTTTCGGTTCCTTAAAAAACCAAGAAAAACCAATCAAACAAGCACTATAGCATATTTGATGTACTCAAAGGCAATGAACTACAATTGACAGAACGTGCCTGCATACTGTGGTGTCAAAGAATACACTACTTGGAGGAAACGGTCACCACTGAGAAGTCGGATTCGTTGTTTGCCCACGGTAAACTAGTAACTTTATCCGTTCAAAGATGGGCAAGGCGTTCTCAGAGTAGGCGGGAGACTATACAAAATGCAGATTGTTCATATAATACAAAACTCCCTATAGTTTTGCCAAATAACCACATCGTCTGCAAAATAATAGCTATCTATTACCACGATAAATGCCTTCATCACGGTCCATCCTTCCAAGTCGTCGAAGGTGTTTGAACCTCTTGGTTGGTTGGCACGATCAATCATAATTATAAAAATACTATTCCAGAAATTATGGTTACACAAATCGGAGTGTGATGAGGAACTCCCATCCAATATTAAAAATCAATGGCTACAATTGAGGAACAACTTGGGGCATCTTCAACAAATTCAAATACCCAGACATACTCGGTGGAACAATGAATGTGTTCTCTTTCATGGATTTTGTGACGCGAGTGAGGCAGCTTATGCAGCGGTGATTTACTACAGGAAGCAAAATGAACATGGAAATGTACAGGTCAACTTATTGGCGTCAAAAACCAAGGTCGCTCCATTGAAACAAGTTACTGTTCCTAGATTAAAGTGATGCGCAGCAGTAACTGAACCGATTGTTCAATAATGTAAGGAAGCAGTTTTTACACATTACAGTTAAAGAATTCGAATGGACGGATAGTATGATCATTTTGGCATGGTTATCACCTCACCCTCGTCGATGGCAAACATTCGTGGCCAATAGAACATCAGAAATTCTATGCAAATAGAATTTCTGATAAAACCCTGTTAAAACAGAATTCTTGGTTTATAAAAGGAAGAAGTATGTCCAGGAAGGTTGTGTACAAGTGTCACATATGGGTCGGGCAAAGAGCAGTTACGAGCAATAAACTCATGGGAACATGGCCAACATTTCTAGTTGAGTTGGCGTTGACTTCTGTGGACCAATATCTATTGCCACGAAGAAAAGCAGAGCCGCAAAATACATCAAAGCTTATATATATCGGCCTTCGTGTGCATGACGACAAAGGCTATACATTTGGAGGTTGTGTCAGATTTAACCACTGATGAATTTCTAGCAGCGCTAAAAAGATTCATTGCTCGGCGAGGACTTCCGTCGAAAGTCAATTCGGATAATGGCACGAATTTTGTGAGGGCTAAATGAAAACTTGACAATCTTTATGCTCTTATTGACGATATTAAAGATCACTACTATTATTTCAGACTACCTTAGTGATACAAGTATATCATGGAAGTTTATACCTCCAGCAGGTCCAAATTTTGGTGGGTTATGGTGAGCCGCCATCAAATCCATGAAGACCTTTAACGTCACTATCAGAACAAGATTTGGAAGCAGTATCAACCAATATGCTTTAGAGATGGGAGTAAATCACAAAACGAATGAGTAGCTTTTGGAAACGTTACACACAATGCAACAACGAAGCAAGTGGAATAAGAAAGTTACTAATCTTCAAATAAATGATATTGTGTTAGTGAAAGAAGACAACTTGCCTCCATGCGAATGGTTAAAGGCCAGAATTATTGAAATACATAATGGCAACGATGGCTTTGTTCGTGTCGTAACACTACACACATCAAAATCAGTCTTAAAACGACCTAGTTTAAGTTTAACCTAGAGACATCTATATGAAGTAGTTATAATTAGTACTAACGAAAATATAGAAAATAGAAAATAAAAGAAAAGCGTAGTAACAATTAGCGACAGCGGTGGGATTGTGAGTATTTAAAGTGATCATGTGAGCATAAAGCATAAACGAATTTCGATTTGGTGACGACAATTTGAAATACTCGTAGAGGGCAATGAAAAAATAGAAACACTTCTTGAATTGTCAACTACTCGCCAAAGCGAAGTAGAAAAATTAGAACGAAGATTCTAGAAGTTAAAACCGATGTTCAACAGGTTAAAGGGTTCAACAAGTTGAACATAAAATTCAACGTCTCGAAAAGGAGTTACTTGATGTCAATATAGCTGCCACCAGAAATTGTTGGCGTAAAGAAAATTACACTGCGTCAGTGATTGTAGCATGAAAGGAAACTGCAACAGAGACTTTACAGATTGTTCTAAAAAATTAGAGTTGTGATTACAGTAGAGTAATCCAAATGTTGGAGGGTTTAATATACAGATGATTATAAGTGAGAACTCTATCGAGAGATTGGTGCATCTTGAAATATTCCAAAATTATTCCAGAATACATAGAGATAATAAATTTTCATATCTTCAGATTGATACCTTCATTGACGGTGTTGTCTCGAAAAACAACAATCGCGGAGACCTTTGACTATGCATTAACCAAGGAGACGGCGTGTAACATCATCAAGATGCCAGAGGTGGAAATAGTTGAGCCAGCGATGAAGGGAGACTGGATTTGTGACAGAACGAGCATCTTAAGCACATCTTAAGCAGTTGTTTAGAATGGCAAAAACAAACTATGCAACCACCATGGTCAATGTATGGCAGACCGAGGGAAGAAGTTGAAAAATTTATCGAGAAGCAAGGCCAAAGAGATTGTGTGGAACGGCGAGGAGAACGATCAGGAGCAGGCAGGCCAAAAGGTTGGATATGTGCAAAGGTTGGTCACTTATCATGGGACTCTAGGAGGAAAAAGGTAAGATCACCATTCCCTAGACAATGCAGAAACATTGAGGGAGACTTTAATCAATGCGGCTAAATGGAACGGAAAGAAAACATTATCGACGACAGACGCATGAAAACTCTACCATCAGAAGAACTCCTGAATAAATTTGAAAGGGGAAAATGGTTTTATAACCCGCATCGAAAAGAGGGTTTATTCCCAAAGTTGCAGCATGATTGGCAAGGATCCTACAATGTTGTAATGAGATTGAATGATGTCACCAAATCAAAGTGGGACAGTGAGGGAAACCTAAAATGGTGCATCTAGAGCGATTGGCGTTCAACCGAGGAAGTGTGTTGCATCTTGTTCGGGAAGAACAAGTTTAGGTGAAGTATAAGTTAGGTAGTGTTACGATTTCTCTATAGTTAAACCTAGAGACATCTATGAAGTAGTGATAGTACTAAAAAAATGGAATGTTCCAGATATATGTAATTCTGGTATATAAGCGAGTAAAGATACGGAATGTCGTGTTTCAAACGTGAAGGAGTAAGAATTATTGTCATAGCTCTTAACAGTTCTAAGCGGTAAATCTGGTGAAATTAAAGTGTTATAAGAAGTAAATTATTGTTGTTAATGAATTATTGTTCCTATAGCGTAAAGAATTCATTACTATTGTGAATTAAGAATAAGTGGGTTATTTAATGCGGTAATTTTTTGTTATTGAAAGTAAACAAGGTTGAAGTGGTAATTTGTGACAGTCAGTATCAGTGGAATTTATTCAGAATTCAGTGATACGAACCGGCAGTAGGCAAAAACGTAACAGATTGCTGTACAAAACAGAACTACGCTGCAATAGCTTTCGTAATTTGAATTATTTCCATTCTTTTACTTACGTCGACTTCTTAGTTTCCATTTTTGACTAAATTTTATTCATCGGGTACTGCTGCATTTCGCCAAACTAAATAAATATTATGAAAGACCACATTTTCATCCTGGTCCTGTTTATTGCGTTAATCATTCACACGACTTTAGTGTCTGAATTTGGTTTTTAATTTTTCAAAGATTTAGCAGGAATTTTGATTTTAATTTTCACTATACATCTAGACACACCTGAGTGGTCCTGACACCCAAAGGTTTAGTATCTCCAAAGAAAAATCACTTTAACAACTTTACTCCAATATTGATGTATTAGATAAACATATACAAAAAAAACTAAGGAGTCTGTTGATGTGCTACAAAATAAATCGAAAAATTACAAAATTAAACCCACAAAAAGGCTTATCTTGAATAGAGCCTATAACTGATTCTAAGCGCTACGCTCGAATTTTTTATAAGATTTTCTTCGAAAAGGGGCTCTTCTGTGGTTCGACAGTCGATTATAGCTCGTGGAGCAAGAAAATAGAGCAATAAAAGGTAAATGTATTGCCATGCGGTGAAATGACATAATTTGTTTGCTTAGTTTTTTCTGTCTAAATATTCGCTTGGCACCGCACCTTTAGCAAGTACCGCTTTGTTCCGTGCGATTGTATTACGTATTAGCGCTTTTTATAGCATTTATTCTGTTGGACGACACTCTTCATCAAACTAATTTTTTTTTGTTTAATTTTTGTTTTTTGTTTTAATTTTTACTGTACCTAGAGGCGCTTGGATAGCACCGATAATCGAAGTTTTCAATACCTCCTATATATAGTGTTCACATCATCGGCAAAGTGGTTGGTTTCCATAATACTCCTGCTAGCAAAATTCTGATGTTGTCCTTTCTCATCTTCGTTTATCAGACCTTCAAAGTTGAAACGTAAAGTTCGTTACTTTTTGAAAAGGATAACGAGTACGCTAGCTTCGTCACACTCTGCGAACATATCCTAAGCGAATGATACGATAATCTCTGAAATATGAATAGAGGTCACTGTTGTCGACGATGATTCCTTGGGGTAGATAATGACCCAAAAGCTTAGTGATTACCTAGAACAATAGTCACTGGTCGTATCGCAATGATTATGATGTTTGCTTATGTTAGCCGGTTTCATCTCAGGGTATGCGTGAGGATTTACAAATAACTATTGAAACGAATTTAAAATAAGAATTTAAAATTGCTGGTCAAATGCATTCTGAATCCAAATACTACCTAAGCAACTGAGGTGATTGGATTACCCGCTAACTGAAATTGTAATCAACCTCGCATTTTTTTTCTAAAAAAATCTCTGCATAATTTAGGGTTTATAAAACTCTTGGTTAGTTCAGTCATAGTAAAATTTTATGAACAGTTCTTTCGGACTTTGCTCTATATTATTGGTACGCTCTGTTAAATCAGGCTTTGTTATTTGGTGCAAGATTAGATATAGATTTGCGCCTTCGACTGATAATGTTACAGGGATAACGTTTGTCAGCTAAGCGTTGAAAACGCCTCCTACGTAAATGATGGTTTATCCAGTCAATTGCTCACTGCATACATTTCAACCGATAATATAAAAGTAGCAAAAATTTTAGTCTTTAAGCCATAATTAATATTTGTTAGATCGTTCCATCACCTTTAATCGATATAAATCGAAAATCCATAAAATATACGAGAAACCTCCCCTCCCCCTCATTTTAATTACCTATTTTCCTCATTATATCTCATTAATTTACGATAATTTTGTTTTTGTATTTCTTATCTGCTCAACAAACACCAACACACACACAATCCTATATTTAAGACTTGATTCTTAAGAACGGAAACTCTTTTTATGTATATATGCATATGGAGAAACATAAAATTATGTAACTTCTGGTAATCTAATACAAGAGAAGAATCTTAAATTATAATTTAGTAGTTTTCTTCTTCTAATTTTACACTTTTTAATGTTTAAAACAAAAGAATTTTTCTTCTTGATTCTTCATGCTGGAAGAACATTAATTTAAAGTTTTTGTCTTGTCTAAAGGGTTCGCCGTTTTTTATGGCCACTAGTGAAAGAATAATTGTTTACAAGACCACCTTAGATAATGTAGAGTAGTCTCGGAAACATTTTTAAAATTGTATTGAACAAAGTGACCTGGAAAATTCGAACATGTCATCCTCTCATTGTAATTATTTTTTTACTTTCCTATTTACTCCATCTATTTTACTCGTTTTATTGTTTTATATACCAACTGAACCCAATGAGCAAAAATGCGGCGTTTATATTGTGTGAAATATCTCGATGCTATTCTTTTGTTTTGCTATACAAAACGCATTTGCTCAGAATTGGTTTTTGCTTTAGTATTACTTATAGATGCTTCTGGCTATAAATCAAGAGAAATCGTAACCCCGGTGATCATAACCTCTACTAAGCTTCTCGTACCGAAAAACTGCAAACTAACTATCTCGGTAGATCACCATTGATTCTAGAGGCACATCTTTAGGTTAATCTTGTAAACATTTTTGGATGCGACGAACTACGTCATTCATCTGGGTAAATTTGATGATTAACGTTTCTTTCGTTGCTTCTTGAGGAACAAAACTAATAACAATTTTTCAAATCCTATGTTATTTGCCTGACATTATATCGAGCCTTCATACAGTCTCATGATTTCAGTAATTTTGCTCGTAAAAGCTGGTGTATCTCGTTCAGTTCTTTCTTCATTTAATCTACATGGTTGAAGGAATAGTCCCAAATTTATCTTCTCCTGGTAATCGTAAACTCTCTTAACAAGTACTCTAAGTCATCAAGAACATAATAAGTATATGTCGATCCAATTTCATTGATTTTTTTCCACGATCCATGCTAGGTTCTTCTTAAATCTCCCATTGAGTATTTATACCATTCCATTTGACAGTTGATGCAAAGGTCTCCTTTGTGTGTTTTTATTCCGGGCTTATACTTTCTAAAAGACGACCGACTCAGTTTCTTTCTTAGTCCCTTATGAATCTGCACCATTACTTCAAACCTGTTAATCCAATTGTTTACAACTGCATTAGCTATCGTCGTTGTCCTCTGATTTGCTATTCGGATACACCATAGGCCACCTTCTGAAGTAGTTTATGATTACCAGCATATATTTATTGCATATCATAGTAGTTGGAACTGACCCTGACAAATGCATCGTTATTTTTTTAAATTTTGCTTCGCCACCATACTGTTGCCTTCCAAGCTTTTGTGTGGATACCTTTACTGCTGCGGTCATTAGTATCATTTTAGACGCTACTCCACCACGGCATGTCTACATTTCAGCAAATAGAGCTGTAACTCCATGCCATGATACTTCTTTATAATCTCAGCAATCGTCGATTGCATAAATTTTCTGACCGTGCTTTTCCAAACCCATCTTAAATATCAGCATTTTCCATATGCAGGCTTTCCGTTTGTGCCCAAAAGGCTTTTACAATAGGAAAATTGTGTGCAATCGCACTCTGTATTTTTGTATTCTTTTTAAATTTTCAAATCATAATATCACAATGTTTACATTCCACTAGACTTGGCCACTTTAAAAACGCATCGGCACTTCCAATTATTATTTCTCGTACTCATTGCTTTTTTATTGTGTTTTGCTATGCATAACCTTCAATGACCAGAACCGCCTTCTATGTTCCCAACGATATTACTTCAATGTTCGGTGGCAACTTCTATCGGTGATCCATTACAACCCGCTTGATTCGCTTTCATACATTTAATCCCCAAGTTCATCCCCAATATTTGGTTTTATTTTTTCCTGTTGGAACTGAGTCTTTTCTATGTTTTTCCATGATCTTTAAGCCTTCTTTTACACTGCCTTCTCCAGTTGAAGTTCCTAATTTTAATCCAGTAAACCTAGCTGCACGTCACCATTGCCCATTCCTATACATATACAGTTATGCGTGATACTCCTATGTATAGAATAATGAAACAATTGTTTCCATGAATATTACCTTGAAACAGGGATAGAGGCTATGGGGTAATTGATTGTTGTAGTCAATGATCTAGTTTACTGATATTGCCGTTATTTTGCCTCATTCCTTCCCATTGCTTCATTACATGTTTGTCATGGTCTAGATGATAATCATTCCGCCTACAGTCCTTTGATATGTCAAATACCCAACATTTCAGCCTACCAGTGGTTTCTTTGTTTCATGGCGTTAACCCCTCAATGTTTCTACTGGTCTCTATTTCAATTCAGTGTAATTTTATCCCTGATTTATTGATAGCTGGTTCCGTTCTATTGAAATTGATTCCTTTCCATGGTAATATGTTAAATCATTTTGAATATCCCCATATAAAAAGGACATTCAAATTGGAAACCCCCACATTTCCGTTTGGAACAAAAAATTGAACAGTTTTATGCAAAAAAAATTAATTACATAATAATTTCGTCGGTAAACATAAAAATAAACGATCCTTGCGTACATAGCGGCTATATACACAGTTCGGCTATGCTATATTTATACACCTATACGTATATATAGAAGGTAACTTCTATATAATATTTTCGATACACCAGAAGTATACGTAATGAGAACATAAACCAAAATGTCGAGAAATTTGAGAACGAGGTGGATGAAAAGGATTGTATATAATATTCAATGGAAGTTAAGTTAGTGCTCGAGTATGGTTTGGATATTATAAAAGGTAACATAAAGTCGTATGGTTTATTTTGTTTGCAAAGATAGGAAAAACAATGGGAAAAATGCTGTAAACTGCTTTTCCTAGTATCATATTCTAACTGTTTAAACAATTACACACACACATTTTTAGGTCCTTTATGTAGTTAAATGGACTGAAGTGAATATTTAGCGGTTAGCTATTGCCAAATTTTACATTTTTCTATAGGGTAACTTTTCTAAAATTGAACGGATAAATAGTCTGATGAAAGAGTTAAACTTCATTTTGGACTCGCTATTATGAATCCATGAGACTTGTGGGGGCGATAAAATATAGTCCCTTCTTCATTTACACATGTGCAAAGTGCTAGAAAGTCCTCTTTGCGTTTTATAAATGAAGTCATGAAAGGACTAGATTTTGTTTACTGGAGCCATCAGTAACCACCTATAGTATATATCGAAGAAATTATCCATTTGTAAATTCGGTGCAGATTGAAATAGAGACTTCTCTGAACCTGTCACAAAAAATGATAGAAGGCATTAAACTATTTGTGACAACATTTTTTAGACAAATGCAGCAATTTGTTACAATTCTACGTCCTCGTCCATTTAAGAGCCCTCCAATATGAGAGAGAAGGCGCTTCAATAAGAAAAATATTGTTTTTTTTTGCCCGTGAGCTACTTTTTATAGAACTACTAAGAATTTTTGGTACTTCACCGAAAACAGCATTTTTCATATTTTAACTGACCACAAACTAATGCTACCGTAAAGAAAAAAATAATTTGTGCATAAAAATAATGCATCAGGCACAACGTTTTACAACCATTTAAAAAAATGTATTATTGCTTAGGCTGAATGCTTTGATAACTCTTGCAGGCTCGTTGTATGTTCTATCCCCGATTTTTTATTTTATGTTTTTTTATCATAGGATTTTTTATCCTTAGATTTTTTATCTTTCGATTTTTTATCCCAGAAATTATTATCCTATGACTTTTTTACCCTAGGATTTTTTATTCTAGGATTTTTTCCGAGCATTTTTATCATAGGATTTTTATTTTAGGATTTTTTATTCGTGGGAGTTATCGTAGGAGTTTTTACACTACGATTTAGTATCCCAGATTTTTCACCTAAAAATAGTAAATTTTGCACCAAACTTAAAAATTAAAAATTATTTTTCCGCTTATATTTTCTCCATGCAGCGACCCATAACGAAATATTTAATTTAAATGAGTCGCTCCTATGTTCAGCACTTAGTAAAATATGTCTGCTGATCCCGGCTACTTCGTCCGCAACTGGAATTTTCCTGCAGTTCTTCTAATCTAAAGCGCTTCGGAGGAACCGAGGAAAAATCTGGAATAAAAATCCTAGGGTAAAAAACCCTAGATAAAATCCTGCAATAAATCTCCTAAGATAAAAAGTAAAGGAAATTCTCGTTAAAAAATCGATAAAATAAAAAATACTAAATAAAAATCAAGAATAATAAATCCTAGGAAAAAGACCTTCGAATATAAAATGTTAGCATAAAAATAATGGAAGAAAAATTACGAGATAAAAATCTTAGGATAAAAAATTCTGTTTAAAAAAATCCTAGAGGAAAAATTCCTAGAACCAAAAATTTCAGAATAAAAGATTAGGGATAAAAAATCCTAGGATTAAGAATTCCCCGGCTAAAAAAACCAAAGGTAAAAAATACTAGGATAAAAAAATCCTGGGAAAAAATTTCTGTGATAAAAAAACCTAAGGATTAAAATTCTTTGGATAACAAATCATGGAATAAAAGTCAGGGATAAAAAGCCCACGAGGGCTATCAAAACATTCAGCATTTTTTCAAATGGTTGTAATATTTTGTGCCTGATTCAATTTTTTTATGCACAAATTATTTTTCCGCAGAATGTTTGCTTACTTTGATGGTTAAATTTTGCGAATTTGTTTTAATTTATGTACGCATAATATTAACCCGTTAAGAATGCAGTGAGTAGCACATACAGGATTGGCGAGTTAAGCTAACAAGTGAGGTAAGCTTTGTGGGCGAGAAGAAAATGTAGAAACCACTTCATTTCCTAAGCTCATGTCCAACTTTGGCACAGAAAAGACACAAACACCTAGACAAGTATCTAACCGATATCTTTTAAGATCTTCTGGACATCAAAGTGCAAGACATTTTACACCCGCTATATCAAGAGATCGTAAATGTTTCAATACGGGCATTAGAGATGTAAGCTCCTTCGGAATCACAATCACTTCGTGTGATCCAATAAAATACGCCCCTTAAAACCCAACTGTGGATCAGAAAACTCCTTGAATTTATGCAGATAGCTTTAGTCTCACAGCAGGATAAAGTAGAAGAGGCGCGTTCCAATATAGACAACCGGATACAAGAGGCAATTCAATACGACTACATGGTCAGCGATGGCCACCACAAGTGATGGTTATACGCGTCATGGCAGAGTCTAACCAGGTGCCAATTAAAGCATCTGATACACAACACAAGAAGTAGTACGAGCACCAGACTAGGTAGATTCAAACTTCAAGCACCTAGTCCAGCTACTAACTGGCGAACACGATCCCATACTTCTCCAGCAAGAAAGAGAGCTTTAATTGGCTTTCCCAGATGCTTTAATTGGCACCTGGTTAGACTCTGTCATCCAGCGGCAAACACAACTAGGAAAAACCGTTCCTCTAAGCAATAGGCTACTCGGAAGTATAAAAATTCCCCAAACTAGTAGATATATCGATTGGCGCGGCTGACCATAGACCGAATTACACTATTCGCTTATCTGTAAGATACTATCAGAATAAATTTTCATTTCTGATAGACACTAGCGCTGATATATCAGTTATTCCCTTTACAACTTGTATAAACCACAAAATCCAAGACACCGACTTAGTTTTGTGCCGCCAATGGTGCAGCTATCAAAACTTACGGAAGTAAATAGATGTAGATATTGGTTTTAGACAAAATTTTCCACAAGCATTCACTATTCCGAGAGTAAATCGTCCTATCATTGGTATAGATTTTCTTCAGAAATACGGCTTCCTGATCGATTTTAGGGAGTTTATTGATCCAGCCATACATCTGTCAGTTAATGTTTCGTTGATACATGCGAACACATCATTGCCTAATAACTTCTTCATTGCCAACGCGGCAAGCTATTTAAATAATCTTATTTAACAGCTCCGCCGAGATACAACTCGCCTGTTAAACACAAAGTAGTTCACCACATTGTAACTACAGAATATCTACCGATATCCAAATCAAGAAAATTAGATCCGATTCCATACAAAGCGGCCACAATGGAATTTCAACACATGATCTAACTGTATGTTGGCAATTGGCATTACCAGTTCATGTCCACTGCACTTGATTACAAATAAAAAAAATAAACTGGACTCTATTTGGAGACTACCGCAGACTCCCCACATCCAAAACCATTTGGAGAACGAACTGCCACACAATCGTTTCATACAATTTGTTAACGAGATTGCCATGGCTCTCGACTTGTTATTTTTCTACATTGACGACCGACAGACTTGCAGCCGTAATTGTGGAGTAACAACACATGTTTCAATAGTTTGAATTGCATTTTTGCTACTAGCTCTCTAGACTTTCTTTGTCACAAAATTGCCCTAAAATGCCCTAAATTGCCTAAAACGCCGAAGAACTTCTTCTCACCAAGATGGATTTTAACAAGCATTTGAACTTATAAAAACCACTTTACGCTATCTATACATAACGCTAAATTTAGTGTCACATACGATGCCTCAAATACTGCGGTAGGCACCGTTTTACAACAATCATAAAATAAGGATTGGAAGTCGCTTAATATAACTATAACTATAACTATAACTATAACTATAACTATAACTATAACTATAACTATAACTATAACTATAACTATAACTATAACTATAACTATAACTATAACTATAACTATAACTATAACTATAACTATAACTATAACTATAACTATAACTATAACTATAACTATAACTATAACTATAACTATAACTATAACTATAACTATAACTATAACTATAACTATAACTATAACTATAACTATAACTATAACTATAACTATAACTATAACTATAACTATAACTATAACTATAACTATAACTATAACTATAACTATAACTATAACTATAACTATAACTATAACTATAACTATAACTATAACTATAACTATAACTATAACTATAACTATAACTATAACTATAACTATAACTATAACTATAACTATAACTATAACTATAACTATAACTATAACTATAACTATAACTATAACTATAACTATAACTATAACTATAACTATAACTATAACTATAACTATAACTATAACTATAACTATAACTATAACTATAACTATAACTATAACTATAACTATAACTATAACTATAACTATAACTATAACTATAACTATAACTATAACTATAACTATAACTATAACTATAACTATAACTATAACTATAACTATAACTATAACTATAACTATAACTATAACTATAACTATAACTATAACTATAACTATAACTATAACTATAACTATAACTATAACTATAACTATAACTATAACTATAACTATAACTATAACTATAACTATAACTATAACTATAACTATAACTATAACTATAACTATAACTATAACTATAACTATAACTATAACTATAACTATAACTATAACTATAACTATAACTATAACTATAACTATAACTATAACTATAACTATAACTATAACTATAACTATAACTATAACTATAACTATAACTATAACTATAACTATAACTATAACTATAACTATAACTATAACTATAACTATAACTATAACTATAACTATAACTATAACTATAACTATAACTATAACTATAACTATAACTATAACTATAACTATAACTATAACTATAACTATAACTATAACTATAACTATAACTATAACTATAACTATAACTATAACTATAACTATAACTATAACTATAACTATAACTATAACTATAACTTTAAAAAAGCGGTTTTGCTGCTCAGTTCCCGAAATGGGATTCAAAAATGGGATCTGACCTAAAATATTAGTGATAGATGGTACAAATATTGCGACCAACAAACTCGCCTAGGATCCAAATAAAATTACAGATCTCATAGGTTTTTATGTAACAAAAGCGGTAGCGGTAAACTACATATTCGTAGAAGACAGTGAAGGCCTATCGTCAGATCATTCTTCTGTAATCATGACTTTGAGTGCAATGATTGTTAAGAAACAGTCGTTGCTCAAATTAACAAGCAGTAAAACAAATTGGAAACTGTTCCAAAAAATAGACAGTGATAATTTTCATTTTCATGTGATAGTTAAGAATTCGGCACAACTTGAGGGCCAATTAGAACTTCTTAACAATATTATTTAACAAACAGCTTGGGCTAGTACGCCTAAAACTCAAAACACATTAACTCGAACTCATATTAACTTTACTTTGGAAGCTAGAGAATTGGTTAGAGAAAAACGAAAAGCACGAAAAGCTTGGTCAAAAAGTCTAAAAAAATTTAAAACGCAAGTACCTGCAATTAAATGTGATGATGAAACTTGGGCTACAACCGTAAAGAAAAAAGCTGATTTGTTTGCATCATATCTTGGACAGCCGAAACAAAAAACCTGTATCTTTACAAGAGTTAAAAAGTAAAATCACCAATAACTTAAGATCAAAAAAGTCTCCTCCGGCTATGATCTATAACAGAAAAAATAGTTACAGCACTAACCGAAGTAGGATTACAAAAGCTACTTCAAAAAAATAATGCAGCGCTCAGACTTAACGTATGTTCTACAACAATAGAAAGTGGCAAAAGTTATAATGATAACAAAATCAAGCAAGCCACCAAACAACAAAAAATCGTATAGCCCGATTTCTTTACTTCTAATTTTTTCTAAATTATTCGAAAAATTGCTACTTAAGAGACTCAAATTAATTATAGAACGAAGTGATCGTATTCCTTTCCACCTATTCGGTTTCAGAGAAACACATACGACTAAAGAACAAGTTCACAGCCTGTGGACTTAAGCCTTCGATAAAGTATGGTACAAAGGACTAGAATATAAACTGACTAAAATATAAAATCCTACTTAGCTGACCGGCATTTTCGGGTAAAATATGAAGATGCATACTCTTAATTGCTAAAACTAACAACAGGAGTATCACAACGTAGTGTCTCAATATCCGGTATCTTCGTGTCAGTTTTTACCAACCATAAGCTGATTCCGTTTTTTCAGCAGTGAGTAGTATCCTGAGCTTATGTACTGCTTTTTGTGCTCCTTTTTGGGTTTGTAAAAACCAAAATTGAATTTCTTATTAAATAGAAGAGATTAAATAATTAATTTAACAAGACCTAACAGGTTGGAGAGCTCCAAAAATTCGACTAGTACTAAAATTCATTTCAAGGTATTTTCGTTTAGGGTTCACTCTACAACAATGGGATTCGATTGTATTAGAACTTTTGATAAAGTTGCGTACCTTATTAAATGTTTTTTCAAAAAAGGTTAAACTTAAGGTGACTCCCTTGTAATCTCAAGAAGATTACCATGCATATTCTTGCCTTGCATGACTTGGTTCGAAGAAAAAACTTCTTGACCGCTTCAAGAACACTTGATTTTCTGAGGGTATCCATAAATCGACCCAATTGTCTGATGCTCAGACAAGCCATACATGAAACCAAAATAAACCAAGCTGATCCTACCAAATACACAACATGACTTTTCCTACTATATATTTCGCTTGAATGTCGATGTTAAAGCATGACCAGAAGCTCTCCGTTATTTTTTATTCGTTGGGTTATCGCAATGGATTTATTTTTCATCACCATATTGACTATACGATGCATAAAAAATCCATTCGTTTATGCCAAGCAAGAATAATTGCACATGAAAAAATCGGCGTTCATCTTTTCTCAGCTTCAATTCATATGGAACCCTATTTCTTGGCTTTTGAATCTTTACCAATAATTTTAAATATAGGAAAACTACTTCTCAAGTTTTTCCTAAGGTAAGTGTTATTCTTGCGTTTGACAAGAAACTTCATCCATTAATGCTTCGATTTCCGCGAGGTTTTTTGAGGTACTTTTTTAATTCCTTAACTCGTAGTTGTGGAAAACTCGGTAAGTGTTGTCACAGTCGCGTTTGAGGCAATATATCAAGCGCATGACTCTTTTCTATTTACTGGTCATTATTTTGGTTGGCCACACTAATCGAATTAAGTTGGAAACATAGTTCCACAAAGTATCCTTTCCAAAAGCCCGGAATCAATTTAATTTTGGTATGTTTAGTGTGAATTCCGCGTAGGATGAGACCCTTATGTACATCTCTGCAGTCTGTATTTCACAACTTGCAAATACAGAATTTGATACAATCATGTTGAATTTTTAGTAAATCAGAGCAATGCTCCTTCCAAGTGTCGAGTATTTCATCGATATTAACACGGCACGTGCATCTTGGTATCTCTCCCTAGATTTTTGCCTAGCGGATCTTCAAAGCAAGTACAGTGCGATTGTGAAATGTATTCAGGCTTCTCTATACACTATATTCTGTTGATGACAAGACAACGCTCCTCATCAAACCAATAATATTTTGGTTTAGTTTTCGCCGTATCTAGAGTTGCCTGGGTGGCACTGGTAACTGAAGTTTTCAATACCTTCCATAGCGTATTTCATCAGTATGGTGATTGGTTTCCACAATGTTATTGCTAATAAAATTTTGATTTTGATTCAGACAATTAGTGGGATGTATTGGCACAAGCCGTTACAGTTCAAAAATGTTTTTCTGAAACCATATCGGAACTTCTTTGACACTCGGAATCATATACATTACGATCGTATATATATATACATACTTATATACGTATGCCTTAAAATGGGAAAGTGTACTGCACAAGGCAAACTTTCCCAATTTCAATCAATTTTTTCTTTTTGTTGGGTTTCACGTTTTTTTTTTAAATTTATTTTTTGTATCAGGTGAAAAACAAATTCCTGGAAATTCAATATAATAAAAAAATTCCCAACAAAAATATGCTCACCTTAAAGTTAAAATTAATTTTCATGTCGTTTGATTTATTTTATTTGATTTAAGATAATTAACTTAAGGTAATTTTTATTTTTGTACCCAGAATTCTTTTTTATGATTTGATAAGAGTAACATAAGACGATGTAAAAAGAAAAAAAATTTTTAATCATAAAAATTTGTACCATCCAAAATAAGAAATGTTTCACTTAAGGATCTTAAGGAGATTTATTAATAACTTTATACAACCGTTTTGTTGTTGTTCGTCTTGTAATTAAAATTTTTTTTTTTTTAGTTGATAAATTATCCGTTGGTAATTTTTGTGTGCCTGTTGTTATCCTAATAACGTAGATTGTGTAAGAAAATTTTCTTTAATTAGCAACGAAAAAATCAATAATTTTGATTTGGGTCTAAGCACGAGTTTGAGAAAAATGCCGACCATATGGCAGATAATTATGGGCCGGAGCTTATTAAATATTTTTCTTAGCATGAAATGTGCTGTTCTCGAAAATGACCATGAAACGTGGTTTGAACGTATATTTATACGAAACCATTTTCCCTTGAAAAAGGTGAGTAATTTAGAAAATTTTTGGCGATTTGGGTGAATGTAATTAACTATAACAGGTGGATGTTGTTTGCATGAATTTTTGTTAAGGGATTTATTTCGTTGATGGATTACGTTTTATAATTTTTAATGTTAATCCATCTATAACGTAAGAATATTTTGGTAACGTATTAAAAAATTATAAATGGTTTTGAGAGCCATTGGTGTTTCTTAACGTATTAACAATCTTGCTTCATAGGTTTAGATTCTGAACGCTCGTCGAAAGTACCAGTAAGTTCATGTCGCTTTTATATCATAAACGATCACTCTAATACCTTTATCGCTTTTAGAAAAATTAGTTTTGTTGGCACCAGTCAATAATGTAAACCATAGATCTTATATCGAGGAAAAAGCCTAAAATAGGCAAAACAAGAACAAAAGATGGCACAGATAAAAGTTAATGTCATTGAAACCAAGCGGCAACATAACATTTAGAGTGAATGATCAAACATCAATCGCCTTTAAAGCCGCATTCAAACGTTTCATTTTGTAAAAAAACCATCTAATGATAGCATGACATTTTAAGAGCCTTTAGGAAGCAGCGGTGAAATATATGAAGCACCGACCCAAAATAATTATTAGGGACAGCAAATCTCCATACGAGGAGCTGGCCAGATTTACCTCACATATGGATGCATGCCCTAACTTGAGGCCTCCAACTGTAATATCCGCTAAACTGAATCAAATATTACTAGCTTCAGGTTATTTTTGATAGATGACTTACTTCTAGAGAATTAAACCTACTAAGAAAATGTGAACACCAATTCAACGGTGGAAATTAATAAAGAAGATCCAAGACTTCTGGAAACGTTGGTTCAACATAAAGTTATCGAGTCCTCAACGACGAGGAAAGTGGAATTCTAAACTACCCAACCTCAATTTAGACGAGCACGTTTTAATCGAGGATAATAATCTTCTTCCTACAACGTGCAATCGTAGACGAATCATATAATTACATCTCTAAAATGATAATGGTGTCAATTTTAAATGGCTAACTACGAAAAAAGTAGCTTTTAACAGAATATAGGAAATGTACCGAGTGACCTTTTTGGACTCGCAATAGAATAAAAATGATCATCACGATCTTTTAGTGTTTCCTGTCGATTATTATTCACCTCCAAAAGCAAGATGTTTTAGTTTTAGGGATTTTTCTAGGTAAGACGATTTCCTTCTTTATTTAACTTGCGGCTCGATTCATTCGAAATATATTTTTTGCCTTTGTTCTTCTTTTAGTCAAATCGAATGTTTCAATTCTTACATTGGATTGGTCTTTTAAAGCTGTCTTCCACTTAAAATAATTACATCTAAATCGAAATCTTTGCCTTGGTTGTCTCAGGATGTGTTGAATACGATTTGTGTTAGAATTTGTAAATTTTGTTTAAAGAAACAATATCACAGTAATCAGTTATATATGCCACTTGGCCACTTGGCGTAAAAACAGGCTCGAAAGAAGGATTGTTGGTTTAATAAGACTATAGCTAAACGCAATTTGGGCTTCGGTAAATGCAAGAGTAGTATTAATGGGGATTTCAAACCCAAAAATAATTTTTTTGCTCTAATTCAAACTCTGGTAATCGTACTGTCGATTTGCATACTTAAGCGGCCTCAGATTCGTTTTCATTTATAATACCTCTCTCGATTAATTATTATCTGCTATTTGGAAGGTTACGAGTTTTCCCTTTCGTTTCAAAATACTTTACATATTCTCTAGAAATGACTAAATTTTGATCTTGAACATTTTGTTCGTAGAGTGCTTATTTTCCGAGATATTTGAAAGTTTCAGCTTTAAAAAATCACCCGGTATATGGTAAACTTCCTCCTTTCCAGAGATTTATCTTGATGGCTCTCTTATTTCATTTTTAAATATTATTAAGGACTTGGGGGTAATTCTTAACAAAACACTGAATTGGGGTGACTATTTAGTTGATATTAGTAAACGAGTGTTTGGGATGCTTTGTTAATTGTATAAAGTAGTGGAGTTCATTGATAGCCAATTTATGGGGCGAATGTTTATCTCTTTTCTTTTCCCCGACTTTATTTATGGTGAGGTAGTTTTGTTTGACATGCTTCAATTAAACATGGATATTCTGCAATGATGTTTCAATGCTTGTGCCAGGTATATTTTTGGTATTAGGAAATTTGGTCATATTTCGCCTTATTCGAGTATTGCTTTAGGGTGTAGATTATCTGTATTTTATTAACTTCGTGTTAATCTAAAACAAAAGAAGTAGTGATTGATCATCGACTCAGGTGCAATGAAATATGTTGTTATCAATATTATTTTTTTGACATTTGACATTTTTAGACGAAAAAAATTGATGTTTTGTATGCATCAAAATTGATTGGGAATGTACTTTCTATCAGACGGTTGGTGAAAAATGATCTTAAAGTCGAATTCAATAATCGAATTTGCGAAATCAGGCACAATTGTCAATAAACCGGCTGAGCTGTCTTATTTCAAGCAGAAATTCGACAGATGGCATCCGAAGGTGCAATTACTGGATTAGAAATTATTAAATGCGGAATGAAGGAAGTTTGTGATGTGTGCGTGAAGAGAAAAATGACACGGCTACCGTTTCTAAAGGACTCAACGAGGGAGTCATCGGCGATATTAGATTTAATACATACTGGCGTTTGCGACAGCGACTCCCAGTGGAAAACGTTACTTGGTTACTTCATTGACGATTACTCGCGTTGTACATTGGTTTGTATTATTCGAAAACAAATTCGATCGAAAACCCAAAATAGTGCGATTAGATCGGGCTGGTGAGTACACTTCAGAAAAATATATAAAATATATTGCATGCTCATTGATACGAAGTTACCAAACAGTTTTTGGGGTGAGATATTTGCAACGCAAAATTTCATTCAGAATCGTGTGATAAAAAGAACAAAAAACATGACACAATATGAACGGTGGAATGGCATAAAAGCAGGTGCAGACAATTTTCACTTGGTTCTAAATGCTTACTTCATATTTAATCAGAAAAAATAGGAGAATTGGACCATGTGCATAATATAAATACATATAATACTACCATCATAAGAAAAAAAAAACAATTTACACATTGACGTTCTAGATGTCGGGTCGATAGAATATCGTCAATATTTTAAAATATTTTTTAAAATAAATATATGACATTTAGGCGATTATACAAATATTTTGACTATTTTAAAATGATATCAGTAGCGCCATCTAGCACTTCAATGGGCTAACAGACCATGGTAGTACTATGTGTATATTTATATTATGCCATGTGGCAGCTGAAATGTTTTTTCTGGGACATGACGAGTATTTGAAAGCTGCAATCCTTCAACGAAGAAATTAGTAGTCAGTCGAGATGTTTGTTTTGGTACACAAAATATGAAAGGCAGCGAAATTTCAATTGATTCGGATAAAAGACAAAAATCAGTGAAATCAGTATCAGTGAATATGAAAACGCTCAGAAGGAGGTGTCTTTAACAGGAACACAAGTAAATGAACACAAAAACGGTCAAGTTCATCGAACGGTAGCACATGAACACAACGGTACATGGGAACTTGTAGATTTACCGCTAGGTACGGTTTTTGCTGTATCGACAGGCTCAAAATCCACCGAATGACGTTATAATCGACATTTGTGAGGATAGTGTGGATTTATTAGGGTATGTTCCTGTGAAGAAATGTCAAATATCAAATTCGATATCTCTTGAAATTGCAACGAAGTATTTGTGTGTCAAGCTAAGGATATGCAAAGACAACGGTAAAAGTCGTAGTAACTTACTACGTAAGTTACAATAGAGATCTGATAATTTTCGAGAAGTGTCGCAACAAATTCATACCATATATAGAATACACGGCACTACGTTTTACCCTGCCTTTATATATGACAGTTACAGGTTTCGAATCGAAAAAGATCTAGCATCTAATCTGAAATGGTTTTGAAAATTCATAAACATGAAACGCAAAGTATTTGGATTTCTGTTGGCCATGATTTATCAAGATACAACTGGTAACAAAACCTCTAGTATATATGAAAACTATTTGCTGAATTTTT
This sequence comes from Tipula confusa, assembly GCA_963556175.1. Taxonomy (NCBI): domain Eukaryota; kingdom Metazoa; phylum Arthropoda; class Insecta; order Diptera; family Tipulidae; genus Tipula; species Tipula confusa. The sequence goes on from OY744476.1 coordinate 95,192,943, forward strand.
TAAATCAGTCAGTTAATAGAAGAGGTTCGTGATTGCTTAGTCTACTCTTTTTGTTTAAAAATTGAGCATATAGTTTGGCTTCTCCAGTGGCTTTTATGTTTAATGAAAGTTTGTACCGTGCGATTATTGCAGACGATTAGAAAACGTTCGTTATACATCAATTTTCTCAAATCATGTAATAGAAATAAGGTTAGTAACTACCGTGGTGTTTCGATTCTGTCTGTTTTATCCAAGCTTTCGAATCCATGGTCCATAACATTTAAAAAAAGTTGAAAAATAAATTTTTCATTACTTGATTGCGATCGTTGATGACGGTGAACACAACTATGATACCCGTTGGAGGACAGAATCCTTGCGCCGAACCATCGTCCACAGGATGACTAGAGCAATGCAATATGCAGATGGATATTCAAAGTGAACCTGTATTCGTGCGTCCTTGATTTCTCTGGTGAGGGACTAAGATATAAAAAGATGTTCCAATTAAAACAAAAAATAAAAGTAATTGACGGGTACCTCTAATATGGTGACTGGTATCAATAGTTTGAATAAAAAATTAAAAGCATTTTTTGGTTTACTGTACAAAGTACAACCATACATTTATCAACTTCAAAGAAAGATTTCATTGTAGAGAAAGGCTACTTGGATCTATTTTTTTTCTTTCATTGCCGAATGCATATTTTACAAACCTTCATACAGTAACCAAGAAAAATAGTTTCATCTTTTTATTTTTACTTTCTCTATTATTATTTCTAGATATACATTTTTGTTTCTTATGCGTATGGGCCATCTTTATTATATCTTAATCTATGGTAGGACGATAAATAACAACGAAAGAGTTTGAGACAAAAAAAATTGTCTCTCTATATTAAACCATTTATTTTTTGGATTTTCTTCAGGTAGATCGACAACTACTAACTTGGTCTTGTTTTATGGTGATTTATTAGGCGCTACTTATTTCAAACTGTAATGCTTGAAGTAAATGTATCTCTACCAGATGGCTGTTGTCTTATCTCTTGAACCTTTGACAGTCCGTTAAGATATTAGTTTTTTGTCTTTTTTGCGTGACATTCGGCGTACCTTAAGGCAGTCATATTGGCAGTCCTTTTACTATATTCTCCAATTTTTATTTACGATGTTGTAGAGTGGCTTGAATTCGCTTACTACCACCTCTTTTGTGACATGAACATTTTTGCTCAAATTGCAAGCTTCTGATTGCTCTTTATTACAAAAAGATTTGAACAATTTTTGTGAATTCGTTAATAATGGACTAAGGGTGATTTTTTGAGTTTGTATAATAGATATACGATTTTAAAAATAGCCGACCGTTTTACTTAAGGTGGTTATTGATTTGGTTTATGATGTTAGCAAGAAATCCTATAAATCAATGTTTTAGATATAATTTGCTAAGAAAAAAAATATATGTATTTAGACATTCTGGTTAAATCAATGAACTAAATAAATTTCGAAAAAAAGGTAAATCTCTTCAGAAAATAGGAAGAATGCTGGTTATGGGGTCTTGGTAACTGTTTTCAATAATTATATGATTTTCCTCCAAAAATATTTGTTTAATGGCGCAAAGGCTAGATAATTTAAATCGTATACTATGGAATTATGTAACGAGTTATACAGATCCCATGTTACTTATACAGTTGACTAAGTTCTGAAAATTAGAAAATTAACATGCTTTTTTTGGAAAATTCTTTGACATATTAATTTTTCATAAAAATGTCGGCCAGCAACAAAACATTCTATAGGTAAACAAAATAACGTTTATATTTTTGGTATTTTTGTTCTTAAAAATGCTAATGGATATGTACCAAAGTGTAAACGATGTTTACAACACTAACTCTCCTCGTATATGCTAAAAAATTTCAAACTTTTTTGTACGTAAGCACGATATCGTATACGGTTTGCAAAAAATTTACATTTACCTTTAAAATAGTTTAACAAAAGCATTGTAAACAGGATGTGATACGAGTATGGAATATGTTGATTTTTTTCCCATATGTGGTTTTCTCCTGTACATTTCCTCGAATGCTTAAAGCAAAATATTTGTATTTATGAAAACTGGAAAATTAATGGTTTTGCATCAATCAAAAGCAAAATGAAAAATATTTTATTATAATGATGAAACATAACCTTAAAATGAACAGTTTTTGTAAATAGTTTAGGAAAAATTACTAATATTTTACGGTTTTTTAAAACTTCTATATCTGGTATAATTATGGCTCGGTCCGGATTCTTTATTATGATGCTTTTGAGTTGTTCAAATTAAGGTTCCATCACAGAGCTTAATATGCCAACGAAAAGCTTCTTATATCCGCCTATTTGATATTTAAAATTTTTACAAACCTTTCATTACATCTAAAGTAATTTTGAATGTTTGATTCACAATATTTAACTTTGATTAAAATGGACATCTGCCAATATCTGCCCAAATAATCCATTTAATTTAATTTTAGAAACCGTTTCAGAACCGGCTTAACACAGAAAATATATATCAATATTTTAAGCAAATTAAAGAAAATAACTCATAAGATGGTCCACCCAGCATTAAAACATCATCATTCAACATTTCCGTAATTTTATAATTATCATCTCATCGTATACATCCCATTAAACATCGATAAATAATTTATTTCAAACGGTTAGACACAATGAAATCATACCAACATCACAACATCTCAACCAAACAAATATCTGTTGTGATAATCAGCAAAAAAAAAAAAAATTATTAACAAAATCAACATACAAACATCAACAATAAAACATAAAAACATTAACAAATAAATTTTATGTTGTCGAATGTCATTTGTCGTTTCACATCCTCCCGTAACTCGTGTTTCGTATATATAAACCAAGATAACTATGTAACTACAACCTCCTCCTCCTTCGTCATAATACGTTCATAAGCTGCTCAAGGAGGTTGTTTTTTTTGTTGTTGTTGATGTTGTCGGTACCATCACACCGATTTTTCGTTTTTTGTATACTCACCAAATGTCTCCTTGGTATAATATGACAGTGATTGATTTCAATTTGATGTCGCTTTATTATATCCAATATTTTTTGAATGATTTTTCTAAATTCATTTGTGTTCATATAATCATAATTTTACGGGTTTTCTTTTAAAAAATGTACAACAACAAATTTATTGATTGATAAAAAGATAATCAAAATGAGATAACATAAGAAAAGTTTGGAAAATTTTTTATTGAAAAATTAAAAATTGACTGAATTAAAGTTATTCGGGTGGAAGAATTGTTTTTGATTCAATTTTTGTTTTTGTATTTTTGATAAACTGTCGACAGATAATTTGAAGGGGTTAAAAACCCCTTGATTTTATATTAAAGGAGTCAACCAATTTCAGATATTTCGAAGTAGACAAATACCAAAGTAAAATAAAAATAATAATCGGCTTTTGCAATTCTTTTTCTGTTCCATACCCTTTCAATAATATGGCAAAAGGTAAGTCTATCAATTAAAGAATTAAAATGAAACGGCAATAAAGCACGTAACAGTGGTCCGACTGTGATACTTGATACCTTATACAAAAGCTCTCGACCTCAGTATAAATACTGCAACAAAAAATTCGTAGATTTTCACCAACCATTTTGATGCCTAAAAATATAAAAAAATAAGAAGTAGTAGGCCTTTCAATTTCGCCTATCGGTTTCAATATCGAGGTAGATTTTATTAATTATTCTCGGTCTAGACAACCCAAAAAGCAAAGTAATTACTACCATAAGGACCACTATTACATGTTGATAAAAAAGAATTTCTGGGTTTAAAGCTGGTAACAGTTTTTTGGATTAGTTTCCATTCAACAGTTAAAATCGAACGAATCAGGTAATCAGGGTTGGAATCACCAATATTACATATTTTGAAAAAATAAAGCTGCCTCCAAAAACACTCCTGGTTCTAAAACTGGAATTTTTTTTTCGGAACAGAAAATATTGATCGAATCAGGTAGTCAGTGATTGGTTAAACAATATTACATGTAACTATACACAAAACCCCTTCTGGTTCTGTCGTTTAAAATAATTCTTTTGGTATGGAAAATTTCTATTTTTAGCTGTCGATCAAAGTCAACAATAAGGATCGGAATGACTAATATTACATGATTTAAAAAATAAAGTTACTCCCAAAACCATTTTTGGTTCTAGAACTGGAAACTTTTTTTTCAGATTAGAAACCTTGTGATTTTAGAACTTCTATCTCTAAACGGTTTGAACATAATCATTTCTCAGCCATGCTAGTAACTCAAATAAAAATTATTATCTTTCAATCTGTGTTCTTTTCAAGCTTGAGTTCGTTCTTTTGGAAAATGGGTAAACGAATTTTTGGTAAAAGATATGGTGTTGTGTAGGTGATAATATAGAAAGGTTGTTCGAGTTTGCAACACAAGAGAGAGGGAAAGAGCGATGTAATTGGGTTGTTGTATTTTTTCATGGGAGTAAAAATAGAATAAATGTTTCACCCTTCGTGATTTTTGGGGAGTCATGGCACGAACAGGAGTAATCGGAAATTGGTTGCAGTGATGATTAAAGTATTATATAAATATATAGGGGAGTTTTTAGACCACCGATGAGGACCCAGCCACTGGATATATTTTTTCCCCCATTATTATTTACTGTCAGATTTTTCGTTGTTTGACCAATTCTTGGGCTATCAAGAATTGGTCAAACAACGAAAAAACCATTTTGTTCGATAATCCATCGCCTCCATCCATATATCCTATAATTATGTACGGCTTGTCAATTACAGTTGTAAGCTCAATGCACATGCAACGTAGGAGAAAATAGCATTTAGTTGCCTCATAACTATATACTCAATTCATAAAACTTATCACTCCGCAAAAGCATTTGGCCAGTAATTATTTTTTAAGCTTTTTGACAAATTGCTTGTTGGGCAACTTCGTTGAGAAGTGATACATTTTTAGCAATGAAAATTTCAAGTTATCAACGTCATCACTAACAATTTCCTTATTTTTATTTTCAAAATGTCGACAACATTTTGTCAACATGTAATTGTTGACATTTTTTTCAAGTAAAATTTTGGTTTCCTCATTGCGAAGTATGCACCATATCGTAATTCCGATAACGAAATATCTGTGATTTCATTTCAAATATCATCAGAGTCGAACCTTTTAATTAAACTATTTAATTATTAAATTATTTGGCCATAAGTCTATTGAGTCATCAGTTTCTTCTCTGTTCAAGCGCTCAAGAGTTTTCTTTACATATTGCTTTTCAATCAGCCAAACAGTGGATAAATAAATGATCTTCATAAAACTAGATAATTGGTAGCCAAAGTAAAAAGCATCATCTACTTACTGGCCATTTCCACTGCTTTGGGCATGTCGATACTTAGCTTGAGAGTGATTTCTATACGATATCAAACTCGGAATGTTTGTCAACTACTTCGGTGATTTTGCGCTGAAGATTACTTATCGCTCGGTTAGTTTTGTTGAAGTATTCGATATTGCATGCAGCGTATGCGTACTCCTCAATTATGAATTGAATATTCGTTTTTCAACAATTGTGTTCACATAATTTTTACAACAGATTGCATTGCTTTTCACAATTTGTTCGACGAAGATCATCCGTAGGCATAAGAGTGAAAGTTAATCGACTTGATTAATTGATTGATGGCACTATGAGACACTATGAGGCACTATGAGTAATGACAGAATTGGTCCTGTTTCCCAGTAGCCAATATTCATACTACTGTTAGCAAAAGACAATCACAATTTTATTGAACTGCTCTGCATTCTGTTTTCTGTATTCTGTCATCTCTTATTAGCAACTCTAGTGTGCCACCAATAACCATTCAACTATAATCTGCAAAAAATTCCCTAAAAAAACAAAATCTTTTAATGGGCTAATTTCATCAAGCTGTATGCTGTAATAAATTGAATTAGTTTTTGCCTGAAATTTACAATTAATTAATTTATTACATCATTCAAATTATAAAATTATAAAAATTATAATATAAATTAGATTTTAAAAGTTGATCAAACTTAAATTAATAAAAGTTACATTTAAAAAAAAAATGATTAAACATTACAAATCAATTGAATTAACCGTTTTATCACAAATACGTTTCAGAATGACAGTTGACCAACTTGTCATAAAAATGTACTCCCAAAAAATACTTGTTTACTATAGTTTTGCCTATTTTTAACTTTTTGTTACAAATGTCCATTGCATCAGATGCCTGATTAATTTTAATGAAAACATCATTGCCAGTCACTATCATTTTCCTCTACTGGAAGAGTAGTTTTCTAAAATCAAACTGTTTTTTGTTCTAGATTAAAGAGAGATTTCGCTCTTTCCGTGATTTCTATTCACATGATCTTTACTTTACCGAACAGGTGAAATAAAAGAAAAAAGAAAGTTTTACAAAATTACTTTAATTTCACTTCAGGGCGACTTTAAGGACTTCAGGACATTTTATATGAATGTATCAATGCTTTTTTGTGTTTTTTTGTGGTGGAACCATTTTACAAGCCACAACCCGTCTTAATATTTTATTGATAGTTTGTGTCAAGAGTATTGTTAAGCAAATGGTAAATTTCTACGGTTAAAAGCTTAATTTTTTACGGATGCGGGTCTAGGCATGCTAGAATAATGAAATGATTTTGCCTCTTTAGACATAAAAATGAGTACAACGTGAACCAACAATGGTAAATCAAGTACTTGATCAGACTGACTTATGTGAAAACATAGGTGTGTAATCCTGACACACAAGAGAAATGAAATATGAAGTTTGTGATCGCCTATGACCTCATTCTTTCGACATACAAATATCAGCTTGGAAACATGGACACACCCTTGTAAGACATCTCGACGTTAAATTGATCTTTGGTTAATTTCTCGGGTTATCCAGGAAGCACCAGAAAACGTAACTAACGTTTCAAATGAGAAAGTTTGAGAAAAAAAGGTGAGAAAGCACGTTATTAGAACCTTGTTAGCATTAGCACTATGGAAACCTACCCTTCGTTCTGATGTTGAGACGTATTGAAAACTTCGACTGTCGGTGCTGCCCAGGCGACTCTAGGCATGGTGAAAATTAAACCCAAAAATGATGGTGGATGGCTGAAGATTTAAGGATACAACAACCAAGCAATGATCACAGTTCTTGTAGCATTTTTAAAGAAGTCAACGGACGTCAGCACTTAATGGGAGGAGCATTTATCTGATTTACTTAATGTTCAACAAGTGTCAAATGCTGTGTTTGTATATAGAGACTCTGTTTGCTATGCTGAGACTAAAAAGAAACTGCTCCCCTGGGGTTGATTAAATTAATTTCAAGATCTTGATATTCAGAGAACACACTCTGTGACCTATCTTTTCGACCTTATTCGATTAGTATGGCAAAGCAAAGTCAAGCTTGATGAATGGAAAGTGGCCGCGTTGTGTTCTATTCTTAGAGGAGATCGCTCAAAATTCGCAAACTATTGCGGCATAGCTCTCCTTTGCACATCAAAGAAATTACTGTCCCACATAATATTAGAGAGAATCACTCCACGCAGAGGAAATTCTATGTGACTACCAAGGGGATTCCATCCGAGTTGGTTAGTCATTGTTCAAGTTTGCGTTGAGGATGATTCATTCTAAATATTACGAAACATCTTATGGCGTACTTCATGTATTCTTTGATTTCCAGCAAGCCTATATGACTTAATCAATCGAGAAAGTTTATGGTTTGCTTATACCTCAATTTCTTAGTAACTTATTTGCATCTGAATTACGCAGCTAAAACAACGATATTTAGTTTTTACCACCAGTAAACTGAAGTTTTTAGACCCGTTCTAAGGCATTGTTAGGAATTAAGCATCTAATAACATAACGTATGGACTATCCTTATCCCACAGAATTGTGCAAGATATCGTTATGCTGGGTACACATTCCTTATTATCACTTTAATGTCCTGATTGTCAACAGAAAAATTCAATAGCAATCAATGGCCCCTTTACCACCGGTTAGAATTAGGCCAACTAGATCGTTTCTTAAAGTTGGGATAAACTGTGCTGGGTTAATTAATATCTGCATAAAATGCATCCGTGGCCAATAACCAATCAAAAACTATACAGAATATGTATCTTGGTATGCTCAAGCCTAACTGCGATAATGCATTGAATAAGATAATGAACTGGAGGGTATCCTAAACACAGATACGTTTCTGCATGCTCTTAAGAGACGCACCATTCGTTGAGGAAGTTGCAGCGACGCTTAACGTAATAGTAGCCTTATAATTTTTCTGGTACTAATAATTGTAGCTTTACGATGTCTTTTAACCTAAAAGTATATAGTTATTTATCACATTATCTATATCAAATCAAGGTGACTTAGCATTTTAACCCACGAAGAGCTTCACAATCCAAAGGATTCTAGCTATAAGAGGCCGATTTGCAATCCAATAAATTTTATTTAAAAAGAGACATCGGACAGAACATACTTTCTTACGATAAAATGAACGCAAACTACTTAAACTGACTGACTAGATTGCAGCCTTTGGACATTTATTACAACATTTTTGAAACCGATGGTCGAAAGTGTATTTAACCTAACTTTAAAGATGAACAAAAAATTACCATGAAAAAATCCCAAATAAATCAAGGTGGTATTGAGAACCAAATTTTCAATTTGTATCACGTCTGTCAGTCAGAACAATTTATTCAAAACCATGGATTTGTCCGATCCGTTTGAGCCACTGTCGACTGCTTAATGCTTATCAGATTAAAACTCATCTTGGCTTATGAATATAGCTTATTTAGCCTTTATGCACGCTTAATTAAGGTATGCTCTTTTAAATATGCTTTTGAACTGTTAGTTCAAAGTAGAAGCAAGTTGAAACCAACACGTATTACACTGTGAACAGTTAAACAATAAAAGCCATCTCCTACAATGATTATGAACCACATTGTCATAGCACGTCTGGACAAAAAATTTAAAGTCTGAAAAGATTGTACAATCTTCTATAGTTGATAAAAAAAACATGCAATTGTGGTTTAGAGTATCTGTCTGGAATCGTTACTTGATTTAGAATCTTATAATCTTCACATGGTATCTAACCTCAATTTTTCTTTCTTACTAGATGCAATGAACTTGCCCTCGGACTGTAGCTTGGTTGGCAGATTCCATGAGCCATTATATTTTCGAAGGATGTTTTTGTGATTTGCTGTTCCTCTGGCACCAATCGTCTCTTTTTGCAGGAAGTTCGGTGGTTTCCAAATGATGTGTGATTTTGTGCTTGTGATTTCAAATAATTAACGTTGGGTTAACAATTTCCGATAACAACATATACATTTGCGAATCCATGTCCAGTTTATCAATATACGATAGGGCAGGATTTTAATTATTAGTCAATGTTCCTTACAGGTTTATATTTTTGCTCAAACTTTAATATAAAAGGGTGGTACTGAGTTTATGGTAAGTGACCCACTCGGCCCTCTTGCGCTCGTACTCGTCCTCGACACGCCTTCAAAATCCCCATCCCAAATTTCCTTGAGTTCAATTTCGACTTCTTCGTTGTCGTCAGTGTCATCATGAGAATAAAATGGTTTAATGAATTCTACGCCAGTTGACGTATTGATAGGACCTTCATGGTTGCCTACTTTCTTCACGTCATATTGATCCTGACCTTTGACTTTGGTGACGGTATAGGGACCCAGGAAATTAGATTTCAGCTTTGACTCTCCAAAAAATTGCGTTCTCTTTATCACTACTAAATCCCCTATTTTGAACTGTTTGAACTGCTCGTTTTCTCTTCTTATTATGGTCTCTTGAATTCTCTTGTTGAATTTTTAGAATTTCACATTTTGCATTCTTCCTCATCTTGTTACGCTTATCGCTATATTTTTTTTACAGATTTCTCCTGTAGTATTCCAGTGATTTAGTGACTTTAGGAGATCTCATCCTTGTTCCTAACAGCACCTCAAACGGAGTTATCTCAATACTTCTTTGGAACGAATTATTTAGGAATCGATGCAAGACATCTGTGTAGTTGTACTACTCTTCTGGTTTGTTCATTGACATCTTCAAATTATACTATTTTGATTTCCGAATATTACCTTTTGCTGCTCTAACTTTTTTATGACTTCTGCTGTGCTGACCATTTTCTTTGGAAAACGGGTCGACTACACTGTACAGGCTTTTGTACTTTTTTTTGTTTCAGTCAAATGCCTGAGATGGTCGACTCTGAGATGGGCACCCGAGATGGTGCCCATCCTGAAATTCTTGAGCTCAATTCTTTGCGCTGCCATATGGCTTTGAAAGCTGCGCAATTCGTTGCGATAATAAACTGTAATCCCAACAGATACATGCGAAATTCTTTTAGGGCAGCTACAATTGCGAGCACTTCTAGCTCATAAAGCTGGTGTAGTTCTCCTCATGTTTGGTAGGCTTTTTACTATAATATAAAACTGGGTAAAACTGCTGGTCTTCATCGCATCGTTGAATAAATATAGCACCTAATCTAAGTTTACATGCATCAGTGTGAAGCTCCGTTTTGGCTTATGGAGAATAAAGCTTTAACGCTGGTTGACACGCCAGTTCTTGTTTTAAACACTCGAATTCCTCAAGTTCCCTTTTCTGTATCCTTGAGGATATCAGGAAGGAAAGAGGATATCCTGATGATACCCATATTTCTCGCCAACACCATATGTTGTCCCTTGATAATACTCCTTAGGTTTCTCTTTTTCTATTTCTATTTTTTTTTTAAATATCCGCATAGTAACCAATCAAATCAACACATATAAAGCATGTGACTAGCATCAAATCACACGTTTGCGGATATATGATGCGTAGCAAAATAAAAACAAAGTAAAAATAGAGATAAAAATATTTTAAATTTGTTTTTAAATGTTATACGGAGATTTTTGTCCGCATACGAGTGATTTGATTTGTGACGCTAGTCACATGGTTTATATGTATTGATTTGATTGGTTACTATGAGGATATTTTTATATTATATATCCGCCTACGTACTTTCGCCTTTATAGTTACGCTCAGACTTTAATAAAACAGGATGGTACTGAGTTTATGGTAAGTATTTATGCAGACCCACTTATATATATATATATATATATATATATATATATATATATATATATATATATATATATATATATATATATATATATAAATATGTATTTTTATTTTTTTTATTTATTTATTATATTATATACAAATGCTTACGTCATGTTAATAAAACTGAACTGTTAGTGTTATGATAAAAGCTGCGGTAGTTGTATCGGGAGGTGCCAGGTTCTTAATGGAAAGTGTATTCGAAGCATGAAGATAAATATTTTTTAATAGAAATTCGATTTTGGTGATAAATCCAATATTCAACGCTATTGGATTTATCACCAAAATAATCCATATACAAAACACCGTTCTTAAAAAAGGCCACATTACTCAATTACAATTAACATGGCACCGCTATACCCAGTACCTAGATTTTCTGAATTTATTTATGAAAGCAAAAATTATGTTTTCGTTATCAAAACAACATTAAATCATACAATCATACATCTGTAACATGTAGTATATACATGAAAGACTTTCTGGTAATTTTTTTATTTTTTTTATTTGTAATTAAAATTTAATTTTACATGATGTTTTCACAATTTTCAAAAGAATTTCTTTTCGATATAGATATATGTAAATGTATTCTAAGTATTTATGAAAATATATATCTATCTAATATACAGGTACCATTTATATGTGTTGTGCATGGGAACCAGATTACATCAATATAAAAGTAACAAAAAATTAAAAATTTTCCAACTTGAGATAAACAGAATGAAAAATATTATTTTTTGTTTATTTTTCAAAACTTTTGATGGAATTATTTTGGAAAATCCATTCAAGATTTTAAAATACTATTGAAGTTAAATGTTATTAGTAATTTGGGAATGTGTTCACATTAGCTCTAAATTTTCAGTCACTCATATAATTACCTGATTATTTTGGTCATTGCGTTTTTAATGCGGCTATAGTTCTGCGCTTTTCAAATTTAATTCACGTTTTGATTAAACTCGTTCTGTTATTAATTTAATTACCAATTGATTATTTTTCATGATTTGGACTGAATGCAGCTTTAACGACTAAATACAATTTAATTGACTACACGCTATTTAAAACATCTATTTCCACTATCCTTTCGACCACTTGTTAAACACTTGACAATCTGGGTTCTAAAACTCTTGCATGAGTCTTAGGCTCTTGTAAACTGAGGAAAAAGACTGTTAGTTAACACAAAATTAATCATTCCCATCAAAATATCAAAATTCATTAAAGAGGAATCATTTTCAAATTTCTTAGCAACACAACCCCAATTTCCAAATCTAATATTATTATAAAGCACGTCTCCTGTAACAGTTATGATTTCTTACATTAAAATTGCCCAATATAAACGAAAATATATCCTATTTGTCGAATATTGTTAATTCTGCCAACTTGCTACTAAACTACTTCAAGTACCTTACGAAACTTCACCTGGTCTCATCGATATATTTGTAAAGTCCTAGTTTCCGCTTCATTCATTTTAAGACATATTCTAATGTACTCATCTGTATTAGCCAGAATCATATTAAATAAACAAATGGTCAAATGCAACGGTTTCTATAACATTCATCAATAACAGCGTAAAATGATTCGGGATCTTTAATGAGAAAACCCAGCAAATCAATAACTCACCAACAACAAGAAAATGCTAATCGCGTTACTTAATAAATGGCTCTATTTAATAAATGTTAGCCTATAACGACTGGTGACCCTAATGGTGACCCGAGTAAAAACCAATGTTTTAATGTCAAATTACTATATAGACTACTTAAATTGATTTCAAAACATCAGTTACTCGCCCAGAGTGCTTCAATAATATACTAAACTGAAAATGAATTATTGCACTAGTTTACAAAACCTGTGTCTTTAAATTTTTTAGGTTTAACCATTTAATCGATTGATGAACACATTGTTTCAATCGATGCTAGTCATTGTTGCACCATGCTTTTAATGATTGGTGACCCTAAGGTTAATACTAATGAAACCTACTATCAAATGAAGAAAATTATTAAATTATTTTGAACTTAATTATCATAGACAAATGGGTACTTAATCAGCCCTGGGTACATAAGAGACTTAGGTTTTATGGTTCATTCAATAAACAAAAAATCGAAGGTGTACCAATTTAACCAAGCTAACAATGATTAGAGATCCAAATAGTAACCAAGATATTAACGATTGACGATTAGCGATTTCTCTGTTGTGTTCTTTTTTTGTGTATGTTCACATTAGAGTGATCTACATATAAACTTAGTTATAACTAAATAAATAAAAAAACGGATAAGAATTACTGGCAGATAAACGACCGCAAACCTACGATTTGATGAAATAAAGCACGTGGCTCTGCAAATAAATTAGTTAAGTTTTTTTTAGGTATTTAAGTTAAATGTATTTTTTGTATTTTGTTAAAATTTAGATTTTGTAGTTAAGTTTAAGTTAAGTTTTTTTTAGTTATCAAGTTACTAATGGTTTGAGTTAAGTTTTGTTTAATTATTTTTTTAGTATACGGTATTTGTTTTATTGAAAAATTTTTATTTTATTTTTATATCCTTACTTTGTTGTTTTTTTTTAATTTTTGGGTCTATACATTTTGATGAATATTTGTTTTTTTGTTTTTGTCTTACAATGAAATAAACGAAACAATCACTTTTGAGAATGCTGCTGTAGGTATGCTCATTGCCGTGATATAGTAAGTTGACTTGTGTCTCGTACCTCTCCCAATTAGTGTTTCCTTTCCCGATTTTCCCTTGTTTACCTTCTTGTGGTCTAACAAGGCTTGCTGATGTTTCGGAAAAACCGCGCGATCATACCTTTAGGTTTAGCCAGCCCTAGATGATAGCCTCAAAACCTTTCAGTTATAAACCTTTCAGTTATAATTAATAATTACGCATTAGTTACACTTGCAATTGGTTTTAAAAATGTATATTTGAATGCAAAGTCAGCATGTTGAATCGAACACGTTTTTTATTGAGTCCGAAATTCGCAAAATCAAGGGATTAAAATAACTTAATGCATGCTTCGAACATAAATTTGCTAATGTCATCTTGCCAAAAGGGTCGTTTTCCGGAGCTTCCTAAGTCTCCTAGGGACGAAGTCTCAATTTGCACATCCAAATTAATATAATTTCAAATATAGTTGCAATACTCTCTTCAACAACCTACTCACTACTTTCAGATGGTAATTTTGTCGGCTCTAGAAGTGCAATATATGGCAGATTGAAATATAAATATTACAAGTTTTCTTTAACTGATCATCAGACAATAACTTCTCTCCAGATATAACCAAATGGAATATATATTGTGGCGTATCTTCATCGGACATTACAGTTGAAATGTTACTTTTCTGCGTAGAACGACTAGCAACTACCCATGACACAATTCGGAAGTGAATTACAAGAATCATTTATTCATAGGTACCAATATAGGAAGACGGATTGCGACACATGGATTATAATAGATGATCGCAAACAAAAATACAACAAAGAATTCTTGATTGATTTTTTTGGTGATATAATTGCTCTTCCTCTAACCCCTTTGTCCGAAGAGAATTTGAAAGATATTTTCTTCTAATATCTTAAAGTCTAATTGCGTAAATTGTGTAAGTGGAACGATGGGTGTAGGTGGTAACGATGGTATCAATCAAACAATGTTTGGTTAGGAATCCAATGGTGACCTAGTAAAAACTTCTTTGTAAAAAACTCCCAGTAAAAATAGTAATAGTCCACCAACACCTTGTCCAAATCCAAGCTTTTGAAAAATCTATCACGCTGTTAAAAATATTGGTTACCCCAGTAAAAGTTATAATCAAACTGAAAACTTGCTATATATACTACTTTTAAATAGTTTGCATTTAATGGTTGGTGACCCAAAAGATAATCCTAATGAAAACTACTATCAAATGAATATATTTATAGCCCTGCATTTTTTATAACACAAAAGCACTAGAGTGTACTAAAAAAAATGTCTAAATTAGAATTTTGTTAAACACTTTGTGTTTATAGAACTGAGTACTCTTTTTGGTTTTATTGCTCTATGATTGTAAAGTAATGGTATTTTCGAGCTATTAACGATTGGTGACCTAATGGTGACACCAACAAAAAAGATTCTAAACTCTTAGCAAATCCATCAAGTTGTTAACAATTGGTGACCCAAAATAAAAATTATTTTAAAAGTTAAATAATTTTTCTTAATTATTAATGCACCATAAAATCTAGAACCGGTTACGGCTGGTTACTGTTTTTCAGGCCATTTTAACCTTAGAGGTTACGGTGAAAAGTACATAATCCATCAACATTATGTTCAAATCTTAGCTGGTACCAATTATTTTAAGCTATTAACGATTGGTGACCCCAATGATAATCGTTTTCAAAATCAAAAAGTAAATATTTACCTCATTAAATAATTTTTAATCATCAAAAACTTTCCTCCACTTGTTTACAATCTATTAAGCTATCTAAACCTTAGAATTCCCGGAATACATTTATACATGTTCAACGATTGGTATTAACGATTGGTGACCTTACCAAAAACTATTATAAAACTAAAAAATATTAATATCGATTGTAGAAATAGTTTTAAACCTGGTACACAGTTTCAAATTTTACTCGAATGCATGAACGTTTTTAAACTTTGTTTAAATTGTATTAACGATTGTATCAAGATAACAACGAATAGTGACATAATTCGTGGCCCAGTATGAACTAGTTAAATTAAAAATCACCAAAATACATCAGAGTCATGTCCAAATTCAGGTTATTAGCAAACCAACCAAGCTTTAAACGATTGGCAACCCCAATAAATACCAATATTTAACTGGACAAAAAACATTTTTAGATGGTTAAGGCTTGGGAAACTTCTTTAGTTAAATGTTCTACTGTAGAAATCATGTTCAAAGTTTAGCAGAAACCAATTGTTTGTAGCTATTTACGCTTGGTGACCCCAATACAAGCCGTTATAATGGTCTAAAATAATTATATTGACAGCGTTTTTCAAGCCGTATGTACCTTTTGAAACTATTTTAGGTTTCATTATTCTATTATTGTTAGGAAATGATAGCACCAAGCTATTAATAGCTGGTGACCCAAATGGTGACCCCAATAAAACGATATAAGCTACTTGCAAATCCATTAATATGTTAACAATTAGTGACCCGAAAAAAAATTATTATGAAACTTAATTAACTTAAGTGGGGTCACCAATCGTTAAAACCTTGCTACCCGATCAGATTTGAAATAAAATAATAATTCTCAATAATAATTAAGCCATAAAATCTATGTCCTACTATAATACGTTAGCACCACGCCTAAATCTAGGTTATTAGCAAATCAAGCTATTAATGATTGGTTTCCCCAAAAAATAGCCTTTAACCTAGAAACAAATTATAAAGGGCACCACAAAAAAGTTTCAATCGTAAGTTTTAAAAATAAATGTTCTCAAGTGGTAATATATAAACCTTAACATTTTTAACTGGTTAAAGCCGTCCTTAAGGTTTGTTGTTCTATTATTGCAAAGAATAAGATCCATCAACACCACAAAGCTTAAACGTAGCAATTATTTTAAGCTGTTAATGATTGGTGACCCCACTTAAAACTAATAACAATTGTAAAATAATTACATGAACTGAATTATTTTACAACTTCAATTACTTTCCTCCAGTTAGACATAAATTATCGACATGATATTAGTATCGATAGAAATAGCGATTGTATTATCTATTAACGATAGGTGACCCAATTGATGGTCCAAGGAAAAAACATTTGAAATAGTTTTAATGGATTTAATTAATTCTAACTAAAAAGTCCAAGCGATTAGCAACCAAGCTTTGAGTGATTGGTGACCCGAATAAAAGCCAATGTTAAACTTGACACTAACTGACTAACTCAGACTGCTTTTATTTTCCAACTTCTATAAAACTTTTCTTAAGAATTTAAACTATTTTGCAAGCCTGGTAAACTTTTCAGTAATAGGTTTATGTTTTCAACGTTGACAAATTTACGATCAATTTAGCACCATGTTCAAATTCAAGCTGGTAGCAATTATTCATAGTCTTTTACAGTTGGTGACCCTAATAAAAATATTGTCAAAGCAACAAAAATCTTTAAAAACTTCCAGCCTTGTAGTCATTAAAATTGTTGGTGTAACAAGTCTGATTTTGTAAATTATATGATTGATTTACATCATGTTTAAGTCTAAGGTAAAAGGGATAGTGCCAAGTTTTCACCGGTGACCCCAATAAAACTCAAAACTAAATTAAAAAATAATTATATTACCTGCGTTAAATTATTTTAAAACTGCAATAACTTTACTCTAATGTTATAAAGCTAATACCTTTAAGATCAGAGACTGCTTGTCAATCAAAGGTAGCTTACAAACCTGGTGATTGCAGTTGTAAAATTATTATTTAGTACTTAAAATTATTTATTCTCTTGACACCATGTTTTAATCAAAGGTAATAAGGCTATAACAAAATAATACTGTTTGGTGACCCAATTGTTGTCCCACTATAAATCAGTTAATTTGAAAAATTTCAATTTATCAGCACTATGTGTAAATTTAAGCTATTAGCAAAACAACCAAACAGCAAACCAACCCAAACTAACATTAATAAATTATCTCAAGTGTCTAAATTAAAATTTATGTCCGAATCTAAGGTGGTTGCAATTATTTCAAGCTATAAACGATTGGTGACCTCAAGGAATCCATTATTAAAAACAAAAATGCTTCTAACGATAATATTAAGCACCTTAAAATTTTAGGTTAACTGTTCTTTTGTTTTACAATATTATTATTTATTTACACAACATTCAAATTCAAATTAATAATGATTATACCCAGCTATTAACGGCTGGTGATCCTATGGTGACCCCAATAAAAACAACTATAAAATAGAAAAATAATTATATCGACTGCCTTAAATTATTTTAAAACTTTCAATAACTTTCCTCCAGTGATAATAAACAATAGAAAAACGATAAAAATTTATTAGCACACCTCCCAATAAACAATACCATAAATTTTCGTAAAACAACAAAACCAAAATTAAAATGAAAAACAAAGAAAATTTAATAAATTGGAACATATAAAATTTTATTATCAATCAATAAATTTCCCATCACTTAAGAAATAAGAAATGTACAAAAAAAAAATGTGTGATGGCAATAGCACACAGACACAAAAAACAGATAAATAAAAAGAAAATTAATAATAAAGAAAAACCAGAGAAAATTTCCGATTTTTTATTTTCTTAAGTTAGGTTAGGTACGTATAAATAAATAATTTAATGTTAATTGAACGATAATCAATGATTTTGAAAATATAGAAGTGTTTTCACGATTTTTTTTTTTCATTTTTGAGGAAATTGGAAAATTATGGGAAAACATGTTTTTTGTATTGTGTATAATGTATGTCACACAAGTTTTTTAGTGAGTGTGTATATAGTTAAAAATCTTAAAAGTCGTTCGTCGACAGAGAGGTGAAATGATAAATTACACCTGCTTTGGTGGTGACATACAAGATTTTAAAATTTATGATGCTGGATAATTTTTGTTAAAAATTACTTTTATATCGTTCGAAAAAATTAGATATTGAAAATCAATTTTTGTTGTTTTTCACTCGTTGTTGAAACAACATAAATTTGTTATAATATTTTATGATATATTTGCATATATTACATGTATATAGCTAGTGTTTATTATTTTATTATCAAATTTGTTGCATAACACTGGATGGATTTGATCGTAAAATATTGTAAATAGCAAATTTAAAAGCATATTTTTTTTTATGCGGATGTTACACGTTCGTGATGTGCTCAACATAATATGTTGGGAAGTGATTTAAATTGTTATAAATATTATGATAAAATGGTTAATATGTATATTGGATAGTGTCTGAATGATAAATTGTGCACAAAATGATAGATTTTAACATTATTGGTAATATTTTGGTATGCGGCTGGTCCAAATAAATAACCCTAATCGAATAACTACGACCAGCCAAATTGCATCGTTTCCGACTATTATTTTTATCCAAATAATATTATTTACAAAAAAAACTGTCGGAAAAACCATTAAATTTTCTGAAGAAGTTCCCCATAGTAGTAAACTACAGTTTCCTCTGCTGAAGTAATAATCGTTGGGTTAAATATTCGATTTGACAGTGTATTTGAAACATTTAAAATATTTAAAGTTGACCCTCACCATCGCCATCAGTTCTCTTTGGGTTACGCAATTATTATTTTTAGGTTTCGATTATGCCTTCTGCAGTATGCTAATTCTCTCCCTATAACTCTTTGGTTTAGTGATATGACCTTTTTGACCTTTGGAGAGTCAAAAAGAGAGCAGCAAAATTGGAGAGCAGCAGATTTTTTCCTTTGGTATAACAAACGCATTTTGATTTTCGTCCAGTTGAATTTTTGAGATCTGTCAGTCAGTCTATGCAGGTTCCATGGAACATCTGATCACGTTGTTGAGCTGGTGACAATGTACAGAAAACTTCAATGAATTATCCTTCTTTTTAACCAGTACAACTAGTAAATTCCTCTGATTGCTACTGGAAGCGATCACTCTCCTTTTACTTCTCCATCTTCACCAAGAGCCATTCTCAGGTTGTTACGGCCAATATTCTCCAATTGTTCTTGATTTACCATAGGTGTATGACATTTGGAAGCTGTAGTATTTAATAGGCAACTAGAACAGTGACTCTGGGATATTTCCATGTTGTAGGATAAATATTTCCCTCACCATCTTGCTTCTGGGCGCCTGTCTGCTGCAATCACTCCAGTTATTTTTTCCAATGGCCTAACTGCTTCATCACTCAACAGGTTTTTGTTTTTTACAATCTCTGATAAAGTGACCGGTTTTTTGACTTTTAAAACTTATTGACCGGAAATTGGACATAATTTCTTCTATGTCTAGTTTTCGCAATTTTACAAAGCTGGTGGCTAAAAAGACTCTGCTAAAGCGCCTGCTTCGTATGCCAGTGCTGCCGCTAATATTTCGTTCATGTATTTTCCCTTTGCAGTAATTTTTTATGGCCATGGAGAAGGCAACCACGATTAATCCATTCAAAACCTCCACAGTAGCTTTACAGTTTATTTGCCGCACGAGGTTCGATATTTCTCGTTCTACATCTTGAAAGTCTAATTTTATTGGTCCTAGACATGGGCTTGTACGTTTCTCAACTCTAATTTCTTTAATATTTGCGGCTGAAGCTTATTTTTGTAGTGGGTGCAGGTACCATAGTTTAGTTAGTTGTCGACATCAGCTGCGCTTAATGTTTCCAACTCTTGAACCTTTCTTGTTAATGATTTTTCTGGCTCTTGTAACCTTCCTGCCAGCATGCCCTTCGTTTGATCCAACATCTGATTTGGTTACGGCGAGTGTTGTTTCATTTGGATTAAAAAGACATTTTATATGTCTTTTTAATATATGCCCCTATATTCGTCGTTTTCTGGGATTTCCAAGTGATACTTCTCTTTCAAATTGATACTTTTGGTGAATTGATTTCCTTAACTTTTGCTTTTCTCGACGATGATGTTTGTGGTATGGGATGTGGCACAACTTTTGGATCAATTTTTGCAGCTTTTTGTGGCCTTAAAAAAAGTTCCGTCTTGTTAAGGTTGTTGTAAATTATTTGCCATTTATTTACTATGATATTTTATTTTCTTTCTTCGTCGGAGCTACTCTACCTAAAGTTATAACTGCTAATTTTTGAAGACTTTTTACTTTGCTTGAATTAGTTCTTGGATATTTTTCGAAAGTCTAGCCACTTAAAAAAAAAACTCTTATGCCAGATGTTGCTTCATTGCTGCTACTTTCAGCATATTGGTAAGGTAAGTGAAATATCTACTTGACAATCCTCCTATCTTACAAGTGGGTGAAAAAATCTGTGAGTTGATTCTTTTTTATTGGGTCTTTTGACAGCCAATACACTGATTAATTTAACACAGTTTACAGACCAATCTTTAAATTTTACAAATTTTTAAACGAGAACTACCTTTTCAATGATTTGTGATGCTATATATTTTATGACTTCAAAAAAATATTTTCGCAAGTATTGTTCAACTCTGTTATGCTCTAATAGTTCAAAGTATTTTACGCTTTTTATTCGTATCATAGGCTTCCCTGCAAATATCAGGAAGATATTGAGGTTTAGGGTAAAAACGTAGCATTTCAATTTTTTTATTTGTGTTTTTCCTTCGATAACATTGTTTTTCAACTGACCTTGAAAATTTCAGTCAAGGTCATTTTACGAATGGAAGATTTTATCTAAAGTTAAAGTTTTATCAACCAAAAATTTAAAAGTGAAAATTTATACATAAGAAGACGTTTATAAATTGAAAAATTTTAAAAAATACGAATGCCCACTCTTTATATCTGATCTTCAATAACCCATTTTTTATTTATCGAAGTCTAACTTTGATGTTAACACGAAAGTTTCAGACCCATGTGAAATAATTGATTGTTAAAATAATTGAAGCTTAAAGCCTAGTACTCAGTTTAAATTGAAATGAAATTTTAACGCGGTCTTCAAAAATTTATTTATTTTCGGGTGAAATAGAAATGAAATTTTTTTGGAGAATTATTTTTTTTTGACATATAACACCAACAAAAAAAAAAATTTAAATTATGCAATTCTCCCCATTTTTTTTATTGTAGATGCCGCGCCAATATTTGTCATTAACAACATTTATCTAATAATTGATACATAATAAAATATAGCACGAAAACTTTAAGAATAAAAATGGCACGGCGTCTATCAGAAAACAAATAATTTTTATTTTCAAAATCCAATCTGTCAAATTTCCGCACAAAAATAATGGGTTGCTTCATTATTTTCGTGCGAAAAAAGATTGGAGAGTTTATGCGCGCCATCTCTGGAACATGCCATGTACTTGAATAAAATTTTGATTATTCGCTCGCGATCTAAGTACGCGAAAATGAAATCTCAAGTGAAATTTTTCGTTTCTCATTTCGTTTTGTTAAAATCGTAAGAAGATTTCCCTCGAAATCTAGGCTTAAACGAGTACTAGGCTTAAAGAAATACAGTGTGTTTAAACTATGACCTGGATTTTTATTTTACTCTATATTTCCATCGCCTTTTTTGTACGTAACATATATATGCTTACTATAGACAAACAGTTACCGAAGATTATATATATATATATATATATATATATATATATATATATATATATATATATATATATATATATATATATATTTATATATAATATATAAATAAACCAAAAAATAGGCTTCAAATTGTCAATCATAAATTAATTTCATTTGTAGAGGGTGTTCCACAAAAAATCACATTATTTTACAATAGAAAAACCAGAAAATGGTATTAGAAAAAACACAAATGTAAAGGCGGCAGGATTTGGATACTTTGTAATAAATCAACATCATGTATCTGCAAAACTTTATAAAGAGGCACAATTGTAATTTGTCATTTAATCTGAGACACCCTTTCTATACGTATTGATTTTCCTATCACTATATTTTCGAACATCAATAAAATTCTGTCTTTAATTCGATATTTTAATAAATTTATTTGACATAATGATACGAAAGACATTTTCTATTGAAATAAGGATTAATTTAATATTAATCCCAAGACAATCTTCACCTACCAATAACCTAATTGTTAAATCATAGAATGATAAGGTGTATTCCTGGAAGGTATACATACCTAGCAAGAAATAGAACGAGAAAGATGATTTTTTATTTTGTACGAAAGTTCAATTAAGTTCATGTTGGCCTTGAAAATGTTTGTAGGCACAGTATATCGTAGTGGATTGTTGTCAAATGTTCGGGAGCGTGTTAAAGGTCGATTGCTGCGTTACATCTTTACATTGGTGTTCGTTGAGTTTTCCTAGAAAATTAGTTTCTAATATTTTTTAGTGTAATGCGATTGGTGGCTAGTTGATGTTCTAAGGATTTTTTGCATTCACCTTAATTCGTTTGAGTTTGACAGAATATGACATATATCTTGCCTAAAACGCTTTACTTGTTTTCTAGCATTCTTTTTATAATTCCTACATTCATAAGTTCTGTACAAATTTAGGTAATTACCGATATAGATCGGTAAAACGATTGTCTTTGCCGCTCTAAAGTAATTTTGTATTTGTTTCTCCTTCTGGTTTCGCAGTAAAAAAAATACTGACAGTAAATGTTTCATTGTGCAATATCAGCCTAAGGCAACATTAGAATAAATTTCCGCTAAACAAAATCAATTTATGAGTCACCTGATCACTCATCAATTTATGAGTGATTTATGAGTGACTGTATCAACAAAAATAGAAGAACGAAAATACATTAAAACAAACTGGTAGCGGGATAATCCCACCGTTTTTTTCGTTTGATGAAAAGAAGCCCCTTTGGCCCTTTTATTTGGCACAACTTAATCAACATTTTTGGGCAAGCTGTGTGGAAGACGACAGCCAAAAACGTGCATTTTTCGTATCTACTCTTGGAGATCTAACTTCAGCATTTTACAAAAACTGTGTAACGGGAGTTAAGGCATTTATAGTAAGGCATTTAAAGAACATAGTGGACTCTTAACAAACTATTTTGTTAAAAAAACTCATATTTTGGCCACACGATACGAATTTAATAAGACTGTCATGAAACCGAACCAAACTTATGATGAATGGGTTGCCGATCTTCGTAGTGTAGCCAGAAATTGTGCTTTTCAATGTGCTAAAGTCACATGTAAAACTTCATTGGTCGATGATTTAATTAGAGACATCATCGTTATCAACACGCTACAGCAGGACCCAACGCTTGATGAGGTGCTAGAAATTGCGAGAATTTATGAATCTACAGCGGAAACATGCCGTTAGTTTTCAAAATCGTAATCAAGGTCGGTCGAATTTTCGTTCAAATTTTTACCATTCGTGTCTTAAATGTATTGACGAACACGATCGTAGATGCTGCCGGTTTGTTAATGATATTTTCAGTGTCGGAAAATAGGCCACATTGCTAGTGTTTATATGACACGTTCCGGAAGTTGATCCACATCAAGGCTTAGTAACCGATATATAGACAATCACCAACTCGATAAAAACGAATTCCGCCGTCGTGGTCATTATTGGTACCGCTCAAGTACCAGTTATAGTTCAACCAGGGTTCGAAATGTTTCTAATTCAATTGATGCACCGTCATTATTGGTTTTTAATGTAGCCAACTCGTTCAGTATGATTTGGATTGGACTCAAAGTTAGCGGTCATTCAATATCATTTCAAGTGGATACTGGTGCAACTTCTTCAATGGATTGTCTAAACGTTTACCGACAACTTGAAAATCCAATTTGTACACCGACATCGCAATTGTCTTGAGCATATGGAGGGAACACGATTAAGGTGAAAGCCACGTGCTACGTAAACGTCATGTATAAAAATTGTTTGTTTTACCGTTATTTGTGGTATATCAGGAGGATACATGGAACATTATGAGCATCGACTGGTTTGAATTATTTAATTTTAAAATTGTACATGAGTCTAATATATTTTCAGTGTCATCCGAAAAGAATTCCGTAGGCGAACTGAAACACGGAATTGCTAATTGCACGGGTTCCTGGGGAAGATGTACATCGTCCAAGGCGGAAAAAAAATTAAAATAAAATGGTGAGCCTCGATATTTTAATCATCGGACCATTCCATTTGCAATTCAAGCGGCCGTCAAGAAGGAATTGGAACGACTCGCCAATATAGGAGTGCCGGTATAAATCAGTCAATGGGCAACCCCAATTGTGCCAGTAAAACAACCAAACGGAGAAATTCGGATATGTGCAGAATCGACGAGTTATTTTAAAGACTTCAAAGTGGACAATATTTCACCAAAATCAAATTAAAAGATGCGTATATTTCAAATCGAACTTACGGAGGAGACTAAAAAGTTTCAACGACTACCATTCGATATTGCCCGTGTTCCAGCCATTTTTCAACGGTTGATGGCACAATTATCGGTGGATATCACACGAGGAAGATCTAACTAACCTTGAAATGTTATTATGGCGATTGGTGGAAAACGGTTTCAAATGTCGAGCCAATAAATGTGAATTCGCGAAAATCGAGATAGACTACTTAAGGCATATAATCGACATACACGGCATTAAACCGTCAAGCACTGGTTTGAGTTTTACTAAAAACTAATCCCGACCGCGGAACTTGAAGGAAATGAAATCTTTTATTGGAAAGGTAAATTATTATTTTCGGTACAGCTCGGTATTATCATGTGTGTGTTTATAAAATAACAATAGGAAAGTTTTCAATTTTTAACTCGTATATATCACCAATGAAATGGCAGGTTTCTTCGCTGGAATCAAAGATGTGATCATGGCCGCAAGGCAATCGGGAAATTGCATCTGCGTTGCCGTGCTTGTGCGTTGGCTTTTATAAGATGTCGTACTCGTTCTTTCTCCACTTCCTTCAAGTTTCGCGGTCGTGGTAAGTTTTTATGAATATAAATATATTTTAAAATATAATGAAATTTTAGAATATATAAAAATGCTTGCTGCACTTGCTACACGATAATGCTGGTGGCCATCGATTGATTATGACATTAAAAATATAGTAAAGCGTTGCGAGAGTTGCTCAACCTATTCTTGGCCATTTTGACTTGCACTATAAATGCTCTCCAACAGATGTTCGCAATCGAAGGACTACGCACCACGATAGTAAACGATAATGGTCCGCATAGTTCACATCATGTGAATGTCAATAGTTCTGCCGTTTAAATAATATTGAGCACCTAACGTCTGCACCGTTCCATCCCGAACCCAATAATGAAGCTGAAAGATTTGTATGCACTTTTAGAACAACCATGAAAAATAACTGTTTGATGGAGCCTCTAGTGATGTTGCCCTTACGACATTCTGGCAACTTATCGCTCAACTCCACTTACCAATTGCAGTAGATCTCCTACCGTTCTTGGTTGCCTACCATGTAGGATTCCGCCGAAATCCTACATGGTAGGCAACCAAGAACGATACTGTTTCCTTCAAATAAATTCAAAGTAAATGACAGTGTCTATGCTAAAGATTTTGTAAACAGAGGAACGTGGGGGAAAGGTCACATTTCAAAATGCTTTGGTCGACGATTATACATAGAAGATGTAGGGTTACATCTGTGACTGTAATCGTGGTACGATTACTCACAGTGAGTCCGTCGAATATATGGTATGAAGTGTGTTAGGGCACTAAGAAAGTGGTTGCGATATTTTTCAGCATTGAAATAACCTATGATTAAGTAGTTTAGTAATAGAAAGGACAGCAGTTCCTTTAAATATTAAGTGGTTTCATGGAAAGGGAGTGATTAGATAACAGATTAAATAAGAGATTTTTTTGTAAATGATAGAAGGTACTTGAGACGAAATGAGTACTTTGATTATAGGACTACTGCAAAGAAGTATAATCACCAACTTTTCAAATATATGCTACAGTAAGAAAACACTTTTAAACATGTGAGTATTTATAAAATAAAAATAAAAGTTTAAGTATAGATAGACGAATATTTTTTGTTAAGCAGTTTTAAGGAATTACCAATTTTCCGATGCCACACATTCAAGTAGTCATCGGCAAGGCAAGGCCTAACAAGAAACTAAATGCAGTTTTGCACATGAACCATTACAGAGTCACTCACCTGGGAGAAAAAAAGAGTCGAGCCTAAGTGAATCAATACAAAAACTGCCAAAGATTCAGTCATAAATCTAAACCACCTCTTCAAATAATTTTTCTCGTTCTCTTCAATCATCTGCGATGAGTTATTTGGACCAAACCTCGTTTCGAAACTTAATGTGACCAAATTTAATTATACGATCGGATTCCTTTACATAAAACCTCACTTTCAAACTATTCATAGAAAGCTAGAACACCTTCAATGTACTGCTCTGAATGTCATTAGTCTAGTTTCACTAAGTGGGCAGCAATAACTTGAAAAAAATGCAGTTTAGTCACAACCGTCATAATTAATTTTACTTTTCGAAATCCGCCTAACCCAGCAACATAAATTTCAGATCGCTGCTTATACCACGTTCAAGCTAGATACAATAAATGCAAAATTTGAAAGCCCTGCCATCTTAATCCTGAATGGATGCGAGCTTGTGCATATTTGCTATTTATCTCAATCAAAACATTGGTGCCTAAAACGGGGAAAACAAGCATGGACCAGGAAAAACAAAAGAAATTCGTAGATTATACCAGACGAAAAGATTACGCACATAGAACTCTCATGCGGTTAGAAAGTTCCATTGCTGCATTTGGCGATCAAGCTGACTTGCAAGATGCCTATGTTTATTTAGAGCAGTTCGAACGATGTTATCGCGACTTTAAAGAATTTGACCAAAAATGGCAGACAACGATGCTGATTCTTCATAAATAACAGAGTTTGAGCCTAAATTTCTAAAACTGAAAGCAAAGCTACGAGGTATAATAAACGACACTCAGAGTATACGCGTCACCCTTCAATAGACATTAGGTCTAATGAAGGGTGACGCGTATATTCTCGTTTGCTACGTTACAGTAACTGAGGCAAAATACAAGAGAATATTTGGCTCAACTACATTTTACTGAACAAACTGTATGATGATTGCCACAAAGCGTGGGCATCCAAAACGGTAAACGTCAAATATCCAACATTTAAATCATTAATCAATTTTCTGGACAAAATGTGTACAGCACTCGAAAATTGTGACATCAGTATTTAATAAGTGATCATCAACAAACCAACCGAGTCATACCGGACCATGTTGCGCAACCTTATTTACAATCAAGTACAATGCCGCGTACGGAAAAATGCAAAAATGTGCTCCGAAAACCATCGTTTACAAGATTGTGAACGATACAAGCCATTGGATATAAACCGTCGTAAAGAATTTGTCACTATCTCAGGTTGCTACTTTAATTTTTTGGTTGCGAGACACAGTTCTAACGCATGTCGATCATTTAGAAGATGTCAATTATGTCAGAAAATGCATCACACTAGTCTACATTACTTTAATTAAATTAATCCAACGTTTCAGAAGCAAATCATCATATCAAGCCGAAGAGAACGTATCAACCAACGTATATTTACCAATCAACATAGCTCTTCGCAAACAAAACCAATTTCAAGCATGAGTGATTAATGCGAATTAATGCACGATACCCAGTTAAAGGAATAGCTTCCAAAAGCAAAACGCAAGAATTAACAAAGATTGCTATATCCCCCTATTTTCAACCAGAATTAAACTTCGCCGATACACTTCAAAAATTTTAGCAGTTAGAAGAGGTACCCGAGAACAGCCATATAAATCAACAAGAACAACAATGTGAAGAACTATTTCACAAAACTACATATTACAGTGATGACCAATGCAGATTCGTTGTAAAATTGCCGTGCATGTCGAACCCACAAAACCATTGGGGATTCATTATCTCAAACAATGTGAAGATTTAACAGATTGGAAAGAAGTCTACATAATAATCCTAATCTTAAGGAAGAATACATAAAATTTATGGAGGAATACATAAATTTGTGTCATATGGAAGAGCCATCAGGAAAAGACTTTCCATCAACACAGCATTTTTATCTGCCACATCACCCCATAGTGAAAGAATCGAGTATCTCAACCAAACTATGCATTGTATTAGACGGTTCAACTTCATCCAGATCATCAGTATCTCTAAACAAAACATTGATGGTGGGTCCTACAGTGCAACCAGATTTAATGGCAACAATAATGCGTTTCCCGTGGCAGATC
Source organism: Tipula confusa (assembly GCA_963556175.1). Taxonomy (NCBI): domain Eukaryota; kingdom Metazoa; phylum Arthropoda; class Insecta; order Diptera; family Tipulidae; genus Tipula; species Tipula confusa. The sequence goes on from OY744476.1 coordinate 95,221,755, forward strand.
ACTGCTACTACCAACGAACATTCAGGAAAAAGCCTCTTGTCGAACCATTGAAGTATTGTAGTCTAATTACAGAAACTTACGGAACTGCACCAGCTGCGTTCCTTGCAACTCAATCACTTTTACAGTTAGCTAAAGATGTCGAAGCAACTCAGCCGAAGAAATCATCTATAATCGCTAAGTTTGTTATGTGGACCATGTCCTAAATGGTGCCGAGTCAACGAAAGGTGCATTCAAATTAATTCAATATATGGAAGAAGTGTTAAAGTCTGCTGAATTTACTCTGCATAAGTGGACATCCAATTCTAAAGTACTCCTCAGCGCCATCGAAAAACCCATTGTAGCCACGCAGATGACGAAAGGCAGTAACCAAAAGAGATTAGATTTTCAACTGCGAAAATGCCAAACTATTTGGTCTTTCAACAATCGCAGCCTTTTTGAATATAGAAAACGCTTTTGACATGATCTTTAAAGAGCTTGTTTGATTCTGTCAGTACTCAAAGGAATCAAAGAAAACTATTTAAAGGATACCAACAAGTCGACGGATCAGAGGGAATAAAAAACTGATTTTCTACAAAAAAAACAGTATAAGTAAAACGATTTAGGAGTAAGATAAAAAAAAATGTAATGAAAGCACTTCCAATATATTAGGTATAAAACGGGAAAATTATTATGTTGCGAGAAGCTTGACGAAAGGTAAGAATCATAAAAAGTTTAGTTAAGCTTCGTTGAGAACTTTTTATTTTAAGGAACTCAAAAAAATTAGAAAATTGATACAAACAATTTAGTAAATCCAACTAAACCATGATAATTAGAGTGTCTGTAAAATTATCGTTAGAGTTAAAGTAAAATCTGCACATGTGAGTTGTGTTGATGATATCACTCATAATACTGGAATGTCTTAAATACGATCAATATCAATGAAAATTCAGGGTCGCAATATGGAATCTTCTCTTGAATATTAGGAACTAAACAGACAAAAATTCATATAGTGGAATAAGAGCTAGTCGCAATGCGTCAACTCATACGTAAATATGTGACCCTCCATTAATTCTTTATGGATGTATACATTTTCCTTCGTATTGTGATTTGATGCAGCAATTGGCTTTAAAAGTAGCACAATGTGCCGGAATTCATCGACACATTCAGTTTGTAGATGTTCCGTTCTAGTTTGATCCATTAACTAGATCAGCAGCTGTTGACTCTATATCCTCTTTGTAAAATGATCGCCACCCTAGCAATTGGTTGTCACTGATTCTTCCTATTTTTTGAATGATGTTACATTATTGATGTTTAAAGGCTTTAATGCCGTCTTTTAATCATTCCGCTGGCTTGCGGATGATAACTTGCAAGTTCTATTCAAATTGCCTTCCAAGATCAGATGTTATTTGAAGTGATGGCGATAGAAGGTAGCACAGAAATTCAATAACGGATTTTGGTAAGTCGCATTTTGCTGGGTTGATGCACATATCAGATTCCCGAAAGCGTTTAAAAATTAACCGAATATATTTTCTCATTTTGATATGTATCTGTTAACGAGATTAGAAGGTTAACTATATAAGGAAACAAAAATTAGTAGAAGTAATGATTCGTTAAAAACTACCGCACATAATTAAACCCGAATAAATGGATTTATATAGCTGTCATGGACAGGTGGCTTCATCGGTGTTTGATGGAACACTTTTAGAAAACCAGTTATAAAAAAATGTTTTTTCCGTGTAGCATAAAAGTGAAGTCTTGAAAAAAAATGGAACGAGATAACGGGCAGGTTTTGTTTTTGAATTTAAAAACCTATAATTTTCACATACCATTCAAATTTTTGTGCAGTAAACTTGACAAGTTGCTGAAGGTTTGCAAATCGTGTTGGATTGTTGATTAGCATTTTTTTTGTAACATCAATTAAAAGAAATTAGAGTGTCGGAAAATGTTTACTTCAAACATCTTTAAAGCCCAACCATAAATTCAATTCTCTTTTCATCAAATATTTTGATGAGAACAATAATTTTGTTTCAGTTTTTTTTTTTTAATAATTAAGAAGATGTGACGGCTAACGGGCGCCTAGGTATATATCTGAGGTATTTTGTATTCGATTTTGCTATTTTGCTAATGGATCTGTAATTTTTTTTATTCTTCTAGCTCCTTCTACTTGCTGTTTCTGTATCATGTAAAGACTGTTGAAAACTAATTTGTACATCAAAGACCTTTGTTAAAAAGTTTTTTTGCCAGAATGTCAATTTGCAAGTCTTTTTTATTAATTTGCTATAAATTTACTATGACGGAGCTAAGTTTAGAACCATAGGCAAATAGAACTTTAAAGTTGATCTTTTCTAGTTCTAGTTGTAAATATATTTGTTTGAGTTTTGTATATTTTAGCAATTTAATATCTATTCTTTTCATATTAAGAATTTTTAATTAATACTTTTTTTACTTTTTTTATTTATTATTACAACTGATTTATTTTATAAGTCATCTAGCAATTAGTATTTGCTATAATATAGTATTATTTTAGTTTGTAATCACTAGATCCATTGGTTTGCTTCTTTGTAAGCGTCGTATTGCTATCGGACAGTCCAGCATACGACATATTTCGATATTCTCATGTTGTTGAACGCGTGAATCATGTTTGGCAGCATAAACTGCAATTACTTCATTGATGTCTTCCATCTTTAAGTCACGGTGCAGGTCTTCATTTCAAATGTTTCCCACGGGGAATATTTACAATATTCCGAAGTACTTTATTTTGGAACGTCTGAATTATCTTAACGTTTGTTTTCTTAGTACAGCCCCAAAGCTGTATTTCGTAAGTCCACACAGGTTTCAGAGTTTGCCGATATTTGAGCAATTTATTATGTAAAGATAGTTCCGAGCCTCTACCTATGAGCCAATACATTTTCCTGTATTTGATGTTTAATTCGTTTTATTTCTTTTTGACATGTTCTTTCCATTTAAGTTTGACATCAAGGGTCATCCCTAGATATTTTGCTGTATTTGCATAAGGGACTTGTTTAGAGTTTATTACGATTGGTATACTGACATATTTGATGTTTTATTAGTAAAATTCACATGAACCGATTTTGTTTCATTGAGCTTAATTCTCCATTTCTTCATCCAGTTACTAACTGTATTAATTGATGTTTGTAATTTTTCTGTAGCTTGCGTTACATTACTCCCAACTGCCAAAATTGCTGTGTCGTCAGCAAATGTAGCTATGGTTGTTTCTTTCATTAGTGGTATATCTCGTGTGTACAGGAGGTACAGGATGGGGCCCAAAACGCTTCCTTACGGCACTCCTGCTGAAATTTTCTTTAGATCCGAATATTCATCTTCATATTTTACACGGAAATGCTTGTCGGTTATGTAAGATTTTAGGATTTCATAATACTGTTTGGGAAGATCGCGATGTAACTTGTACTCTAATCCTTTATGCCATACACGATCAAATGCTTGCGCTACATCCAAGAAGAGGCTTTAAGATATATTTTTCGTTTCTAGAGTACGTTCTATAATATCTGTGATTCTGTGAACTTGCTCTAGGGTCGAATGTTTTTCTCTGAATCCAAACTGATAAGCAGGTATAAGATCATTATCCTTTATTATAGGCTTTAGTCTCTTCAGAAGTAGTTTTTCAAATATCTTCGATATAATAGGAAGTAGTGATATTGGTCTAAATGACTTTTTATCGTTACTGTTTTTGTTTGGCTTTAAAATCATTATCACTTCTGCTACCTTCCACTGCCTTGGAACGTATCTTAATGTAAACACAGCATTGATTATGTGCAGAAGTTTGTGTATTGCTTTGTCTCGTAGTTCTTTTATAATTTACCCAGTTATTAAATCATATCTAGGAGCTTTTTTGGATTTACACTTTTTATTTCTTCTTTTAACTTACGGAGAGTTACAGTTTTTATTTCAAGCTCATTTGATCTGTGAACAAAACTAACATTTTCATTCGCAGATTGTCTGGGTATTGGTTGAAAAGTTTCTTCGAGGTGTCTCGCAAACAGATCCGCTTTTTGCTTACTACTACGAGCCCACGTACCATTATCATTTCTAATAGGTGCTGTTGAAATTTTTGGTCTCTTGATCGATTTTGTTGCTTTCCATAAGGAGTATTCAGTGTCTTTTTGACCAGTAAGTGAAGATAAATATGATTCTATTGTTTCATTTTTTACTTTCCTGATAATAGATTTCAGTTTTTTACATAAGTTATTAAGCTCGGTTTTATTAGCTGCAGTTCGATTTATTTGCCAGAACTTACGTGCTTTACGTTTTTTGCCACCAGTTATCTTACTTCAAGTAGATAATTTGGGCCTCTACTGTTATTTGCAGTTTCGAGTGGAGTGCTCTGCCACGCAGCTTGCTGTATATTTTCAATTAGTCTGTCAATTTCTTCCTCAATGTGCATAGATCTTCTTATTGGCACTTGCAGTTTGATATTTTTATTTAACAATTCACGAAATTGGTATTCTTGTTGTAAAATCTTGGTGATATTTCTTTTTGAATAATAGTTTCGCTGAATGTCATGATAACAGGAGAGTGATCTGATGTAAGGTCTTCATTATTTTCAATTCGTATGTAGTTGTCAGATATAAGGAATATCTGACAACTACATACGAATATCTTTTTACATAGAAATCTATAAGATCAGGAGTTTTGTTTAGATCTGTTGGCCAGTAAGTAGGTGCGCCACCAGATTGGAAGTCGCATTTTAATTTTTTGGTTGCTTTAAACAGTTCTCTTCCTTTTGGTGTTGTAATTCTGGATCCCCAAAATGTGTTTTTTGCGTTGAAGTCACCTCCAATAATGAAACATCGTCCCAAAGAGTGAAAAAGTTCTTCATATTCGTCTTTTTTTAAGTTATAGCGTGGTGGACAGTATATAGCTGAGATACTTACATCTTTGTTCTTAGTTTGAATTGTGATTGTTGTCACTTGCATGGACTCAGTTTCAGCCTTTATTTCTTCATGGTGTTTTATATTATTTTTAATGAAAATGGCAGATCTCCCTCTTACCCTTTCTGCTGGATGAATAGCATGGTAGAAACTGTTCCCACGTATTTTGCAATATGAAGATCTATTAAAATGGCTTTCAGAGATTAAACATGTGTCAATTTTTTGCATGTTTTGAAATATTTCTAGCTCAGGAGTATGATGGATTAGCCCATTTGCATTCCATATTACTATTCTCAGCGTTTGTAAATTAATTTTTATTTTTGTTCACGTTGGAATACTGCGATGATAGAGTTTTCAATTGGTCAAATATAAGTTTATTTATATCAGCTTGCTCGTCAAGTTTTTTACTTAAAGCTTCTATGGTTTTGATGAAATCTATTTGAACTTGGCCAGTATTATTTACTTTTGTGGTTGATTCTTGATTTTTAGCAACTTCTGCATATGATGCGTTACCTCGCAGATTGTATAATCCCTTATTATTCGATTGGTTTGTTGTACCAGGTTTTTTTTTGATTTTGCTCAGAATTTCTTGCACGGTTTCTAATTTTTTGCAATTCTTTAGCTACTTCACAACCACGATAATTTGCAGGGTGTTGTCCTTTACAATTTATGCATGTTGCTGTAGTGTTTCTGTCTAATGTACACATGCTCGTAAGATGCTTACCAGAAAATTTGACACATCATGCGCGTCACGCCCGTAATATTTCTGGGTATGATTATAACTTTGATATTTTCTTCATTGGGCTATCTTTGAAGTATTCTTTCTCATTGGTTCTATTCTCACTTTCATGTTTTGAATTGCCCGAATATTATATATCTTTTGGATGTTTTCTTTATTGCCAAACGTAAGCATAAAGAGCGGTAGTCCCCTTCTTACCAGTTCTCGGCTTCCTGTATCGGTTTCAGTTCTATCTTTTTTGATCATATTGACAGCATCCTGAATATCTAAACCGTTATGCTGTAACTCAGCTATAATATCATTGCTTTCACAGGTATAGTGTAGCCCTCTAGCCATAACCTTAATTGGTCTAGCTTGCTTATCTTCATAAGTATACCACTATAACTTGTCAGCGTTAAGCTTCATGGTAAGTGTACGGTATGTTTCTGAGTCTGGTACATCGTTGTTTAACGCTACTAACTTGTAATCTTTATCTGTGATATTTTTCATCAAGGCATTGATCGTAGGGTAGTCTTTGACACCAACTATATTAATAGGTGGTGGCTGAATTATTTTCTGTGGTTTAGGATTTGTATTGCTCTGAGTAGTTGCATTACCCGATATAGATGTCCGGGTTACTCTCTCAATATTTTTTGGTTGCTTTTGGTTTTATTTCTGTTGAGTTTTATCATTACTAGTGTTGGGTGCTGCTTGCCTAATATATTCTGACGATGATTCTGCTTTTCTTTTCTTTGTAGGCTTGCTTTTTTTCAATGCCTAAGCAGTTTATCTTGGTGGCTCGTCTTCGTCAGTAACTTCCATATTTATTGTTACTCTTTTTTTAGGTTTTTTTGTCACGAGTGTCCACTGAGAATCACTTTCAGATTTCTTATTCGGATGAATTTCTCGCCCGAGTTCTTCTTCATCTTTGTGGTATTCGATGGAATCCTTATTGTTTGAATGTCCACCCGCTTGAATGATGCGTTTTAGGTCTTCATTTTCTTTTTTTAGTAAAATAACTTCGTTATTTAACTTTGACACCATTTCTTCTAGACTCTTCAGATTTGCATAGTGATTCCGGTTTTGAGGCAGTTTTATCTTCATTCTCTTTTCCTGATTGATATGGATTATTCTTTCTAATATCTCCTATTGAATTAGCTTTTTTAATTGTTGGAGATCTCAAGATTTTGTTACCTCTCAGAAATGGGTTTTCGTTTTCCCTTGTAAAATTTACTGTTACTGCAGCCAAGTTTGCCACGGCAGTAGCAGTGCTTGTTGTATTATCAGTTTTAACTGCCAAGTGCACCACTAATGTGTTTTTTACTAATTTGTTTTTTTTCCTCCTTTATTTTCTATACTTAGTTTATTAGCATGTCCTCAGCACCTTTACTTTTTTATTCCTACATTGAGGACATCTATGAGTTAGATTATAATCTGATACTAAGAGACAAGAGATAGTCCACCCATAATTCTGTTTGTCACTTAATACGATAAATAATACGGTGGTCGGAGTTTTCTGCTAACAAGTTCATTTATATAAGCATGATATTACCAAACCATACATCTGCCTCATGATTTATGTGTTCATATATGGCCACCACAAATATATAACTAAACATGTTTGTGTATCTATACCACATACACTAATTTATTTCGGTTTAATTCCAAAAATAGAAGAAGAATTTCCAAAACTTTTTACAAAAATAACGTCCAAATAAAGTTTTTAACTTTTAATGTCGATTTTTTATTTGCACAAATTTCCAATACTGGTTATGTGCAAAGATGCCGATGATTATGTCTAAGAACTAAGTTTTGAAAATAAAGTTGATCATTAAAGCCACAAAACACTTATAGTTTTTTATTAATATCTTGAATCAATACATGTGAAACAAAACGCTACAAAACCTTGGCAAAAACAAAAAGGTCACCTGGGTTAACATTTTGAAAATTCATTTAAAAATAGTTAAATAGTCGAAGGGTCAACAAGTCAACCTTAAAAAAAGGCATATCTTCAAAGAGATTTGCACACCATTCCACGAATGTGTCGTATATAGATATGGCAAAGAAAATTAAATTGGATACGAATTGCTTCCATATCTTTACCACCTTATTCAGATTAAAAGTAATCCCTAGCAAATATTTATTCGAAATAACATGATTTTTCCCATTTCAGATATTATTTTGCCATATACGCCTCACGTCTAACGAAATAATTCACCAAGGACACCTTACAAGGGTTCATGATTTTTAATGGTCTATAATATATAGTACATAAATTTATTTTATTATGCTGTATGGCCGGCCGATTCATAAATACAAATAATATTACAACGTCTTATCTCCTAACCAAATATTTCCTTAAGTTTTTTTTTTTTTATATTTTATTTGTTTTTATCAGATCCTTTTTTTGGGATTTATAATTTCGAATACAGTAAACATAAAAAATCGACTAAATCTTCGTATTTCATATTTTGTATACTTGGATATAAACAGTTTCTTAACCTTATATCATATTTGTCAAGGATTTACAAGACATCCATCATGACCACATTGATACAAATCGATGAATTTATATAATACTTGTACATATATCCTTTTATTATTTGACATTTACATAATATGTATATTATACAAAAAGTTAAAATTAATCCATTAGGTTCACAAATTGTTGTGTATAGACTTCTTGGAAGGTTAATATTTCGGCGAAACAATTTAAGCCCAAAGCAAAATAATTTTGGTTCTAAGTCAAAACAGTAAACAAAAGGAAAGTAATGGTTACATCATGAAGCTTTCACTTTTTTTTCTGTATGATTGAAATGTTCTTGAAATGGATTATCCTTTTGATGCGGATAATGTAGTAAATTATGGTTGGTTTGGATTTTATTAAATTTTGTATTTGAAAGAGACTAAACAAAATTTGCCGATTGTAAAGATTTTACATTGCAGCATTTTTTGTGATTTTTTTTAGATAGTTCTGAAAACGAGATACACGTTACTTAAAACTTTTAAAATAGCACGATTAGGTTGGAAAAAATAGTATTGGTTCTTCTTTCGTTTTACCGGATTCTCTTAAAAACTTTTGAAATGTTTGTTACTTGGTTCACACTATTATTTGGATTATTTGCTAGTGTGTTATAAAATCTTAGAACTAAATACGGAACTCGAACCAGATCCTTCAATAAACGGATCCAGTTTCGGATATAAATCCGAAAATAGATTCGGTTCCCATCAATGATTCGGACCTTGAAACGGAACTCAAACAAGATCAGTCAATGCTCCAAAATTAACTCTGAAAAAGATTCGGGTACTGAACAATCACTGGACCTTAAAACGGAACTGGAACCGGATCTGAAAATATTCCAGAATATGACAAGGCAACATGTCTAGCTACAAAATCTGGAACTCGAACAAGATCCGTCAATATTCCAGAGACGAATATGGTTCCAGAACCAAGACTGGACCTTGAAACAGAACTGGAACTAAATACAAAAATATTCCGGATTCAGAAACGGAAACGTATATAACTTCAAAACCAGACCTGCAAACATATTTGTTTTTTGATAGAAAATCAAGAAATTTTCAGAATCTGATCTGGAACGTATTCAGACGTTGATTGGGAAATACCGAAGTTATAAACACTTCGATAGAAACGATCAAAAACCAGTATGCCTGTCCTAAACGTTTCCAAATCTGGTATTGGGACACTTTTGAATCTATTTCTAGTTCACTTTTGATTTGAGAAATATTCCGGATTCTGGTAGAGGCAATGTTTTGCTTCAAAATCCGGAACTTAGAAACTATCCGTCAATGATTTAGTTCCGGAAACGGCTCAGGTTTTGTAACCAAATTCAGTACTCAAAACGAAACTCGAACAAGATCCGTCAATGTTCCGCATTAAGCTCCGAAAACAGATTCGTTTCCATAACCATATCCGGAACTCAAAAACAATCCGAAAGTGATTCGATTTCGGAACCATATCAAAACTGAACTCGAACAAGATTCGTCAATGTTCAAAATGAAACTCGAACAAGATCCGTCAATGTTCCGGATTAAGCTCCAGAAATGGATGTTTCCGGAACTAAATCGTGAACTAAAAACGGAACTCGAACAAGATCTGTCAATGTTCCGGTTTAAGTTCCGGAAACGGATCCGGTTCCGTATCCGGAACTCAAACGGGAACTGGAACAAGATCCGTCAATGTTCTCGGTTAAGCACCGGAAAAACGGAAATCGAACTAGATCCGAAAATGTTCCGGATTTAGTTATGGAAATGGATCTCTTTCTGGAACTTAATCTGAAACTAAAAATGGAACACGAACAAGATCCGATTCTACAACAATATCTCGAACTCAAAACTGAACTCGAACAAGATCCGTCAATGTTCCGGAACTCTCAAAAGGATTCGTTTTTGGAACTAAATCCGGAACTCTCAACGGAACTCAAAATAAAACTCGAACAAGATCCGTCAATGTTCCAGTTTCAGAAATGGATCCGGTTCCAGAACTTAATCCGGAACTCTCAATGGAACCCGATCAAAACCCACCAATGATCTGGACCTGGTTCTTGAAACGACTGGATCTTAAACTAGAAAACCTAAATTTTAAACACTTAACTGAAACTATATCCGAAAATAATTCAGATTCAGAAACGTAACGTATCAGGCTCCTAAAACAGATCTTCAACAGCATTCGTGTTTTGATAGAAATTCAAGAAATATTTTGGAATCTGATCCGGAACATATCATAATGCTGATAGAGAAACAACAAAATAAAAAACATCCCGATTTTAACTCTCTAAGCTTCCGAATATGGTTTTGGGATATTTCTAGATCTGTCTCCAGTTCTTTTTGGTTTCCTATCAGATTATAAAATTATTTCGGATTTAGTACCATTAGCGTATACAATTCTGGAACTAAAACTAGAGTCAAAACTCGATTTTGAAACGGAAACATATCCAAGCTCTGAAACCAGAACTGGAAACATTTTCAATTCCTGCTCCAAAAACGGCACTCATTCAAAATAAATATTCCAGAATCTGATCCCGAACGTATCAAGACGTTGATTGAGAAATACCGAAGAAATAAACACCTCGAAAGAAACGATTCAATCCTGTATGCCGGGTTTGAAAATTTGGTATTGGGACACTTCTGGATCTGTTTTTAAACCCATATTGGATCCCGTCAGATCTAAAAATGTTCCGGATTTAGTATCGTAACTATATTCAATTCTAAAACTAAAACTGAATATAAGAACGGAATGAAAAAATAGGTCCAAAAACGTTCCGCATACTGATACAGAAATTTGTCTACCTCTAACTTACACGAGAAACGTAAATGTTCCGGATTTAGTTCCGGAAACGGATCCGATTCCTGACATACATTTCGAACTAAAAACATAATTCAAATAAGATCCATCCATGTTGCAAATTCAGTTTTGAAAATGGATTACAGATTTAGTTCTGGAACGGATCCAGTACCGGAATTGAATTTTAAACTCAAAACGGAACTCGAACAAGATTCTTCAATGTACCGACTCTAAACCAAGATTTGAAAACGTTACTGGTTCCATATTCAGTTCCTAAGTCTAAAGTCTAAAGTGAAAAGTCTAAAGTCTAAAGTCTAAAGTCTAAAGTCTAAAGTCTAAAGTCTAAAGTCTAAAGTCTAAAGTCTAAAGTCTAAAGTCTAAAGTCTAAAGTCTAAAGTCTAAAGTCTAAAGTCTAAAGTCTAAAGTCTAAAGTCTAAAGTCTAAAGTCTAAAGTCTAAAGTCTAAAGTCTAAAGTCTAAAGTCAAAAGTCTAAAGTCTAAAGTCTAAAGTCTAAAGTCTAAAGTCTAAAGTCTAAAGTCTAAAGTCTAAAGTCTAAAGTCTAAAGTCTAAAGTCTAAAGTCTAAAGTCTAAAGTCAAAAGTCTAAAGTCTAAAGTCTAAAGTCTAAAGTCTAAAGTCTAAAGTCTAAAGTCTAAAGTCTAAAGTCTAAAGTCTAAAGTCTAAAGTCTAAAGTCTAAAGTCTAAAGTCTAAAGTCTAAAGTCTAAAGTCTAAAGTCTAAAGTCTAAAGTCTAAAGTCTAAAGTCTAAAGTCTAAAGTCTAAAGTCTAAAGTCTAAAGTCTAAAGTCTAAAGTCTAAAGTCTAAAGTCTAAAGTCTAAAGTCTAAAGTCTAAAGTCTAAAGTCTAAAGTCTAAAGTCTAAAGTCTAAAGTCTAAAGTCTAAAGTCTAAAGTCTAAAGTCTAAAGTCTAAAGTCTAAAGTCTAAAGTCTAAAGTCTAAAGTCTATAGTCTAAAGTCTAAAGTCTAAAGTCTAAAGTCTAAAGTCTAAAGTCTAAAGTCTAAAGTCTAAAGTCTAAAGTCTAAAGTCTAAAGTCTAAAGTCTAAAGTCTAAAGTCTAAAGTCTAAAGTCTAAAGTCTAAAGTCTAAAGTCTAAGGTCTAAAGTCTAAAGTCTAAAGTCTAAAGTCTAAAGTCTAAAGTCTAAAGTCTAAAGTCTAAAGTCTAAAGTCTAAAGTCTAAAGTCTAAAGTCTAAAGTCTAAAGTCTAAAGTCTAAAGTCTAAAGTCTAAAGTCTAAAGTCTAAAGTCTAAAGTCTAAAGTCTAAAGTCTAAATCTAAAGTCTAAAGTCTAAAGTCTAAAGTCTAAAGTCTAAAGTCTAAAGTCTAAAGTCTAAAGTCTAAAGTCTAAAGTCTAAAGTCTAAAGTCTAAAGTCTAAAGTCTAAAGTCTAAAGTCTAAAGTCTAAAGTCTAAAGTCTAAAGTCTAAAGTCTAAAGTCTAAAGTCTAAAGTCTAAAGTCTAAATCTAAAGTCTAAAGTCTAAAGTCTAAAGTCTAAAGTCTAAAGTCTAACGTCTAAAGTCTAAAGTCTAAAGTCTAAAGTCTAAAGTCTAAAGTCTAAAGTCTAAAGTCTAAAGTCTAAAGTCTAAAGTCTAAAGTCTAAAGTCTAAAGTCTAAAGTCTAAAGTCTAAAGTCTAAAGTCTAAAGTCTAAAGTCTAAAGTCTAAAGTCTAAAGTCTAAAGTCTAAAGTCTAAAGTCTAAAGTCTAAAGTCTAAAGTCTAAATCTAAAGTCTAAAGTCTAAAGTCTAAAGTCTAAAGTCTAAAGTCTAAAGTCTAAAGTCTAAAGTCTAAAGTCTAAAGTCTAAAGTCTAAAGTCTAAAGTCTAAAGTCTAAAGTGTAAAGTCTAAAGTCTAAAGTCTAAAGTCTAAAGTCTAAAGTCTAAAGTCTAAAGTCTAAAGTCTAAAGTCTAAAGTCTAAAGTCTAAAGTCTAAAGTCTAAAGTCTAAAGTCTAAAGTCTAAAGTCTAAAGTCTAAAGTCTAAAGTCTAAAGTCTAAAGTCTAAAGTCTAAAGTCTAAAGTCTAAAGTCTAAAGTCTAAAGTCTAAAGTCTAAAGTCTAAAGTCTAAAGTCTAAAGTCTAAAGTCTAAAGTCTAAAGTCTAAAGTCTAAAGTCTAAAGTCTAAAGTCTAAAGTCTAAAGTCTAAAGTCTAAAGTCTAAAGTCTAAAGTCTAAAGTCTAAAGTCTAAAGTCTAAAGTCTAAAGTCTAAAGTCTAAAGTCTAAAGTCTAAAGTCTAAAGTCTAAAGTCTAAAGTCTAAAGTCTAAAGTCTAAAGTCTAAAGTCTAAAGTCTAAAGTCTAAAGTCTAAAGTCTAAAGTCTAAAGTCTAAAGTCTAAAGTCTAAAGTCTAAAGTCTAAAGTTTAAAGTCTAAAGTCTAAAGTCTCAAAACGGCGTTAGTGATACACCATAACACTTATAATACTAAAAGTACCTGTTGAAAAATATTGGAAAATCGGGAAATCTATATAACAGACAAATAGTTCTCACTATTTTTCTATATTATGTGTATGTATAGATGCATAATCCAATATTTTCATCAATGTCATGCTTCCAAACAATATTGCTGCTGGTGTTGTATAGTAGAAAGAAACAAAAAATTTTATATGCAAGATAGATTGTTCAAATATTTGGATAAATTATTATATGTGGAAAATTTTTCATTTTATTTTCAAACTCAATTTTCCCACGAGTACAACAGATATAAAACACAGCAGTGGCAATAGCAGCAGTACCAGCAGCAAAAATAGCAACAAAATTCAAACAGACACACACACAACCGAAAGATAAAAGTTAGAATTAAATTTTTTTTTGTGTGTGTCTGAATTCGGTTTGGTTTTGGTAAATGTGATTCATGTCTCTAATCTAGAGCTTAACAAACAGAATATATGTGTATATAGATATAGCATGTGTATAAACGCAAACAGCCGTTCAAGATCAGTTTTGTGGAAAATTCATAAAACATAAATTTTTGCCATATACCAATTTATCCATCCAATTTAGCAGAAAAGTATGTTTTAGATACACTCGGGTACTGTGCAACACACACACATATCTACAAAAAAATTCAATTGGTGAAGTGGTGTATTATGGTTACCGATTCTTCCTCGTACTCATCATCACCGTCCTGCTATTTTATTTATTTATTTTAACGAGATAATCATTTCGAATTTAAATAAGACATTTCGTATTCTCAAACCATCACCGATGTTATAGATTTACCATTTACCATGTAAAAATTTTCATTTTCAAGGTTGAAAACTCAAAACATAATTTATTCATACTTAATGTACCCAATACTAAGGAGGTTTTGATGTTGTTGTTGTTGTTGTTCTGTATTTCGTTTTCTTCTTATTCCTGTATAAAAATCCTTTTATGACACAAAATATTTTCATCATTATCTGATTGAAAACATAAGAAGACTAAGAAAATTACAACAAAAAATGTGTGTTATAATTTAATGAGGAGAGTTTTCTAAAAGGTGAGGCATGCGCGGTGGTGACGCTTGTAGTGAATCGAAATGAATTATTAGGAGAAAATAAAAAATTTTGTTTGGGATTTTAGGGGTTATATAAATTTCGAAATTGAATTCTCCAGTATTGCCTATATTCAAAAATTGAGTAGCTCAATATTATTATGAGCTAAAATATCATGATGATTTGAGTATGTTGCAATTTAATCGCAAAGAAAATCATCCTATTTCGTGTTAGAAGTACGGACATATCAATATTATAGACGGTCAATCTTATGACGTCGTGCTCTGATTAGATAAGATTTTGTTCAGTTCATACAATAGTGACTAATGCAACTTAAAAAGGACCCGCTGCAATTATAATGGCAACTATGAATAAACTGGAAATCATTGCTGATCATTTTAGTGCGGCACAAGTGTAGCGACGTCGAAACAAAATCATTTTTGTGCTACTCACACTTTCGTTTACTTTTTTTTTAAGTATTGTTCAGCCAATGGATTTATAACATGGTATCAATACAAGGTACCTCCAGCTCCAAGCACTGCAGCTCTAACCATTGTACAACTTGCTCGGTAAAACTAGACTTAAAACTCTTGATCGTCCAATTCAATATTGGGATGATGTTTTGGTCCAGCTTATCTCTTCCAAGTTCAATTCAAAGACCAAATCCAAGTAGAAGGAAGCGTCATGGCCGAATATGCTTCCTGTTGTCGAGGATGTTGCAAAATTTATCCAATTTCGAAGTAACAAAATAAATGAGTATAACTTGAACTTTTCATCTTCACATCATTAAACTTATCATGGGAATTAAAAGTGATAAAATCTCATTATATTCAACCTAAGCTGTTTAAGAATGGCATTTGATGTGGTTAAAAGATGTAACTGTTTTTTTTTCTAAGCAATTGGGACATTTTATTAGTCGATGTCATAAATGTATCACAATGTCGGTTGACGAACGCAAAAAGGCTACAACCGACTTGAAACTTTGTACAAATGGTTTAAACTTATCAAATATCACTGAGCAACGTAACATTACTGATATGTGCCAAATTTGTAAGGTTAAACATCATACACTCTTGAATTTAAGTAGCACAGCGTTTCCAATTATAGTACACAAACTTCACTTTATAGCAAAGATGTCACTTATGTGCAAAGCCTCTTTTTTCTAAAATTGACGAGCACATATTAAAGAAAATTTCAGATATGCAACCATCAATACAAATTGAATCTTCTATAGATGGTTAATCCCTTGACAGTTAATTCCTATTCTCCAAAATACGTTACTAGGTTGGGCTGCAGCTGGTGGTAGAGATATCGATAAATATTTAAAGTAATACTTCATTTTGCTAACAGACCAGCATTGTTGGCTGATTCATTATTCGTAGCTAAGAAACGCTCTTAGGTCGTGTTTGATGGTTTGGCAAAATCTTCAAGCGGTTACACTATTAATAACTTATTGATGAATATGGCAACATTATTCAGAATAAACTTTACGGCGTTTCTTTTCCGATTTCGATCTCATTTACATGCATTCAGTGCCGATATCTGTAAGATGGATATGCAAATTCTACTCAATTCAGATGCCAGTGAAAAGGCTTACGATCTCGTCATACTTGAGCATTTCTTAGGTCTCAAAGGTTATGCACCTAATTTAATTTGATTGGTTCATTGATGAGACTGTGAGACCAAGCGCTCAACTGTAACGCCGGTCTTATTTCGACAGCCTTTTAACATTTAACAAACGGTAGGATAGGACGAATTTTCATATATTTATATTTCTATAAATATATTTCCATGCATAATAGAAACGACCCGGTTTCAGACACTTCATGACTATTACGGCACGATTCTAATGTATTTGTAAGGTGTAAGGGAAAGAAAAGGTATGTCAGTAATGACAGAATTGGTCCGGTTTCCCGAAAGCCAATATTTAAAATACTGTTAGCATTAATGAGACAGACAATCACAATTTTATTAAATTGATCTGCATTCTGATTTCTGTATTCTGGCATCTCTTATCAGCAACTCCAGTGTGCCACCATTCAACTGTATTCTGCAAAAATATTCCCTAAAAACAAAGTTTATTAATTGGCTGATTTCTACAAGCCGTATGCTGCAATAAATTGGACTAGTTTTTGCCTGAAATTTACAATTAATTAATTTTTACATCATTCAAATTATAAAATTATAAAAATTATAATATAAATTAAATTTTAAAATAATTGATCAAACTTTACAAATCAATTGAATTAACCGTTTTATGACAAATACGATCGTTACCAGATCTTCTGGTAACGATCGTATTTCTGGTAACGATCGTACAAATACGATCGTTACCAGATTTTATACCAGATATTCATG
Source organism: Tipula confusa (assembly GCA_963556175.1). NCBI lineage: Eukaryota > Metazoa > Arthropoda > Insecta > Diptera > Tipulidae > Tipula > Tipula confusa. The sequence continues at coordinate 95,238,497 of OY744476.1, forward strand.
AATTTGTCGTATCAGCTACTGATAACAAATATTCTGAAGAGGATGGAATAGATTGTAAAACATGATATCCTTGCAAAAGATGAAACACATATACCCACACTTATTGAGACCCACACTACTTTAAGAAGGATGTGGAAGTGCAGGTACGGCTAATGCTGGATAGTACAATCATTTGCAAGTCAAGCAGCTTATACTTTTCTCTAATTTGGGTTATAACAAGAACTTAGACGCGTTAGGTACAAGAAAATTACAAGTCGTGTTCGAATATCGTAAATTAAACGAAAAGAGGGCAGAAGAAAACTATACGATTCCCTGAATTGAGGAGACTTTAGACAATCTATAGAGAATTTTTTAACAAAATTCAATGAACAAAATCTTAAGACAAACCAACATTCTCAACTAGCCTAAGAAATGGCCCGGCTACGTTTTAGAGGGTAATGAACAACGTTTTACATAACATGAAAAATCGGTCATATGTAGGAAGACTAAAAGTTTTAGCTTCTAGAACTTTTAATACTATACTGAATGAAAACATATGCAACAAACGAAAAAAAAGCACCAGGCATAATTGGGGCAGTTAAAAAATATCAAGCTTATACCTACACGGTAATAAATTTACATTATAACTGACAAACCACTAATTAAACCACAAAAATTTAAAATTTAGAAAAAAAAAATTAAAAATACTAAGATGTTGCTTAAAAAAGAAATAAACATTAACGAAAGAAATCAGCACCACTTCACGTGAGTCTGGAAGCATATTATTAAGTTTTAACAACAGAATTTCTGAGACAACTATGTAGTCCAATAATTCTGCGGATACTTCAAATGAATATTTTCATTGATGAACGAACCATGAATTATTACAGAAATCAGATACTTTTCAAAATTGCAAATAGTATTCTCAAACATTAAAATAATAATAACTTCAAAACAAACAATTTCCCGCTGAATGAAGTTGCATTCAATCAAAACATGGTAAATCCCAATGAAGTTAACGTTGCTAAACTAACAGAAATTAAGTAGTGCAAATTTAGAAAAAAAAACAAAGAATAAAACTTTTAGTCGAAAGTCAAAATATTGGCAAATAATCAGACGATGGTAAAATTTGTTGCTAAAAATCGAAATCAACTGCTATAAATCTTAGAAGTACTAAAATTATCAAGTCAAAATTCTCCGAGCAATTGGCGCAGTGGATAAAGCTGCGGTGTTTGGGACGGGAGGTACCGGGTTCGAATTCCTACAAGGGAGGGTTGCAAAAGGGATTTTTCATCACTTGATTATGATCGGTGATAACGATAAACACAACTATGACTCCCTGTTGGAATACAGAATCCATAGGCCGAGCTATTGTCCATGCCAGTACAGGCTGATTGGAGCAATGCAATGCGCAGATGGATATTTAAAAGCGAACTTGTATTCTCCTCAATTTGGCTAGTAATGGCGTAAAGTAGAACGAACGATAAGTTAATCGCGAAAGAGTAATTGAGAGAGCTTCGGCCGCGGTTTTAAGTACAACAAATATAATTAACACAATAAGACTTTTATAAACAGATAACCAAAATGTATAAATGCACACAACCATAATTCTAAGAAATCTCTGCTGTAAAATATTTACGAATATTTTAAATAATATCTCTGGGTTGCTTGTCCATAGTTGTAAAACATAACTCATTAAATGTTTTTATTCAAAGAACCATAATACTATACTACAATGGAGTTGTTTTTGTGGTATAGTTGTTGACAGTGAATGTTAGTTTATTTTTTCATGTTAACATTTTATATTTATCTTGATTTTATTTATATCAATCTGCCAACTATTTGATTTTCACATCAAACAAGCAAGAATTCCTAACCAACCTAGCATGCACGTGCACGCTGTGGAAAAAATACAGTTCATGGATTAACTAAACTAGTTAAGTAATAACTCTTTACTAAAATAGATTAAAACGCTAACCATTTTTAGCGGAAAAGCTAACTAGGGGCCAAGGCTAAAGTATTTATGCTGATGTCAAGAACTTTTGATTGAGGTAAATGATTCATCAAAATCGGACAACTATTAGTGTTTTGTTAAAACGCAGACATCTTTTTAAAGCGATTTTTGGCCAAATGTTAAAAACAGATTCAAGGAGTTAATATGTCTAAGAGTTAATTTCGAAATATTACTTACAATACAAGTACATCCCAATGTATTGGCCAGTGATATATTATAACAACTGAGCTACCGTCGACTTAGAAGAGTAGCTCCGCTTAGAATCAGGAATCTATCGCAGCTAATTACTTATTTTCGTGAACTGTACCAAAGTTTGTTAGATTAAATGTCTAACCATAATAGCGACACTAAGATATATCAAATAAACACAACAGAACCTTTTCTAACACAAACAAATTTTATTCGAACATACGTGTGGTCTTGTTCACTGGTGATCGAAGACTAAATTTTTATTTTGTTTTGTATTCTTACTTCCTCCTACGGTTAATCCTTACACTATAGAATTGTCTACAAATATTTGACTTAACTTCTTGCAACCAAATAGTTGGTTGCAAAAAAATATTACGATAATGTAATCCTGCATTTGACATTAAATGTCAAGGACAGATTTATTTATTTATAAGATACAATTGATAATTTAAGGTCAATAATTCGACTTAATTTACATTTATTTTTAGGTACGTGCTTGGTGTCAACATAATCTTTAATTAATATCTTTTCACATTTAAGATTAACTGTGGCTTAGATGTTAATTTACTTATTTGTAAATGTACTTTTTTCACACTTACAATGATTTAAAAAAAAGTAACAGATTTCAATTATAACCTTAAATAACTTAAGGGCCAAATACACGAAAAGTGAAAAAATGCTTGAAGTTAGTGTATCTTTTTGGATAAACTAGTGATTGTTCCAACCCCAACTAAATTTTAAAATATTTTTTCAGATTTACTTAAATATACACGGTTGGTTTTCCAAATTTTCCGCTTAGAATTCCTGTTATTTGAGTGTTATTATGATACATTTTCACTAAATTATGAGAAGTATATGTAGCTTTTCTCAATTATTAGCTGAAGAAACTATGACTATAATACATATAAATGCGTAGAATAAAAATCGGGATTTAATCACGATGGCTTTTTTGAAATTTTCAAGTATTAATCGAAATAGCTAATTGTAAAAAAGTAATTAAATCAATCAAATAGTTGATTTGACACATGTGTCTATGATAATATTAAGCCAAGATTTTCTTAAATCTTTCATTATTTAGTTCTTACAACCAAATAATAGATGGCAGTTTAAATTATAAACCATAATCATCTCAAAATGCACATAATTTCACATATTCGTATTTATTTCCCGTTAAAAAACTTGTATAAACTATAAAACAATGCAAAGCCTTGGAAATCGTGGTCTCCACTTTAGGGACATCGAGTTTTTTGGAGATCGCAACGAGTTCCAAGTGATACTCTTTCATATTGTTGCGTGAGAATACTATTCTGTCACTGTATTTGTATACTTTTATCACAATATAAATTATTCTTTTTTTAATTTTAATAAAACGAAATGAGGAAACCTTGTTTTAATAAAAACAAAGAATTCAATACTTCTAGTTTTATATATAAAAATTAAAAATTATTTACAGCAAAGAAGTAAAACTTTCTTTAATGTGATAATAAAAAATTTTTATATTAATTTTCTATCTAAATTCTTTCTGAAAAGAAAAAATTTTTCTAAAAATTTTTTTTATAATATAATTATTCTTTTTATTTTAACGGGATTAATTTCGAGGATTACTATCCTCTTTATCAGCCTGTACTACTTTGAACCCGCATTTACCTTACCTATGTTCTTATATACCTTTTTCAGGTATGATTTTGGCTCCGCCCCCTTGTGCTATTTTCATTTTCCATTATTTTTTTGAACAGGTGGTTGATTTTATTTTGTACCTGAATATTTATTATGTCCTTGTTATGTCTGTTTTTGTAAATTTCGTAATCTTCCAGTGTTGTCATCATGCTACCTTTTTTACATTTATGCAACACTTTCAGATTTTCGTTAATGCCTGTGTATTTATGGTTATTGTCAGTCATGTGTTGTGCGTAATTTGAGTCTATTTTGGGTTTGCCGATTTCTTTCACATGTTGGTTAAACCGAGTTGCGAACGATTTACCGGTTTGGCCTATATAGAACCCATCACAGTCGTCACATGATAGTCTATAAACTCCCGTATCTTGAGAAGACACTCTTGGTGGGTTTAGTCTTTATCCTATTTTGTTGCTAGTTTTAAATGCTGCCTGTATACCATGATTTTTCAGTACTTTCCTGATGATGTTCGCTGTATTTCTGTCGTAGTCAAATGTAACGTATTTGATGTCTTTGTCGTCTTTGGCTATCAGGGAAGTATACTGTTCGTTAAGTTTCTTGTTATTATGTTTTCTATTCAATAGGTCCATCCTTGCCGGTTGAAACCCGTTGGCCCTAGCGATCTGTTTAATAGTATTCAGTTCCTCTATGTAGTCTTCTTGGTTCATTGGTATCGTATTCAGTCTGTTGATCATGTGCAGGTATGCCGCAATCTTATGTTGTTGCGGATGATGTGAGTCGCTATGGATTGTGTGGTCCGTTTGTGTTGGTTTTCTAAAGATTTTAAACTTGTGTTCATAATTTTCATTCCGAATCGTTAGATCCAGGAAATTAATACACTTGTTTTCTTCAGTTTCCAAAGTGAACTTGATGTTGTTATGCATATTGTTAAGATAGTCGTGAAATTGTTTTAATTGCCGATTGGTTCCTCTAAACAGTGTAAGTACATCATCTACATATCTATGCCAGTATACCACACAGTTCCTATAAGGGTTACTCTCACTCAATATTTTCGAATTCTCTAAGTGGTTTAAGAAAATATTGGCTAAAGTTCCCGATAAAGGGCTTCCCATGGGTAGTCCTTCTTGCTGTTCATAGAATATGTTTTGATGTTCGAAGTAATTCTGTTTAGTAATCACCTTTAAGAGATTTCTAATTTCCTCTGCACATTCCGTTTCTCCCTGATTCACGAGCAGGTCGTAAGTGATTCCAATAGTTTCTTCTATTGGAATGTTACTATACATGTTCGTTATATCAAAAGAGGGCCACTCTGGCACCGTGAGGAATTTTAACTAATTCTATTCTGTTTACAAGTTCTATGTTGTTCATCAACGAAACGTTGTTTTCCAGTTTAACTTTACTCATTAGATACTGATTAAAGCGTTTCGCTATCCTGTACGTGGGAGCGGATGTGAAGTTTATCACCGGTCTAATAGGCATATCCGATTTATGAACCTTAGGAAGTCCTTTGATTTTTGGCGCCGACGGTTTGATCATTTTCATGTACCTCATTTCTTGTTTACTAAGAAAAGCTGTACATTTATTTATGCATTTGTTGACACTACTGTAAAATTTATCAGTTGGGTCACAATTAAGTCTAATTATATCATTATCTTTAATGTAGTCCAAAACTTTGCTGTTGTATAACTCTGCATCCATGATACTCTTTCATGGCTGATACAGTACCGCCGAATACGCCTGGTTTTCTTAGCATCTGCACGCACCACGTACCGATTTTAAACTGTGTATCCGTTAACATAAGCGGGAAACGGGTTAAATTTTGGCGGTATCCATATTTTCTTTAGTTTATCTTTTAAAAATAAAACGATCCAACCTTTGTTTAAACGCCTCATACGACTAGCCAAGGAGTATGAGATGAAATTCTAAGGTAAACATGCTCGTTTAGAAGTCTTTTACGAGACATGGGAGTTATATATTTCGTGCAGATCTGCTAAAAGTTCTTATGAGTTATCAAATGTAAATTCAACGCCACATCTTCCTCAAAACATCCAACAATTTTAATCTGAAAAAGTGAAACCATTTTCAAGATGATAATTTTAAATCAAACAATGGCAACCGCAATTTAAGCATAAATCTCTTTTTAAACCAACAAAAATTGGCGGCTACCATATGGCTTTTGAATGCTCTTTACAAAATTTACAATTTCTAAGTAAAAGCAGAATTGGACTAAATTCCAAAAAAAATGTAAATGCAAAATGTGCAATTTAATTTAAAACATTTCATCTCAAGTTTTGACAGAACAGAAAGCAAACCCAAATTCAGTCAAAAAAAAATATGGAGTGTTGTTCGAAATAAATATTGCTTGTCGAATTGCAGAGCTAAAACCAACTAGACCGAAAGATCATGAATGTAATTTGATAAATGCTGGCTCATCAACTGGAATAGAACGAGATGATTTAGAAGAAGTTTATAGAAAACGCAAGGAATTTTATGGCATTCGATACCATAAAATAGTTGCAAACGGAGATGCTAGTTTATATATACAAATTTTAGAGGTTAAATCGTACCCAAATAAGCAAATCACACAACAAAAATTATTAGGAAATCCAATTAATAGTTGGACCAAAGACGTGCCCTGCGCAATTAAAAAAAAGGAACTTTAATTGATGGGAAACGATGGAATAATCGAAGTGAAAGGATCTCATAATTCAAAAGATTTATATCCACTAGATGCAAGTAAAATCGAAATTAGTTAAATTTCTTCTGCATGACAAATGCACCGGCAAACATGACAATTAAACAAAATCTACCAAAAATCCACCAAAATACTACCAGATACCATGGCAGTTAGAAATAACAGATCGAGATTACTGTTTCTTTATCGTTTGGATGCCAAAAGGATTTATAAATATACACACACTACGGATTGTGGAATTATTCAATCAAAACATGCTGCAGAAGCTTTTATGATAGGTGGTTGTCGTCAAAGTATTGCCAATTTCCAAGCAATCCAGAAACGGATTATAGTAACGTTTTTAATTAAATATTTTGACGAACATTTTCGGTGGAAGTAACACGAAATTCAAAGCAACAGACAATTTGTAATTAGCTCATTAAGGTGATCTGTACCCTTTAAAATTTGCCCTTCAAAATACATATAGAACATATAGAATGGATTAAAAAGTTGTTGTTGGTAGAATATGTAAAAATTTTAAAAATGGTCTAACAATTTTATTACATTATTTTTTTATACACAATCTGCAAAATTTTAATGTCACTACATTAGAGCGAATTTAATAAGAATAATTATTCTAGACTCTATAATTAAAAAGGCGAAAGTCGTTAGCAATAACTTCTTCATTACCTCTTAAAAAATCAGCAAATAATAAATTTGGTGATTTTCTAATACAATTTAAAGTTTGAATTCAATGTATTGACAACTTGTAATTTATGACTAACGCCCTTTTTATTATAAAGTCGAGAATTATAATCAATATGATAATAAAGAAATGTTAAGCACAATTTAACATTTTCTTCAATAATTCGAACAAATAAAACACCAAAACTGTACGCAGAAGTATACGTTAGTATGTGGATATGTTCTAGTAAATAAAACAAAAATGGAATTTTTTATTCCATTTATCAATAATTGAGTTTACAAAATTACAACTCCATCTGTTATTAGATAATTAAATAAAAGCATGTTTCTTGGGTGGAAATGCGATGACGTCATTTCGTGTATTTGGCCCTTAAATAACAGCTCTGACTTCTTTTGAAAAAAAGAACACATCAGGTGCTTAATTGTCAAAGATAGTATCGTCCAAGAGCCATAGTCAATACTTGGTAGTCAGCTACTTATAATACGCTCTCATATATATAGAATCCTTAAAACCATTTGCCCTATCTTCAGAGGCGGCTCTATAATGCTTGGGGTCCTACGCACAGTTGCAAAAATGGGCCTTTTTAAATAAAAAAATAATAAACAAATTTAAAATCGACTATGATTGATTGATGTATTGATTAGAGTGTACTGCCAATGACGAACCAGGAACTCCCAGAATGCCGGGCACCACCATACACCCGTGTTACATATAACAAAACCGAAGGAGTGGATAGAATGTTAGTTATAACAGACTCGACCCGGTTACTGACACTTAAGCGATCGATAGTAAGTATTTTTTTGTGGCGAAGGAAAATGAAGGTTAAGTCAGAAGGGTAATGACAGAATTGGATCGGTTTACCGGTAGCCAATATTCAAACTACTGTTAGTTAGCACAAGACAATCACAATTATAATGAACTGCTCTGCATTTTGTCATATCTTATCAGGAACTCCAATCTGCAACCATTTTTCTGTAATCTTGCGATGTTTCTCTAGAAAAATCTGTTAATGGGCTAATTTCTGCAAACCGTAGGCTGTAATAAATAGTTTTCGATTGAAATTTATAATTAAATTAAAAATTAAAAATTAAAAATATAACAAAATATAAAAAATATACCAAATGTCCGCAAGCTGTAATAAATTGAATTAGTTTCCGCTTAAAATTTACAATTAAATTATAAAAATAAAAAAATATTAAAATAAAAATATAACACAATATAATAAATTTAAAAAAATAAAAAAATATAAAAAATATAAAAAATAACAAAAATATGAAATACATAAAAAAATACAAAACATAAAAAATAAAAATATAAAAATATTAAAATATAAAAAATATAAAAAACCTAAAAATATAAAATAAAGAAAAATATAAAATATATAAAAATAATAAAAATATAATAAATATAGCAATATAAAAAATTTAAAAAATTTAAAAATTTAAAAAATTTAAAAAATTTAAAAAATTTAAAAAATTTAAAAAATTTAAAAAATATAAAAAATATAAAAATATAAAAATATAAATATAAAAAATTTTAAAAAAATATAAAAACTACCAAAATTATTACATTTAATATTTACATCCTCCCTCCTGCTTAAACATACCAAAGCCATTCCCATCCACAAACCCAACAAATCATCGCTACTGCGTCCAGTCATAGATAAATAAGCCGGCCTCCACGTCCAGAAAAAATCTCGAATGGACCACTCTCAACCCGCGACATTAAAACGACTCAAATCTGAAAACTGATCCTAATTCCAGACAAACAAGGCTAACAAAACACCATTCAAAATCGAACCACCCTTCTACAGATTGCGAATATCTACAAACATTTTCAACCAATAGCAAAAGCCGATTCAAAATATACCCTTTTGGCGAATCTCCTTTCGATCGAGAAACTGAATAATCCAAATCAACCGTACCGCCAGCAAACGATATCTAGCAAACGCGTCGATTCGAAAGAAGTACTTCCAAACAATTGATCAAATCGAACAGGAACATTCTAATTGGAAAATAGTATGTAAAAATCATAATTCTGCATTCTAATGAATTAAAAATTATCAAAGCCAGGAAACACAAAGAATTAAATAATCAATCACAGTCCATGTAAATATTGTACATACCCAATTCAACATTTGGACCGGTACAAAAATGCAACCATGAAATGTTTTAAGAACAAAGTGGTGAATAATGGTTTTGATCTTCGCTCAACATATATTTCCCCTATTTACTGTGTTAATCGAACAGTTTCTATTTTAAATACGAAAATCCCACTAATATACAATAAGATCAAATTGTCCATTGTCTATATGCTCTGCATCATTTTCGTGTGTACTTACATGGTCGTCCTATTAGAATAGTTACAGATTATGCTGAATTGACTTTATTGGCACTTTTGAAGATGACGGAGTTTGACTATACGTATAACTGATCATCGAGGAGCTCGTCTTATGTAGCATGTAAATGCAGTATAAGTACAGCACAAACCATTTTAGTATCACAAGAAAATCCGTCCTAAAGTTATAAGAATTACAGCAGCAGACGGAAGAAAGCCAGTTTTTCGAGTTAAGGGATGGATTAATTCATATAGAAAAATAAAAAAACAAAATTGAGATTTTATGTTTCGGAAGCTGTATGCAGTTTCAAATAATTCGCAATTCACATGATTTGATGGGACATCTCGGATTGAACAAAACTTAGTTAGTCAACATTAAGATAGTCGACATATTATTGGATTTCCAGACATAGGAACGATTGCTAAAACTATGTCTCAAATTGTTTGAAGTGCATCCGGCTTAGTCAACCGAGTGGAAAAATCGGAGTATACATACATTTTATTCCTAAAAGAAATAAATCGCTCCTCACGCAAATTGTCAAATTAAGATTCAACCGACCGTTGACTCCAATGCCTTTAAAGTTGTTTGATGTTGAACGAGGAATCAAGTGTGCTAAGGTGTTTGGCAAATTCTATATGCTTACAATCACACAAAAAGTACTTCAAATATGTTATTGTTTGGAGTGTACATCAAGGGGCCGCGGTAAACTATAAATTATTGGGATAACTTGATAAAGATAAACGTTTAAATGATGAGGATTTGACAGTTGCAGAGTAACGACATAGAATGGATTTAAATCCAGATTTTAAAATAGGAACAAAATAGACTTTTCCGCATGAGTATACAAAGAGGCATAAAACTATGATGCTCAGAAATAACCACCGTAGCAGCTGTGTTATTCGTAATAAATGTAGTTCAGCCAAAAACGAGGAGTTCACCTGGAAAAATATGCATCTATCATTCGAAGATACAACACCAGCCAAACATCATCCAGGATGCATGTGCAAAAACGGTTTTGTATTCGGTTGGTCTAAAAAGCGAATGTGGGTTGTTGAAGAACTGTTCGTGACATCATAGCAGCAAAGTTACAATGATGGTGATGGAAGTGTAAAATCAATCGTTGTGCATTGTCATTGATGTCCGTGATCAATTGTCATTGATGTCCGTGATCTAAGATGGTATATAGAAAATTTTGTTAGAAAATCCCCTTGTTAGCACTATTTTGCAATAGCTTCCAAAATACGAAATTCTCCAAAATCAAAAAGTTCGTTGCGTAAGGACGAGACGCAGCTGCATGGTAAATTAATTAAATTTGCAGGCTAAATTTATCGAATTACTTCTAAAAGGCACATAAAGTGCGGTGGGCGATTAACGTTTAAGTTTTGATTGCAAACCATTATATTTCCCTGACATGTTTGTGGCGTTTGGTAACTTTGACCTCTACATTTTCTAATATCTATCCCCAATGTTTCCAATTGTTCCATAAGTTATTAAATTATCTTTTCAAGTCGAGAGTTAGATTTGTACGTTATGGTTTCGAAACTTTGCAGTAATTGCATTCTTTTTCATATATTGTTGAATTACATTTTTTGGGGCCCTACTTCTGCGTGCACCCTTAAATCCGCCACTGCCTATCTACCAGTTATTTAAGTGACTAAATAAATAAAACCTGACCACAGATCTTCGTTAAATTTCCTTTTACCTTGAATATTCGTGTAAACACATCAAAGAAAATGTTTTGTGTCGCTAAAATGGTGCTTAAAAGAAAGATCCTTCTAAAATAGAAGTTCTACCCCATAAAGGTGGGAATTACAAACACACACCAAATTAATTAAAGGTAATCTTGAGAAATGCCCTGCATTGTTTGTCTCTGACATGATTCCGAGAAAAAATTTCAGAAGATTAAACAAATGTTAACACACACACATATACATGAATACATCATCCCATTTAAAAATTATTTCATTTCAGTTGTGCAAGAGCAAACTCTATGAACATTTTATTTCCAAAATTTGCATAGCAACATATTACAACTCAAACTGTTTATGTTATGTATAAAATTATAAAGATTTTCTCCTAAGATGAATGAAAAGAATGAAACGCTTATTATTTTATTTACGATGACATGAAAACTTAAAATAACAACTTTGGAAAATTTATATACAAATATGGAAACAAATTTTTCCATAGTTTTGTGATCTGGAAAAACAAAATATTTATATAAATGTTATAACTTTTATATTATAGTTTTCGAAATGAAAATATTATATTTATTATTTAGAGCAAATCTTTACATTTTCGTTTGAACGTAATAATGTAACAAATTTTAATTAAAATTGTACATTTCACTGCAGTTTTAAACACGGTAGTGATACGTGCAAAAAAATTTTAATCCCATTATTATCGGATTTCTTTGATTTATTGGCTTTATTATCCATTATTATAGGAATGGCGACGGTGTCAGAAAACTACTGGATTTACTTGTACGATTCTCAGCAATTGTTGGTCTCAAAATCAATGAGTCCAAAACAAAAAATATGATCACTGGTTTTAGAGACTAAGACATTTGAAGGACTGACAAGTTTCCGATACCTGGGCTAGCTTGTTACTTATGATACCTGTATGGGAAGGGAACAGGTCACTGTTGATGACGATGGCTCTTAGGAGTAGAGAACGAGTTGTAAATTTTAAAATTCGGACTGTTAAAATGATAAATCCTTTACATTTAATTAAATTGGAAATTTCTCAACGTGATTTAGAAAATTTTATTACTTACTGAGCAATGGGACATTATACTCTATGCAATCGTAATCAAGGAGAGCACTTTATGCAATCGAAGTAAATAATTCCAAAAGAAACAAAATTGCTTATGGTTAGAGTACTACTTGTGGGCAGTATTAGAGGATAAACCCTTCTTCATAAAATTGAGAGTACTTGGCAATCAGGATTAAAATAACCAAACTTAATGACCAAAATGGTCAGGTAATGACCAGGACTTGAATAAAAAATAAAATTGTATAAGTTTGTTGAATGAGAAATTACAGTTTTGTTAAGAAAACATTTTATACCCTGATAGGTCCCGCACATTGCTAAATATAGCATTTCTGTCTTGCATTTATCAGTTGCACAATATTATCTTTAGCAGATGCTTTGGAGGCGGTAAAATTCGGTTAGTTTGAAGGGAAACGGATTTTGATAGAATTTAAAATCATAAATATGTTAGTACTAAAACATTACCAAGCTAAACTTGCACTTATATTATGGAGTGGAGTGGTACAACATATCTGCCATTTTTGGAAAATTGTCCCTAGTTATAACAGTCCGTTTATATATAATTTACTAGATTTTTTCCCTTTCGTATGACACCTTCGTGGAAAAAGGGTTCAGTTAAAACCAACTAATATTTAAAATATGACAACAACTCTTGTGGACCTTTAACGATGCAATCAATTCAATAAAATAACTGCAGTGAATTTTAATCAAAAATTTCGTTATAATTAATCTTATACCATCAACCAGACCTGCAAGGAGAATCACTTTTCGTTGTCTCAACGACCGCAAAATTCTTTAAAAATTTATTTTTCAGAAGTAGTTTACGTTTTTTAAAGCACTATCAAAGGTGGGGTTGGAGGTAGCAACCAGTAATTTCTAAGAAACAAAAAAAAACAAAAATCCAAACCAAGCAAACGGGTTTTGAACTAATAGATTTTAAAAAAGTGCCATAGGTAATGCCTCGTAATAATCATGCCATAATTGTGTCATAGTTGTGCCATAATTGGTTCATAATTATGTCGTAATTGGGCCATAATTGAGTCATAATTGATTCATTATTGTGCTATTATTGAGCAATTATTGTGAAATAAATTTGCCATAATTGTGTTATTGTTGTGTCATTATTGAACCATAATTGTGCTATAATTGTTTCAGAATATTCACATAATTATGCCATAATTGTGGAATAATTGTGCCATAATTGTTCTTTAATTGTGTAATTATTGTTCCACAACTGTGCCATGATTGTGCCATAATTGAGCCTTAATTTAACAATATTTGGGCAATAATTGCGTAATAATCTTGCCATAATGGTCCCATAACTATGCCATAATTTTGCCTTAATTGTGCCATAATTGTGCCATCACTGTTTCATAATTGAGCCATTATTGTGCCATAATAATGCCATAATTGAGCTATAATTATTTCTTAATTTTGCTATTATTGAGCAATAATTGTGACATAAATTTGCCATAATTGTGTCATTATTGAACCATAATTGTGCCATAATTGTTTCAGAATATTCACATAATTATGCCATAATTGTGCCATAATTGCTCTTTAATTATGAAATTACTGTTCCATAACTGTGCCATGAGTGTGCCATAATTGAACCTTAACTTAACAATATTTGGGCAATAATTGCGTAATAATCTTGCCATAATGGTCCAATAATTATGCCATAATTGTGTCTTAATTGTGCCATAATGGTGCCATAACTGTGTCATAATTATGCCATAATTATGCCATAATTTGTGACATAAATGTGCCTTAATATGTCATAATTGTGCCATACGTGTGTCATAATAGTCCCATAATTGTGCCATATTTGTGCCATAATTGTTCCATAATTGTGCCATAATCGTGCCTTAATTCTACCATAATTGAGTCACTATTGTGCCATAATAATGCCATAATTGAGCTATAATTATGCCTTAATTTCGCAATTATTGAACCATAATTGTGATATAAATGTGCCATAATTGATTCATAACTGTGCTATAAGTGTGTCATAATAGTCCCATAATTGTGTCATAATTGTTCCATAATTATGTAATTATTGTTCCATAATTGTGCCATAATTGTTCCATAACTGTGAAATAATTGTACCATAACTGTACCATAATTGTCCCATAATTGAGCCATCATTATGCCATTACTGTGCCATAATTGAGCCATAATTGTAACATAATTGGGACATGATTGTGCCGTAATTGTGAGCCGTGTTAGAAACGTATCTCTGTTTAATGTTTATAATGTATTTTTGATCTAGGATGAGGATCACAGAATTCTGCTAGTAATTTCGGTCAATTGATTTTTCACATTAAATCGAAAACTTTTTGTGTTGTAATGGTTGTTTTTGTGTAAAAAGCCCAAATGAATCTAATAGTTCGGTTGGTTCAATGTGGTTATGGTACAGCCGTCAACGTTCTGCTTCTTCTGTCTCAACTGGCTTCAATTATCCATTATATATTTTTTTGATTGAATTGTTGCAGTTTTTTGCTAGTCAAAGAAGCGTGGTGCTCACGACAGAGATACATTTTTAGAAATTCTGTTGATCGTACTGTTATGTGTAATATTAATCATTATCGAGTTTTGTGATTGGCACTTTGTTAAATAGGTGATAAATTTCTGAGTATGTGAAAGGCAGTTGTTTAAGGACTATGGTATAGTGTCCTGCAATTCATGTTTGTACTGTTAGTATCTCGTAAATGTGCCCCAGATAATGGACATCGTCTCCTTCAGAAATCAATATGGTTGAAAGAATATAGTCCTGCATTCGGGAGATTTCCTCTTTTAATTGTTCTGTGGCCAGTAATGACTAGTTTTTTTTGCGATACGCCTTAATGACATAGTTATTTGAATTGTATACGTTGTGATAGAATGTATCCTGTTGCAGTGATCAGCACCTGTGTGGATAATTTGTGTATCATTCATACAAGATAATGAAATTGTTGTGCTATAACCTTAAAATGCTTTTTATCCAACTCTCGGTCGCGTTTAAAGACATTTGTTGTCGATTTCATGATTGATGTCTGTTTTTGTAACAGTGCCAATAAATATTGCTCATTATGCTCTGCTTTTTTTAGTTGATTTTAAATGTGAGAACAATCTTTTTGAGTTATTATTTAGATCATCACCAAGGATGTATTCTATTGATGACCCGTTTCTTAAGTACGTGCTCCTTATTAGTTGATAGGCGAAGCTAATTTTGTGATGTAATTTCTTGCATCTGAAATTTCAGATTTGTCAAGTCACATTTAGATGATTGATGTAGTGCGTTATAGAACTGATAGCTTCCCAATATCCCGACAAGTTGTAATTTACTATAATTTTTCAACGTATTGCCATTAGGTTAACAGTCATAAATACTGGCATCCTATGGCAATGATCTTATTATGGTTTCGGAAGCCTCAACTTTTCGTTGTTTAACTTTTCGATGTGGTTGAACACGTAGTGTTAGAAGTGGTAGTTGTTTGTTGATTAAAACTTCCATTTTTGTCTGATAAATCTTGTTTTCATATTCTATGGGTAATGGCTTTAATTTATGAATCGGCTTTTTTATAAGGAGTCCTCTCGGATCTCGAAGTGAGACCACTCTAAATTTCTGATCTACTCCTCGATCAAATAATTTGAATGACTCAGATACACTTTTTCGTTTTGTCGGTTTTGTCGGTTTGTAGTTTTCCCTTTTTTGTTATGTTACAATTGACCTTGAATTCAAATGTGTCACTGCCTGGATTCCAAATTAATCCTAATAATTTTATAGATTTATCATTAAATATTAAGGGGTCGAATGATCTTGAGCCTGGATTGACACTTTCTATATGAGTTGGTGATGATTATAGGCGCGATTTCTTAAGTCCTTCGGTACGGAATAAGCTAATCAGTTGATTTTGTGATATATGCGAGCTTCATCTAGGTTGTCACTTCATGATAACAAGTCAAAAACGTAGACATCGCACTTTGAATTATTTTTGCCGCAATTGGGAAGCTGTTCGTCTTCGTCTACTACAATGCCTTGATGGGCAGATATATTACAGATGCCAATCCCAAATGTTACGGTTGTCAGCTGGTTCGATTTTATCTTTTGGCTTGGCACTTGTCTTCATAATATTTTCCGGTACAGTGGGTTCACTGTATATGCTACCTTATAGTGTCTCCATCGTAGTAAAATTGCTCGTTTTAGCTTATGTATCAAATACATCATTGATGTCGTTGAGCGATTGGTTCTCCTTGGTTTTATTTTAATACCTGGTTCATTAAAATATTCAGATAATAATCGGCACCCTGTAGAATGTCGATTTAAAATGTTATTTTAATGATCCCATCTTCCACTAATAAAATTGAGCAAAGGTGATACTTGGCAGAACTAGGACTTCTATTTTACAAAAAAAAATTGACGAAGATCGTGGTTGTACTTGGAATGTAACTGATTCTGTGGCAGATATGATTTCGCTTTCATTTATACTCCCAATTTTAACATACGTTTCCTTCGTTAGTTGTCTGATTTGTTTCGATGCCTCCTCGAAAATAAACGAAATTTGTGAACTCGGGTTAGTTAACATTCGTAGTAGTTTCGATTGTTGGTTGCTAATTTGGACTCGCTGTCTATTTGTTAAATGTTCCAAAACCAAAATAACTTTTCTTGTTGAGATTCGTTTAACAAGTAAACATAGACAATATCAGTAGGCCTAATTGGTGTGAATCTTCAATGAGCCTGCTTTATAAATGTCGATGTTGGTTTTTGGACTAAAACTTGCGTAACTTTTATATCTAATAGCGTTGTTTTCTGATAACGCTATTAGATATCGGATCACAGACAAGTTTCGTAACAGGAGAAAAATATGACCAGTTTTCCTTAGTGGATTGGAACAAGCTAGCTCCTGAACGATTCCATTGATACCTTGGTGGTGTCAAAAATTACGAGCCAGCTCCGTCCTTAAAACATATATGTCGATTTAAATTCGTATGCCGAAATAAAATTAGCCGATCTGAAATGTTTCCAATCAGGCAAAATTGAAATTTTCATTGCAACCAAACGCTTTTTTCCATGTCCTTCAAAATGGAATTAAGTCAAGTTTCACTAAAGCAATTCTACAAAATAATGTTTTTGTACAGTTCGTTCGGCTAAGCAAAAAGTACTTGAAATAATCTGAATGCTAAGTAAAAGAAACTAACACTACAACTTTTTCGCAGTTATGGCCTTAATATAAATGGAAATCCAACAATGATAAAATACTGCATGTGCTTCCATCTGAAGACCCTATACGAAATAATTAAAAATATTTGCATAATATTTTTATTTCCAGATTTCTTAAAGCAGACAACAGGTTCACAATACGACTTCTGCGATGCAAAGCAATCGCCTTATACCGCTCTTGTATTCTTTCGAATCACAAATCCTGATGGCTAGCACAATAACTTCACTAGATGTGAAGTTAATGTGTTAGCTAGATGTGAAGTTAATGTGTTAGCTAACACATTAACTTCATTGAAAACGCAGGTAGCACCTATTATGAACAAGGCTCTTCCTCGTATTAAGTTATTGTGCCGCTGTGCTGCTGAAGAATTTGATCAAAGTCATCAAATAAAAGTCACGATGTACGATCAATTAAATTTACGCCTGGACAGATTTCCAGAAAATACTCAACTTGCAAAAATAATTTCTAGACAAGATACATCTCCTTACTTAGTAAAAGCATGTTGGATCGAGAACCAAGTGCATTCGATACTTAAGCGTGATACTAAACCTATGAAAATAATGAACGTGCGCCCAACTGAAAGAACTGACGACTCATCACAGCAGTAAAAATTTAAGGTAAAGCTACTTTTCAGTATCATAAACATTTCTGCAGCTGTTCAAAATATGACTTGCTATTTGTGTAAAACCTACTTTAAATTACTAATTTATTGACATTGACAGTGACAATGAAGTAAATCTACTTACGTAAGCAAATTTATTGAACTCAAATTCTATGTAAATTAGTTCAGACTTTAGATATACGCATTTTATGAATATGCATTATTTTGTGGAATACTGTTATGTTGACGTGTCATAATCAAAATTGTTGATTATATTTTTTTTGTATAGTGCGAAGTCAATAAGTCCCACTATAATTATCATTTAGTTCAAGTTTATCATTTAATTCAAGTCCAGCGATTGTTCAACGATTTTTACAAATGGCTCCAAATTTTTCAAAGACTAAGCTGATAAAACTGCTAACTGTCATAACATATTCAAAATAGATTCTTAAATCCCACTCCCTAAGAGCAGCAAAGTACATTCAGTGGTACAACCGTTAAACCTCTAGTCCCAAGTATATTTATCTTTAGTAACCGAGTGTAATGATCCCATCAGCTTTAAAATGGATCTAAATATTATTTTCAGCTAGGGAATATACATTAAAATTTATATTTGAAATAAAGAAAATACAAAAATTGCAAAAAAATCTATTTACACATACATACACACACACAAAAAATATATTTAGCATCTTGAGAGAAAAACACAAGATAATCGAAATTGGAAAATTGTTGAAAAGAATTTAAAGATCAAAGTTCAAACGAAACACGACATTATACGCAAAGACGCTTGTGAATATTTTCACCACATAAAAGACGATTCGAAAATCACACGATAATCTTAGATCTATACACCTATACGGCAAATTTCAATCAATCAATATAAATAAAGACAAGCCTTCGACACATCGTATCATGTTTACATGGCATAAACGCACAGATTGGTTTTTTGGATCAAAACTCCCATCACACTCAAAATACGTTTTGGAATTGAAACAAATCACGCAAAAAATCAAAATTATTAACAGTTATAATGGAAAATTCGAAAATGGTAAAATCAAAAGGACATATCATAAATTGTGTACTAATTAATTTGGGTAATTGGTACGAAACACGCATCGATTAGTAGTTTTCAGAGGGCCATTGTTGGCCCATGCTAAAAGAAAAGTTTCTTACCTAACGTATGGCAGTTCTGATCTATCGTTTTTCTCACACAAGATTGAATATACAAGAAACAAACGAAAAAATAATTTAACGAAACAATAAGAATACAACTAAAAGTGGATTACGATACTTTGTTAAAGAAGCATAAAATTAAACGAAAAGTAAGTTATAAAAGTTTTGATAACCAAACTTATAACTTAACGAAAGTCTAGTTTATAAGTCTGTGCAATCATTCTCATATTTGAACGAAAAATGAAAATTTAATGTTACGTTTAAAAACAAACTAAAAACTTAACGAAAACGAGTTTCAATGCTAGTAAATGCCAACTAAAATTTAACGAAAAAGCAATCGTTATATTGAACGAATCACGAGAACTCATTACTTTGAAATGCATACTAAAAAATAAAAGAAAAACAATTTAAAATAATAACAGGAAATTAAATAAATGAAAAGTAATTTATTATTTGTACGAAAATCTAGCTTGCATCTTAACGAATATTCAGTTACTACTGTTTATAAAAGCTATATTTTATTTATAGCGAAATATACGAAATAAATATTGTAAAAAACAAGTTATAACTTACCGAAACTTAAGTTACAAAAATTTGAGAACAAAATGTATAACTTAACGAAACTTAAGTTGTTAAAGTTTGTAAAAACAAACTCATAGTTTAACGAAAAACGAAAATGCAATGTGTCGAAAAGCAAACTAACCAGATCAAGACGTGTAGTTAGTGCTGCTAATGCTAAACGTAAACCAAACAAAAGTAATTTAAATAAATGGAATATTAAATTATACGTAAAGTGATCGAAACAACAAGAGTTTAAAGAAACGGCAAACATTTAAATAAAGAAAAGCGAAACAACATGATTTTAAATAAACGATGAAGAGTTGTTGATTCTTTAAAAAATGTATTAATACTTTAACGAAAAGTGCGATTTTAATATTTTGCAAGGAAATCTTATAATTTAACGAAAAGTAAGTTATAAATTTTTCAAACTAAGAACTTAACGAAATCAAGTTATTACTGCTTCAACGAGGGACAAGCTAACCTTAATTTATTTCAGGAACTTATCTGCATATTTAACGAAATACGAGTTATTAATTCTTTGAAAAACAATTTCTTTATGATTTAACGAATAAAGAATTGATAATATACGAAAAAGTATGTTTCTAATTCTTAGAGAAGCTAACACGTTTTAAACAAAAAAGAGAGAAAATTTAACGAAACAACAAAAAGTAGTTGTGTGGAAATTTAACGATTTAAAAAGCAAACTAATGATGTAACAAACTGCCATCGGTTGATGCTGCAAAAAGCAAACTTAATATTTAACGAGAATATAAATTTAATGGTTTGACATGTTAAATCTACCAACACCAAAGGTAACTCAAATTAAATCGACAGTGAATTATGTATTGTGTTGGTACTTTTTCGTTTTACTTATATTAAAATTGACTTGCATCCATTGTTTGCCATTCGCCTCAAAATCTAAACTTTCATTAAGAATTTTATTGAGCAACTTATCGTTCAAGTAGCTAATGCCACCAATATAATCAGCCATTTGCTACCATTATTGTCATGGATGCTATGTTGCAACGAGTTTGGACAATCAAAGAAGTCACACGAACCAGCTACATGACCAAAAAAGAGCAGGGTTGTGACTTGTGAAGAATGGTTTACCGCAGTCACACAACGTGCGAAAGTTGAACGATTCATTACAAAATTGCCATTTAAGGAAGCACCGAAAACCATAGGGTCAACCTACCAACAAGCAATACCTATAGGTAACTTAACGTAGAGAGGAGATTTAAAGTAGACAACCATTTTCGGCAACTCTACGAGTATGGATAGTAATGAATGAACAATGTTGACCAGATCATAAAATACCCGAAACAAGAGAAGAAATCGAAATCGACGTCTATAATGTCATAAGTTTCACCAATGTTACCGCCCAACCACACGTCATTCATCAATTGAGCAAAAATACTTCAATTATTTTAGACAAAAGGGTTAGGTCCTATGTCTTTAGATTTTTTAATAACTTGGATGCTAAACTGGATAAGGAAAGGATACTAACTGGGATGTTAACATTGGAGGAACTTGAAACGGTGAATCGCAAAGTAGTAATATATTGGCAAACCAGTCGAAAACTGTTTGCGGCAGCTATATCCATTCATCGATACCGATGAAATCATGAGAGTAGGAGGCCGGCTAGAGAAATCAGCGCTACCGTACAACGGTAAACATCCGATAATAATATCATCAAGGTCACCTATTGCCATAGCAATCAATTATTTCATACATACTCAGCATCATCACCCAGGCACACATTTATAGTTAAGTTTGATTAGACTACATTTCTCGATCATCTGAGGCAAGGACGTGGCGAAAAAGATATGTCACAGATATATTATTTCCAGCCGTTTGTAAATCGAATTAAATCTTATTATTGATCGAAAAACGAGAATTTAGTGTTCTGAAATACAAATAAAACAAAAAAAGATAATAAAGAAAAACTAAACGATACAACAATAATATAAACAAATGAAAAGAGATGTGCGATTTTTATAATAATCGTATGATTTAACGAACATCACTAATACTAAATATAGTAGAACTTCTCGAAAATGAAATTGCTTATGTTTGTAAAGCATTATCTATAATTTAACGAAAAACGAAAGTTTAATGCTACAAAATACACTTAAAGTGAGTTGCTAATGCTTAGAAAAGTAAACTGAAGCAAATTTATAATTTAATGATAAACAAAAATTAATTTGTTCTTAAAGCAACCGAAACAATAAAAATTTAACGAAACATAATAATTTTAACGAAACACTAAAAATTTAAATAAAAGTAAAGCAAAGCAACATGATATTAATAACAGTTGTTGATTCTTCAAAAACCTAACTTAAAATTTAACGAAACGTGCGATTTTAATATTTCACAAAGAAAACTTTTAATTTAACAAATAAAGTGTGGTAAATGTTTTAAACAGCAAGCATCGAACTTAACGAACATTAAGTTATTAATGTTTACAATAGCAAACTAATATTTTAACGAAACATGAAAGTTTAATGTAAAAGCAAACTAAAAATAAAACGAAAACGATTTGTTAATGCTTTTAAAAGCAAACTATAATTTAACGTAGAATAAAAATTAAGTGGTTCGAAGCAAAATAAAAGCATCAATAATTAATCGAAACATAAAAAATTATGGAACTGAAAAAAATAAGAGTTAATGACTTAAACAGCAATTATTATGATTAATGAAATACAAGAATTTAATACTTTAAAATGCATACTAAAAATGACAAGAGTTTAAATAAATGAAAAGTGATATACTGATGAATTATTTCTACGTAATTTAAACTAGTATTTTATCGAATATTCAGTTAATTAGAAACAAAACTAATTTAACGAAACAATCGTAATTTAAATAAATTAAAATTTTAATGATTCGTAAGTGATTAAATTAACAAGAGTTTAACGAAACATAATAAATTTAACGAAACAGTAAAAATTTAAATAAAAGAAAAGCAAAACAACATGATTTTAAATAAACGAATAAGAGTACTTGATTCTTCAACAATCTAGCTTATAACGAAAACTTAAATTTGTTTAACGAAAACTTAAATTTGCCGTTCACAAGTGCAACTTGTAATCTAACGAAAAATGAGTTGTAAATGTTTCAAATAGCCAACTTAGAACGTCATGAAAATCGAGTTATTAACGCTTTGACAAGAAAATTCTTAGTAAAGAAAAAGAATATAATACTTTTAAAAGTGGAAGAAACCACAAAAACTCAACGAAACAACAAAATTTTGTTGCATAAAAAGTTAATGAAAAAGCAAACATGATTTCAACAAAAAGCCATATCAACGCTGCGAATAGCAATCTTAATATTTAACGAAAATCGAAAATTTAATGATTTGACGAAAACCATGTAATTTAACGAACATTGATTTGTTGATGTTTGTAAAACTAAAGCTTTAATTCAACGAACTATAAAAATTGAGTCTTGAAAAAAGCAAGCTTACCGAAAATTTAATCTGTTATGTTCATAAAAGCTTACATATAATTGAACGAAACAAGAAAACTTAAATATAAATAAAGTGAGCTGTTAATGCTTTGAAAAGTAGACTGATGATTTAACGAAAGTCGAATTGTATTGATTGTAAAGGTAAATTTATAATCTAATAAAAAATAAAAATAAAATGATTTATAAAGCAAACGAAACCACAAGAGCTAACGACACAAAATAAATTTAACGAAACAAAAAGAATTTAAGAAACATGAAAGCGAAACAATTTGTTCTTTAAAATGCAAACTTGAAAATTAACGAAAAGCTAGTGTGTAATGTTTCAAATAGAAAACTAAAAACTTAACGAAAATCGAGTTATTCGCATTATTCGAGAGCGAAATGAAAAGTAAGTTGTCAACGCTATGAAAACTAAACTTATTGTTTAAAAAAAATTGTATTGTTAATTCTTAGCAAAAAAATTGTTAATAATTTAACAAAAAAAATATTATATACGAAAAAAACTTATTCTTCGAGAAACTATCTCTGTTTGAAACGAAAAAAAGCAGAACTATGAATTTAACGAAACTAAAAAAATTAAGTGTACAAAAGGGTAAGAGTTAATAATTCAATAGGCAAAGTTATAATTTTAAAAAGCCATTTATACATGCTGCTAACGCAATCTTAATATTAAACGAAAAATGAGAATTTAATGCTGTGAAATAAAAATAACAAAAGATTAAACAAAAAAACTAAACGAAACAACAATAAATAAATGAAAAGTGATGTGTATTTTTATGATTATCAATTGATTTAACAAACATTGAGTTGTTGAGGTTTGTAAAAGTAAACTTATTAAAACTTCCCAAAAATTAAGTTGCATATGTTCGTAAAAACTTACTTATAATTTAACGAAAAACGAAAGTTTACTGCTATAAGAAAAAGGTAAAGTGTTTTAAAAAGTAAACTTCAAAAATTTATAATTTAATGATCAAAAAATATTAAATTGTTGGTAAAGTAAATGAAACAGCAAGAATTTAACGAAACATAATAAATTTAATAAACTAACAAGAATTTAAATATAATAAAAGCGAAACAAGATTATTTTAAATAAACCAATAAGAGCTGAAAAGTTAGTAGTAGATGTTTTAAAAAGTAAACTTAGAACTTAACAAAAATCATATTAAGTGGCTAATGCTTCAAAAACTAACTTTAATATTTAATGAAAAACGACTTGTTCGAAAAGCAAACTTTTATAATTTAACGAAAAAAGATTATATAATATAAAAAAAAGTGAGTTGTTTATTTTTCGGGAAGCAAACCGATTTTAAATATCAGTTTTTGCAATATAATTTGATTGGTGAAATTTTGCCTAGAATGCTTTGCTGTTTAGATCAAGTGGTTGCACTTATATATTTTAGAGTCTTCAATATTGTTTTATGAAGTAGGGTTGTAATTCTTACGGTTTAAACAAATAATACAGTAGTGTAAATCTAAGTAAATCATTATTTAGATAAAGTATTGTAAATACTTCACGGCCACAGTAGCTTCTCGCATATAATTCGCATATAATTCGCATATAATACTAAAACAAATCTTAATACCCAAAAGACATTCTTGTTGAATGACTTGTCTGGTATAATTAAATAAAAAAAAAAAAAAAACATCTTTCGGGCTTTTATATTTTTAAGGTACGGTAAACATGACGGGATGTAGCCTAATGGAATTAAATTAGAGTGTTTTTAGCAATTTATAAATGTGTCTGAATCCTTAATTATTTACTAAGAAAAATAGCCAAGGACACGGTTCCATTGTAAATAATTTCACATTCTTACTTTCTGTACGTTAGTCAGTGCTTCGATGATTTCGACATATTTTTTTCTTAGAACTGCAAATAGGCAAAAGCTGAACATTTTTTCAAAATTAAGGAATTTGTTTTTATTTTGGAAACTCTTGTGTGTATGTATTTGTGGAACTTCCATCATATTTTATTATAATTTATTTGACGATATTGCGGGAATAACAATGCTCGTTTTTTTATATTGCTGTTCATACCGAATCAAAAATCCGACTACTTTTCTGGACAACCTGAAGAAGACAAGTCGTTCTCTTACTCGAGGAGCCATCGTCACCAACAGCAAATGGTGGATACTTGCCTGCCAATTAATGAAACTAGTCTCAGATATCGCTGCACCATTCGTTTAAGATCAGTTCCCCTCTAAATAAGACAGTGAGCCTGGTCAACCCGTAGTAAAATTTTAGTTTGTCTGATTGTTACTTTTAAAGAAATGTAAGACATACATAGCACAGTTATTAGGGGATGCTTTTATAACCCCTTCTTTACAATTATCTTGCGTAATAAAGAAACTGAGGTATCGGAAGTTCGTTACCTCTTCAAATGTGTGGGTACCACTACTTTAATAAATTTTTTCTTGGTTTCTAAATCCTTTGTAATAACTTATGTGGTTTTAAACTCATATATTTTGAGACCAACGGAAGTGAAAAATCGCAAAAGTGGATCCAGTGGATTTTTTTTAGACCGCTGCCATTCAAATCAATTACACAAATATTATCTACATTTGGTTGGACTGACGGTGTAAGATGTTGTCCTGGGCCCTTTTACAAAAGATAAATTCTAACTAGACAACTAGATAAAAGTATCATGGGCAGAGCATCTCATTACCGTAAAACAAAGCTAACATTGTGACTCCATTACAGCATTAACTGTACTAGTTCACTGTCGAAATTAAACCGGACAACACTGTCGTGATTTTCTGTCCACACTACATCGGGGCAGAATCAGTTAAGCTGGCTACAGCACGACAGAAAAGTCCGTGAAAATTGCAGTGATCCACACAACAAAATCCCACTTTCCACCACTGCCTCGCGTCTCGCAGAGGGGCAATAAATATAAAGTTCCTTCAAAATTATTCTGGATTCTCATATAACTTTGCTGTCAGCAATACTGCAAAACAGGATCAAACCGCAACCGCACCACAAGACGCATCAAGTGGAGGAACTCTACTGATTTAGATCAACCCATGCACCAGCACTTGCTGCCAACTTCTGGACATTTAACGGAGCAACACTCTTTACCACCAAGACTTCATGATAATTAACAACAAAAAAGGTAAAGTACCTCTGTAGAGCAATATGGCTCTGACGGCAATAATACAACACAACTCTACAAATTTCTCAAAACAAAACATTAACACCCATTCCATTAAGCAAAACCGTGGAGCCATCCACAACACGTCTATGCCAAACCAGAGCCGGAGACCTTAAAGTTTCTGTAATTTGTCCCCAACAACACCTTAACTTCCCGCTGTTGAAAGCGCCCAACCACAAACCAAACTCTGTCCAAAAACCACACAAATTTTGCAAAAATAGATTAAAAAAATGATCGGTCATTCACAAACTGAAACTCACAAACCGCATTCTACCTTCAGTAAACTACTCCTCACCATCAATCGCAAACCAAACAACTCCAACTGCAGACATCCATCCCGCAGTGCAATCAAAGATTCATTTAAAGATCAAACCTTAGCCGAAGAAACTCCAACGCGTCAGCCACTCCGTTGTAATCATTAAAGATAGAACACACTCATAATCCAACAGAACGGCGGTGAGACTTCCCGAAACTCGAAAGTTTCAAGTGCGTACTAAAGATGGAACACTCCCATAATCCAATAGATTGGCGGCGGGACTTCCTGAAAATCCACAGTTTCAGTGTGTACAGTCCAACACACCAGTCCCATACAAACTCCAAAGCAAGCGCTGTAAACAAAGTTTCACACGCTATTCACGAACCCCTCACTAGAACCCAAAACTTATCCAGACCGACAAATCACCCCTCCAGAATATAGCTACCAGACCCACACCAACATATGCATACGCATCACAAGCAAACGCAGCCGAAATTTACATAAAAAATGCAAGCAGTTCAAAACAATTAGTGTATCAGAATGAAGAATTATATCCTAGAATTAAAATCGAAAACGGTAAATAACAAAAACCACGACTAAAAATCAAATAAATTATACGAAACCTAGTTCTAAACACTGCCTCCAAGAAGCCAATTCAACAATACTCAAACACTCAACGCAAACTACAATAACCAAACCATATTACCATACCACTTTCGATCACCAGAACTAACCCTTTCTAAAAAAAAATCAAAAAATTAAAGGAACGCCATTCAATAATTTTAGGCAGATCACAACCTTAATATGCATCGCCGACGCAACTCAACGGTTGCCTGTTAACAACCAAACTAACAATCATGGAGTAAATAAATTCAAACAAATAAATCTCTTAACGATAACATTTAATCTCGCCCCAAACACGAATGAAATCAAAAACAAAAATAAATGAACACCAAAAAAATGATGTGGCAAGGTCAGAGAGGACAAAGTCGGACTTCTTTTTGTCAATGTAAAAGTACAATTTATTCAAATACATTGTGAACACAGTAATTATTGACAAATTTAAAGGCTTACCTGTACTCGGGAACGTGCTGTACAGTTTGCAAAGCTTTATTTTCAAGTAACTTTACCGTTTTAAATCGTGACGATATTTTATAGTTTAGCACATAATATATTTCACTCTTTAAATCTACTTTACACAATTTTACCTAATTTCAGCACTTGATACAATTACACTAATAATTCACCACGTACACGGTAAACCACATGTTTCCTTGTTCATTGGTTAAATTAAACTGTGCCACTGTTCTCGTCATCATTCTGCTTTTCTATCACAAAACTGGTAGTCAGCTGTTTTACTTTTTTTATTATATTTTTCCGACCAGTGCCGAAGTAGCACACGCGATCGTTTGTTTAAATTAATTTTTATCATAAAAAAGAAGATCGCTCTTCTGACAAGGATCGAACCATCCATATTTTATGATTATACATAAAAAAGTCTGCATTTGCCAACCAGACTAACGAGGACATTGCGATTGTAATAAATTGTACTCACTTTTATTTGGGATGATTTTCAAATTAGTGAATTAGAAGTCATTAGAAGTATTTTTAAATCTCGTATTCGTTTCTTTGAGTTTATTTACTATAAAGCAGAATGGCCTACCCAACACTATAAGCTATTACCAGTTTTGGAGTAGCTTTTTTCAATTTGATTTTTTTATTATTTGACTTAGCTTAAAGATGCTTACAGAATCAGTTACTGGTTTTAGTCTCCGAAAATGAAATTCTGGTAAATAAAGCAATGTACACTATCTAAGTCGTAAAAGTTAGGTAATTTGTTAGGCACCCATGTTGTTGAATCTACATCTGTCAAATTTATTGTGAACAAATCAGTATGACAAATCACCATGGATGGTTATATCACAACGTTTGCAACTTATCAAATTTTAAAATTAGTGTTTCTTTCGAGTATTTTGCACTTTACGTAATCCTTCCTGCTGTTTCGACTATTCGACGTTTAGTGGCAAAATTTGGGTTAAAATTTCTCATGCACGTAAGAATGTACGGAAAAGCCCAGTGCACTTAATTTTCCGTGGTTCACAAATAACTGGTCCTTCTGCAACTTTAACTTGACGGATTTAGACCTGTATTAAATCAAACCGACCAGGGAACTTGAGTAAACAACCATAGACAATATTTTGAATTCGCTATTTTTAGATTTATGGATATGCGAACAAGAAAATTGTTGCATTTGAGGTGATACCAATCAGCCAGTAAATTTTTATCCTGGAGAAATCATTTGACCATACTACTTCAAAAATGAAATTGGCGTTGCTATAACCGTCAACAGTGACAGGTATAGATCGGTCGAAAGCAATTTTTTGTTGCCTATGCGGATAAACCGCAATTGAGCAAAGCAATATCCTCAAAGTCAACATAACGAACGCCATCCAACAAATTCCGCCAAATGTATGCAAAAATAGCCAAAGAAAACTTAACTTACCGATATTTGTTACCAAGCAAAGCCGAGTCTTCTTCTTTTGCTTATTTCATTAAAAATGTGGATTATGTAGTATAGAGTTTTGCAGGGCTTTGACTAGTTAAGAATTCCGCAAAAACATTGCAAATGGTCATTTTTTTATTTTCAAGAAAAGAATGAGAAAGAATTTCATAGGTGGCCTTACCACTTGTTGAAACATACTAACGAGTATTTGATGCTAAATATGATTTCGGCAACTTTGTCAATGTTTGGGTATATCTTTTGAATCAGCTGCTCAATTGTCGCCACTAATTGGCAAAGATTTTTAGTGAATTTGATTTAATATTTTTTAGGCGCATCGCCAGAGACTCAAACTGACAACTGGTCTCATATGCAAGACTAGTTTAGTACATTGGCAGAACTTAAAGAAACTGGCGATATTTTTTCTTTTAATTATGAGAGATATTTACATAGTAATATCGGAAAAGACGCAAGTAATTGGATAAATTGCTAATAACGCTGTGGTTTGATTTTGTTTAACATTTTTTTAAGTTCCAACCATTTTTGATTTTCCAGTCAAATGACAGATAAATTTGGTTCACAACCGTTTTTAGTGGCTGTCGCAAATCAGTGCCAGTATACATTTGGTAAATTTTCACGAGAAAGCAGCTCGTATACCCTAATAAGATATATATGATTTACAGGAGTTCTTGGAACTAATAGGTTTTCATCTGGCTGGTTTCATATCTGTTCCTAGTTGCTTCCAAAATATTTGGAAATTATGAATTGGAAAAAGATATCTCTTTTGGAATTACAGAAAATTCGAATCGAAAAGTTGTTTTAGGTTGGAAAATTTCACTTTAAATTCAGGAATGACTTACACAAAATTATTAGGATTATCATCTCAAAACATTTGAATTAATTCTAAAAACCACAGCATTGACATAGTCTAACATTAATCAGGAAAGCAGGAGGTGTAAAGGTGAGAATCTCTGCTAAATGAAATATTTCACTTGGATGAATTCGGTTTATTTCGGATGCATATCCCTAATAGGATATTACATCATAAAAAGAACATTTTCGATTTGCAGTGAAGCAGCATGAGGCTATGTAAGCCGCTACTGTTGGATCCAATGGAAAAATAAAACTGAAAGGAACGAAAACGTACCGGAAATAATAAAAAATTTCAAGCTATTTACTTTCTTCCTTATCTTTCAGAGTTAGCTCTAAATGTTATGGTTAATCTTCTTAATTACAAAGTTATGGCAGAGATAAACAACAGAAAAAGAAAAACTAATTTGGAATTTCTAGAAAAACTATAATGTATTGGGAATCACTCCTTTGCATTAAGGTGCTTATAGCACAGTTTTGATGATACAACAATCACCAACAGAATCAGGAGTTCCAGGAGCTAGACTTAAAATTACTTAATTTTATGCAACAAAAATAAATCCAGGTTTTACATGCTGGCACTAAAATTAGAACTAAAAACTGGAAAACCTCAGTATTTGAAAGTGTTTCCAACTGCATTCAGTTTAAAACTCTTAACTCTTAACTCTTAACTCTTAACTCTTAACTCTTAACTCTTAACTCTTAACTCTTAACTCTTAACTCTTAACTCTTAACTCTTAACTCTTAACTCTTAACTCTTAACTCTTAACTCTTAACTCTTAACTCTTAACTCTTAACTCTTAACTCTTAACTCTTAACTCTTAACTCTTAACTCTTAACTCTTAACTCTTAACTCTTAACTCTTAACTCTTAACTCTTAACTCTTAACTCTTAACTCTTAACTCTTAACTATTAACTCTTAACTCTTAACTCTTAACTCTTAACTCTTAACTCTTAACTCTTAACTCTTAACTCTTAACTCTTAACTCTTAACTCTTAACTCTTAACTCTTAACTCTTAACTCTTAACTCTTAACTCTTAACTCTTAACTCTTAACTCTTAACTCTTAACTCTTAACTCTTAACTCTTAACTCTTAACTCTTAACTCTTAACTCTTAACTCTTAACTCTTAACTCTTAACTCTTAACTCTTAACTCTTAACTCTTAACTCTTAACTCTTAACTCTTAACTTTTAACTCTTAACTCTTAACTCTTAACTCTTAACTCTTAACGCTTAACGCTTAACTCTTAACTCTTAACTCTTAACTCTTAACTCTTAACTCTTAACTCTTAACTCTTAACTCTTAACTCTTAACTCTTAACTCTTAACTCTTAACTCTTAACTCTTAACTCTTAACTCTTAACTCTTAACTCTTAACTCTTAACTCTTAACTCTTAACTCTTAACTCTTAACTCTTAACTCTTAACTCTTAACTCTTAACTCTTAACTCTTAACTCTTAACTCTTAACTCTTAACTCTTAACTCTTAACTCTTAACTCTTAACTCTTAACTCTTAACTCTTAACTCTTAACTCTTAACTCTTAACTCTTAACTCTTAACTCTTAACTCTTAACTCTTAACTCTTAACTCTTAACTCTTAACTCTTAACTCTTAACTCTTAACTCTTAACTCTTAACTCTTAACTCTTAACTCTTAACTCTTAACTCTTAACTCTTAACTCTTAACTCTTAACTCTTAACTCTTAACTCTTAACTCTTAACTCTTAACTCTTAACTCTTAACTCTTAACTCTTAACTCTTAACTCTTAACTCTTAACTCTTAACTCTTAACTCTTAACTCTTAACTCTTAACTCTTAACTCTTAACTCTTAACTATTAACTCTTAACTCTTAACTCTTAACTCTTAACTCTTAACTCTTAACTCTTAACTCTTAACTCTTAACTCTTAACTCTTACCTCTTAACTCTTAACTCTTAACTCTTAACTCTTAACTCTTAACTCTTAACTCTTAACTCTTAACTCTTAACTCTTAACTCTTAACTCTTAACTCTTAACTCTTAACTCTTAACTCTTAACTCTTAACTCTTAACTCTTAACTCTTAACTCTTAACTCTTAACTCTTAACTCTTAACTCTTAACTCTTAACTCTTAACTCTTAACTCTTAACTCTTAACTCTTAACTCTTAACTTTTAACTCTTAACTCTTAACTCTTAACTCTTAACTCTTAACTCTTAACGCTTAACGCTTAACTCTTAACTCTTAACTCTTAACTCTTAACTCTTAACTCTTAACTCTTAACTCTTAACTCTTAACTCTTAACTCTTAACTCTTAACTCTTAACTCTTAACTCTTAACTCTTAACTCTTAACTCTTAACTCTTAACTCTTAACTCTTAACTCTTAACTCTTAACTCTTAACTCTTAACTCTTAACTCTTAACTCTTAACTCTTAACTCTTAACTCTTAACTCTTAACTCTTAACTCTTAACTCTTAACTCTTAACTCTTAACTCTTAACTCTTAACTCTTAACTCTTAACTCTTAACTCTTAACTCTTAACTCTTAACTCTTAACTCTTAACTCTTAACTCTTAACTCTTAACTCTTAACTCTTAACTCTTAACTCTTAACTCTTAACTCTTAACTCTTAACTCTTAACTCTTAACTCTTAACTCTTAACTCTTAACTCTTAACTCTTAACTCTTAACTCTAAACTCTTAACTCTTAACTCTTAACTCTTAACTCTTAACTCTTAACTCTTAACTCTTAACTCTTAACTCTTAACTCTTAACTCTTAACTCTTAACTCTTAACTCTTAACTCTTAACTCTTAACTCTTAACTCTTAACTCCTAACTCTTAACACTTAACTCTTAGCATTGTATTATCAAATATAACATGCAGTTGGTAAGATTAGCTTTGTTGATTTATGGACTGGTTACTGGATGATAATTACATTGCCAACAAGTGCTATCACATTGCCAACAAGTAGACAAATGATTTCCGAAAAATTGACAACAAACTTACTTTTGGATCTTATACTAGGTCAAATGAAAAATCATTATTAACGGTAGAAGCCACAGAAATCCATCCTTTAATTTTAAGTAATTGGGAACTTCTCTTCATTCAAAGACTTTCTGAGAATTTATGGAGAGATAATGACCGACATAAAGTTGTTAATGTGAGAATACGGCTCAAATAGAAGAAGCATTTCTCCATGGTCAGAGGATTGACCCAGCGAATTTTTTATTGTTATTGTGTGCTTGGACATAATCGTCTTGGCATCGTTTTTGTTCAATTGGAACTAATATTATAATTTTGACCTTCCAATTCGAGCCTTTCCAAAAGTTTTTTGTTTCCAGTTTGTGGAACCATAGTTTGTGTCTGATGAGAAATGCACTGGTCATGCGATACCTAAGAGCGATCACATATTGATGATTCAAGAAAACGCCACATAAAACATATGGTGCACCCATGTACCTGGCATTGATGTAATTTGTTGGTTAATCGTGCCTTAGATTTGGCGACAGTCAGTCGTGATCGCCATATATTTATACAGTCAAATTCTTTGTAAATATTTACAGCATATTTAACAGCGCGCAATATATTTGGACATTGATGTGAACATTGTATTCCTGCAGCCAATGAGAATTATGTAGCATCACTTGATTGTAAACAGCAATATACTGCAAACAATATGATTATCCTTTACCGTCATTTATACAGTTGGTATTCATTCACTTTTAAACAACCGTCACACAAACCGGCTTTGGAAAGTTTTTTTCCATCATCCATGTATGGTGCTCTGGGATTAGTCACATAGTCCATGCTTTAGGCACCTTTTGATGATTTCATGCAAACGTGTATTTCCATTTGCAATGAGAATCCTCGCCGACACAATTTGGTCAGGCTCCCTAAGATGCCATGAAGAGTCAAATCTTGCATCAATGATTTCAGCTTAAAGTTAAAAACTATGGCACTAAATCTTGTCTATCAGCTGTTCATCCGGTTGCAAAGTTGTCTTTGAGAGCCATGTTCGCACTTTCATATTTGGCAGCAAAAATTCAAATTATCGGCTGCCAATTTCAGACAAGAATCGAAAATCTAATGATCTGATAGTCTTCCAGCACTTACACGCTGATCGTATTCTTGTTTAATTGCAGTTGGCGAGATAACGTGAGTTAGTTTGATAGCACTTACCCTTGCTTGATGATCAATCACTTCAAAGGGCAGCTCACCATCATTGTTTAAGAATATCATGGAGATTTCTTTGGTAGCCGCACAGTGACGATCTTTTCGTGCTTATGGTCATCACATCTACCCACGATTTATTTGTATGCTTTGAAATGTATACGTCATTTAAAGATTTGCCTCTTTTGAAACTAACTTTGCAAAAAACATAAGGAAAGCCATAATCTGTAAAGAAGGTACATCACACTACCATCTTTGTGTATCCGCCCAGTGTTATTAAATTAATTTCCAAATGTCATTCCTTTAAATAGTTTTCTTGATTAAAAAGTTGATATAAAGATAATTAAATTCCATAACAGTCTCAATATGCTAAAGATAATTTAACAGTAGCATAACTATGACAGTATTATACCAAAGCAGCATACAACTGAAGTAAAAAATTCTCTAGTGACAGTTGTACTGGGAAAATGAAATTTTTACTTGTGATGTTTCGAAAAAAATAAAATTTCCGTTGAAATCCACTAAAGTGTATTCAATCAATTTTCATAGAATGGAAATATCAAAATTTTCACACAAAAACTGCAATAAAAAATGTTTACGGATGGAAAATCTGTCATTTAGTTTTCTGTTTTTTATGTAATAAATTTCATCACCAGCATATCGGTTTCGTTACATGCACATAAATAGGAGTCGAGCACTCTCTATGGTGTTTGAGGTGATTTTGTTGGTTTTTGTACAAAATATTTATAAAAATTATATTATCTAAACTATCTTGTATATATATTATAGTATAATGATGATAGAGACGTAGGAGATACCATCGGTAAAAGGTATGCATACACACACACAAGATGTTTATAGATACATAGACTGAAAGGAATTTTCATTTTTCTCATATTTTTATTATGATTCTTCACACAAGGAAAAATACTTGATAGTTTCTACGTGATCGGAATCTACCATTAGCACAATATAATAATGCAGAACTATATATGTTTTTTCTGGTACATGTCTATGTACTCGTCCTCATCGTATATATGTATACGCTCTCTGTGGTGTATTTTAAATATTTGTTTGGCTTTTCAACATAAGGAATTTTCTAATTTTTTCATCGTACACTTTTTTTTTTTGGTATAGTTTTCTCTTCCTACCATTTTAAAGAATTTAGAAAGATTTTTACTTTCATCGTATCGTGTACGTGAACAATGGTGAATCTTTTTAGGAAAATTGAAAATGTTGAAATGGGATTTAAAGTATGGAAAAGGACATAAAATAGTGATAGTATCGGAGAAAATTATCTGATGTTACAATTTTATTTGCGCTTTCGATTTTATGCCATTAATTTTTAAATCAATGTGTTAATCAGAAAGTGCTAGTAGATTCGTGGAGTATTATTTTATATCAGCAACTCTGATCGTAGCGGGTCTATTAGGACTATCTAACAGTAATGTGAGCTACTCCTTTTCTCCCCTGAGTGACCAAGTCCTTTAACTTCTGCTAATACTTTTTTCTTCAAGATCTAAGCGACTTCCATTTTCCCTTGCGGATTCTACTCCAATGAAATCTTGGTAATATCACTTAGTGGTTTTCTTAGTATATCCAAGC
This sequence comes from Tipula confusa, assembly GCA_963556175.1. NCBI lineage: Eukaryota > Metazoa > Arthropoda > Insecta > Diptera > Tipulidae > Tipula > Tipula confusa. Next base: position 95,274,341 of record OY744476.1, read on the forward strand.
TAATCCATATTTCCATTTTTGTTGCCTTATTTCGATTGTAATGTCCAACTCGTTTTAACTCGCGTTTTTTTCTGCTGTTTAGTGGCCATATTTGTAGCTTAAATTGATGTTGCTTCTTAATTATCTTCCAATTATTATTCAAGCTAAATTCCATTTATAAAATTTAAGATTTGCGATTGTACTTTTGTTATTCGAGTACATTCAAAGCAGCCTTGATATATAGGTTTACTCAGTTTTATTAAGAAATCACTGCCCTACAATAGAAGGTTCTACGAGATGCATCTGTAGGCCCATTAAAGTTGCAATAAAATTTACGCCGAAAGAGGAGTGCGATTTTTTTTCCGTTGAAGACGAATTCTAACACATTTTTGGTTATACAGTTGGAAGATTCTATTCATGCAATGGTAGATAGTTTTAAGTAAAAGTTTGATAGTATAAATTTTTGTAAAAACTACCGCTCCTCTATCACAGCTGGCAGACCGTGCTGACAAAACGTTTTGCAGTTTTTGAGAAAAACATGTAAGGTCAAGATGATTATTGTGCAGGATTAACAAAAATTTCTTGAGCCAAAAAATTGATGTTCGAGTCTCTTTACGAAGATATTTAATTGCCCTGCGGGAAATAGGTTGTGCACCAAACATCGATTAAGATGCAATTATCCAGCATTGCATTGACGGGATTCCTGGAGGTATAGATAGGATATAGAGACAAATAATTCAATCTTGTATGGTAGGTCTAATTTGGATGATTTTAAGAGGAAATTAGACTATAGTCTAAAATTAGCATGAATTTGAAGGATGAAAAACCGTCACCTAAATTAAGTAGTAAGCCACCTATAAATAATCTTAGATGATATGGACGTGGGGAAGTAGGGCACATTAGCAAGCAATGTACGAATAAAAAGAAAAGTTTAAAAAAATTCAACAATTTTTGACATTGATCGAAAGAATTTAGTGAATCTGACACACCCAATCATGCCTTGAAATTTAAGATTAACAAAATCGAGTTCCATGGATTGGTCAACGTAGGGAATGACTTAAATTTCATGACAAAAAAGAAATACAAAGTGATCGGCGAGCTAAATTTTGATGCAGTCACAACTTCATTTTCGGTTGTTGGTTTGAGGAAGATGTTGAGTATATACCACGTTCCCTTTAGTACAAGACCAAATTCCCAGTGAACGTGATTCTGAGAAACGAGCTTATGCTTCAAACAGTTACAACAATTTCTACTGCTTCGGCATTACATTAAAGAAACTTGACCCTCGTTGAGCACGACGAACTTAATCTAAATCTTAACCACATAGAAAATCTTCAGATATCTGATAAAATGAAGAGCGCAATCGTAAACTATTGCAAAGTTTTAGCCAACCCCTAGGATTGAGATAAATTGATGAACGACAAACCCGTCTCTTAAAAAATTATAGATCTTCTCCCAGTAGAGACTATGATCATATTCGTGAGAGAACAAATAAATGAAACGCTGGTTGAGAAATTACTGGTCCCCGCAAATTCCACTAAGCCATCCCTAAAGTGTTATCAAACAAATAGACCGAAACAAAGAAATTGTGTATTGATTACCGCAATTTAAATAGAATCGTGTTAAGGACAGATAAGGACATACTACCGCTGGATCGACGATCATATCGATCAGCTGCAAAATGCATGTGCCGATTATGGCGAATTTTTTCAAGTTTACACCGTTGGTGACAGAATTTTGTTTATATGAATTTCTAAAAGCACTATTCGGACTCAGAGGTTCATCAACGATATTTTTCAACATTTAGTGATGGAGAATTGATAATGTCATGATTTTGTAATTCCAGCAGCGAGTGCAGAATAGGGGATCTTGAGACTGACTTGTGTAATCAAAGTCGCCGAGAAGAACAAGTGTATATTTTGACGGAAATCGATTGATTATTTGGGATATCAAGTTAGAAACGGAAGTATAATGACAGCAGAAAGTGATATGAAGGCGATATGGAATTTCCTTGAACCCAAAACATTGAAAATAATTCACAGTTTATATCATGATTCATCGAGAACTATGCGATGATTTCTAAACCACTGTCAGATATTTTTAAATATGGTGCTGGATTTGAATAAAGCTATCACGAAATTGAGATAAACAGAACATATACTACGAACAAGGACATTTTGGCATTTAGAAGACCAACCAGCTGTTGCAGCGAGAAATTTTTATCCCGATACTTGTGGCCATACATTTATTAATAACTGTATCCCGTGCATTCTTATCCTGAACGAAAAATGGGTGAGAGAGATGGCTTTATTAACCGTATCCCGAAAGGTGATGTACCAACGTGAACCTACCATGATGACGAATTAGACAATAAGGTAGCAACTGGGAAAGGTTATAACCATATTTTTAAAGTGATCGATGATTTCTACGGAATTATTTGGATTGGACCCACGAAGATGTCGACCATTTCCGAGGTGATTTAGAAGCTAAATATAAAGAAAGAAATATTTAGAAAACACAGAACACATTATAAGTGATAGATTTCCGTATTTTACCTCTGAACTATTGGCCAAATACTGCAATGATAAGAGAATAGAGCACACAAAAATAAGCACCGATGTGCCAACAGGTAATGGGCAAGCTGACAGATTAAATAGATAAGTATATCATCGCAAGCCAAACTTTTACTGGCGAACCCGAACGAGTTCGGTATATGCATACGTGAGGGAGAATCTGCACAATAGAACGAAAGCCAAAACTTACGTCATCAAATGTCATGATTATGAAACCCTTCTAAACCAGCATGTCAGATGACGGAAGCGAAGATGACACATTCGTGATAAATTTACTTTTGTGAATTAGAGAGGCTTAGTTTAAAATGCTTGGTTATTATTTCACAACCGGAAGCTAATGCGTGGTCGTTCAAGAATTCTAATTACGGACTGGCACTTATTTTTTAAGGTTTGTGGGTACGATTGCCAATGTCATTGTAGCATAAGCAAACCCATACCATTATTTTATTACCATCACTATGGCGAATTCGCAAAATAAAGTTGCGGCTTTTATTTTGTTCGGAAAAGGAATAAAAATATTTTTAGCCGCAGGTTCCATCCAAACTGAAACATTACTCATCGGTCCTTAAAATATTACGTTAGAACTCCACATACTTTGACTGGTACGTCATCTGTATAAATTTAAGATGGTTTCTCTTATTTGTTTGGCTTATATGAACGGTTTATTTTTAATAGTATAAATAAGCCTTGACACTTACTTCGACTAGTCGCCTTCTTACAATCATCTGGCTCATTTGGTCTTTCCAAGTGTTTTTTTTTATCTCGTTTTGAATTTGTTTGACTGCAGGATGCATTTAGGTGTTGCTCTATATTTTCATCTTATTTTGCAGTTGAAGCTCGTTTTGACACTCTCCGTTGTAATTTTTTTAAGGTCATTTTAAAAATGTACATCTGTCCTACAGTTTTTATAAGCATTCTGGCTTAACTTCCAAAGATAATTCATTAGTTATACCCGTTTTTATGCACGCAGCATGTTGAGAGTTGAACTAGATAGTGAAATCAGTATTCAAAACAGTCTAAAAACTCAAAAAATGTACTATAAAGAAGAATATAGTGGTTGAAAACCCGTTTAAACAATATACCTTAGTTCATTGCCACAAGTACCAAGAAGTTGGACAACCTAAAACAAATTGTGATCTGGAAGTAACGCTGAATTTTTGTCCATCATTCGAGTAAATATCCCTGAAAGATACGCTTTAAAATTAACCTATAGTCTCTTATACACATTGTGGCTTCGGCCTTTTGTACTCCTTCATTAGATGGATCTTAATGTAGTCAATGAATGGTCAATGACCCACCTGATGTTACCCTTTCTGTTGGTAATTTACCTATTAATGGAACAGCCATTTCAGAACTATTTTCTATGTTGCTCGCCTGAAAGCAATGATTCAGTATTTAATTCTTTATAGAGTCATGAGCTTGCTCAATAAGTTGTTGGGTGATTTTGCTGTATTTTCCACATTGTTTTTCTAGTTTTTAGAAAAATTTGGAAGCTTGAGTTCTGCATGTGCTAGATCGTATAACTCTTTATATGCCACAAGTACTAGAAGGTCGCTCAATTCAATTATGATGGTTGGTTCAGTTGTACAGTGACCAAAATGTATCGACTAATCCGAGTCCACGAATATGATTAAAAATTTCAAAATATCTGACGAAATTCTCCGGCTGAATTATCTACTTATAAACTAAAAAATAGATCATCAAAGTACATCACAAGCAGCGGCCATTGTTATCAAATAAATACGTATACTTTTATGGTCTACTTACCGGAACAAACTTAAATATACTACTGCAATTCAGTTGTAAGATCAAATGTCAACCATCCTTCAGAAAGCTGGCATCGAGTTGAGTAAATGCTGTTCTAACTCTACTATAACCTAGAAGATATATTTCCTGAACACAATGATACTCAGTTCAGATGAGCGAAGATGACATGATGAAAACAAAAACATTAGGAATTGTTTGGTGCCTATCGTTCCACTATTTCAAGTTCTTCGTTAACTTAAACGAAGTTTAAACTATAGCAAAACGATCACAAATCGCTTGTTTTTATGATCCTCACAAACTAGTGAAAAAAGATTAAAATCAATCACTGCCTCAAAGATTGCTTACCTATATTGGCAAATGTTTCGCGAGAACCTCATCAAATTCAATACATTTACAATCGATCGCAGCGATTGCACATATGAATCATTCATAGCTCTTCTATTGTTGGCGGCACTTCCAACGAATTCCTATGTTCAAAGTCTAGGGTAGCTTCACTCAAGAAGACAACGTTATCTTGACAACTATAGCAAAAAAGGTTTTCGAAAGAATAAATTTTTATGTAGATCAAATGATTTTATTGGTCCGTCTCAACACAAACCCTTCATTGGATGAAGGGCCTAATATCTCAAGGCGCATATGGAAACTTATAGGTTAATTCAATCTAACCTTTGGATCCATTTCATAATTTTTACTCCAAGAATCATAATGTTGGGAAAAATTACGCGAAGAATTCCCAGCACATGCAGACACATCTGGAGTGCCGAATGGAATGTGCTAAGTACTCAGATTTTCTCACTGAAATCAAATATCACAATGATTTTGGGAAAATATACATATCATTGCCTACATTCTTTGTTTTAAACTCAAATGTAGTGGACACATAAAGCTCGTTGAGTAGATCGAGCACACAATAACATCATTCGAATTCAAAACAGACAATCATTATATGCCGAGTACATGAAATTTAAAAAAAAACAATTTACTAGTAAAGCAACCAGCTCTGGTTTTATTCTTGCTATTCACTATTGATTGATTAGAATGTACGGCCAAGGAAAAAACAGGAACTCGCGGAATGCCGGGAACTATCGTACACCCGTGTTAAATATAACCAAACCGAAGTAGTGGAAGGAATGTTAGTTATGATAGACTCAACCCGGTTACTGATACCTAGGCGATCGATAATAAGTATTATTTTTTTGTGGTGTAGGGAAAAGAAATGTAAGTCAGTAATGACAGAATTAGTCCAATTTTCCGATGGCCAATGTTTAACTACTATTAGCACAAGACAATCAAAATTTAACTGAAACTGCTATGCATTCGGTCGTCGTTTATCAGCTACTGTAGTGTACCACCATTCAACTATAATATTTATAGGTTCTTTAAGAATAAAATATATTAATGAACTAATTTCACCAAGTAGTAAGATGTAACAGAGTGCAATAGTTTTAGCTTGTAAATAACCAATTTGATATTTCACCTTCATGCTGCTAAAATTTATTAAAAGACAAAACTTTGAAATTAATACAAATTAGATTTTGAAAGAATTGATTAAACATTACAAATCAATTGAATTAATCGTTTTATGACAAATACGTCATTCAATCGCCGAAAATTTAATTTATATATACTTTATTTTACACAAAACTTTAAATTAACGCAAATTAGATTTAAAACAATTGATTAAACATTACAAACCAATTCAATAAAAATATCTTTTTATGACAAATGCTTCTGCGTTGATTCTCGCTATTTATGGACAAAATGTACTACATTCGAGTAGGATGCCGCTTCATCTTTCTTTAATGGTCAGTGTACAGTCAATACACATTTTTAATCGTGGCTACCCGAAGACTATGGAAACGATTTTTCTCCACTAATGGGACTAATTTTATCAGTGACAAAGTTGTGGAATCTTTATGTGCTACATCGAATATGTGCTGCACTGTAATGTGTCAAACCATTACTTAATCTTGCGATAAAAAACCTGATGATTCTCATTGATGACAAATCTTAACTTCCAAAACCACATTTAGTAACCCCTGGTTGGTGACTTCTTGTTATTGTTTCATGTGTGTGCTGTTTTCTGCGCAAGAGTGGTAGACAATTTTTAAATAAAAGTAGTTTTCTAAGTTTCATTCAATGACCAGGCTAGGTTTTATTTTGTGCTTGGTGTATTTAGCTGACCATAGATTTAAGGAATTCTAATTGTTTATAGATGAAAGAAGGCTCTTTTTTTATCTGGCTAAGCCTTTGGAAACTTTAAAATACATTAAAAAGACATCCCAAAGTTCGTTACATTAGTCACCTTATTTGCTTTTTAATAACAAAGGGTTAACTTGTCTAGTGCAGTAAATGTTTATTAAATTTATTATAATTTTTCAATTAGCATTTTGGCATTGATATTTAAAATCATAACATAATTGCAGTGATTAAAGCGCTTAAACATGTGAAAAATAAAATAAATCATCCTTCATAAGTTCGAATGGCCTTTAATTTCAATTCAAGAATATAGAATTATATAGGTTACGTACATACAGTCTAATTTGTATCCGGAAATTATTTTAAGTACACGAGTTAGCTAGTAAAATTAGGTCGTGTACTAGGGCCAAACTATCGTTCACGCTTGTACCTACGTATATAAAAAAAACTACAAGACACATCCTGCGATGACCACCAAGGTTAGATCATTTATAATGACTCTTAAAGTTTTTTGTTAATTCGCTAAAGTAATTTTATTTTTAATGATCACGAAGCGCATATAAATTTGTTGAATGAATTAAAATCGAATTAAATATTGACTCGATTTAATTAATTTTTTAAACTGACGCACTCGCACTGACATGACAAAATCAAAATCCCACAACCTTACAAAAAAAAAATAAAAATAAAAAAAAAATTGGTTTATGCAAATTAGGTCGTCGACTATTATTTGAATCAATTAGAATTTAATTTGTTTTTGTTATTCCGTTAGTTCTTAGAATTTTTCTACCATGTAATGAGAGAGTCACACTCGTAATCCGTGTAGTATTTATAATAGGATTTGGGACGGAATTTTAGTCATTCTCTATCCTATACAGCATTTTGCAATGTATTTATGGCGTAACGAGTTTGTAACAGACTCAAAAATATTTGAAAAATTGCTAGTCATGTTTATCGGAATACGTTCCATAACCTAAAATCCTATGAACCTAAATAAAGTTCTTGACGTTCCGGATTTCTATGTATAAAGTGGTACTTCCAAAAATTACTCAGCAATCAAAAATAAAGAAAGACTATTTTCAGCCATTCTCCAGCTTTATTGACAGTAGGTAGCACGATAATAAGAAAAGCAAGCCTTCCAAGACTGACAAATAACAAAACAAAGTGGGAATACATTCCATCTAGTCGAAGAAAACGTGAATCTACAGGTGCAGATCTCGAATACTTATACATGAAACAGAAGAATAGCTTGAAATTGAAATGAGTTGGTTAAAGAAAAAAAACGGAGCCCGGAAGATTTGACTGAGAATTAGGGATCCTAAAGACAAAACAATCCTAAGCAACTCGTGCAGAAAACTTGAACTACTAATAAAAGATATTAAGAATGAGACAGTTGCAAGCTGCTTAAGTAACCTAAAAGGTAAATATGATCGAATTATTCTTTGTAGAAAGCCCCAAAAGGTTTGAAAAGACCTAAAATGCTAGTGCCACCCATAAAAATGTTGTTGAAACCTGAGTTTGCAGCAATAAGCAAAAAACTGATCTGTTTGCTGAACACCTAGATAAGTTTGTGATCTAAATACTTTCAAACCACAAATTGGCAAGGCGGATAATGTATATGTACCACATTTATATGTAAAATAGACGAGGTATCTGTTCTACCAGTTACTGTAAAGCCCAATAAACTGTTAAACTAAATTGGTCAATCTTTTGACTTACTACAACAATATCAAAGATAATTTCCACACATCAATTTGGAATCCTAGAGAAGCACTTAATCATAGAATAGGTACATAGGATTACTAATACAATTAAGGAGGTATTGGAAAAAATAAAATTTGTTCAACAATATTCTTAGCTGTAGCCCTAGCATTTAATAAGGTTTGGTACCGTGAACTTTGCTTCGAGGAATCTCCTTGTGGAAATTTGAAAAATAATATTTTGAATTGCTAAAGTCTTCGTTACGATGATCGTCACTTCCGAATGAAACATGCACAGGCATACTCAAAATTAAAATAAATATTGACAGGTTTTGGGCCCTATTTAGTGTATACATATGATCTTAACACTAAAACTAAAACTATAAAATGTCAAACCAGTTATTAATTGGAACGTGAGAAGATCGGTAAAGGGATTCTATAACCACTACACTGTGACCAACTAAAGAAAAAATCAAAAAAATCTTGAAACTACTAACATGGAACGACGATTATCTATGCATCAACCCATCTACTAATTTGCCACAGTCAGTAGCAGACCATTCACCACTGGTTAGCTATTCCACAGCACAAGCCCAAAAAAATGTAACAAGCAAAAAAACACTAACCAGGTCGAAGCTTACTCCAACAACAGTAGTTCGGCTACGACTAGCGATCTAGCACGGAAATACAAGAAACTAGTTCTTAAAATGCATTTGTTTTATAGCTTGATGACCAATACAAAACCACTAGTGGAAGCTGATATCACTCATTATTAATTTCAACATAAGCTGCAGCAACTCGATGCCAGAAGGACACAAATCGAGCAGCTGCATGAAGAAATATTAATAGATGTAACGTCAGAGGACGAAACAACAAAGGCCAGCGTATGCAAGAACTACTGGTCAGTATTAGTCAAGAACTTTGAGATTCTGAGATGCAGAATCACCTCGATACTGAGAAAAGCTCAAAAATAGTCAGTATTATCAAGAACTTTGAGATTCTGAGAGCTTGAATCACCCTGATGCTGGAAAAAACGAGAGAATCAGAAAAAGAGGCTGTCCAACTGATATGAATTGAAATCTATGACAATCCCCTAAAAAAGGCATCTTTTCAGAAAAGAATTATTCATGAGAACAACGATATAAATGACCCCCTTAAAATGCATCAATTGAAAACCGCACTGTGATAAAAGTGTCACAAACTATTTTCAAATTCTCTTGAATTCAAACAATGTAAAAATTGTTATGTGCCTTCAAATTGGCGGTATCATCTGCAAGTAATGATATTATTACTGTGTTAAGAAATGGTAGATCGTTTGTATAGAACAAAAACAGTTTTGGTTCAAAAACACAGCCCTGTAAAACACGTAGCTTGTTTAAGCCAATATAGACAAATCAAAAAGTGACAAAAACTGAACTAACATTTGTTCAAAGAAATTCAGTAAAATAAAGCCGATAGTTCTGCAAAAATGTCTACCAACAGTGGTTATAAGGCCAATTAAAGATGGTATCCAATATAATTGAAGCTAAAACGTATAATTAATTTTCGGCAGCGAGAAGAGCATCGTTTGCCTTAATTGTACTCATCTGGGAGAAAAGAAATTGAAACAAATGGTTCGTCTTAACAACATGTAGAAATCAAAATGCAACCGTAAACAGTAAAGTGCATCAAACTCACCAATATGATGCTAAGTTTCATGCTAATTATGGATAGAACCATGGATTTAGTAATGCAAAATTAGAATTTGCTGATTTGATGAAATGCAAATTGCAAATGGCCTAGCACAACCCAAAGCTGAGTTAAAGCATTCCTCATTGAGCACAAAATTATCATAGTGCCAATATCTGAAACACGCTTTACAAATAAAACTTATTTCAATATTAATGTGTCTTAAATTTATGATACTTAGCATCCGAATAGCAAAGCACATGGTGACAAAGCTATACTGGTTAAAAGAAGGTTTAACCACTACGAGCCTAATAAATACGAGAAAGAATATATTTAATCAAAGGATTAGTCTATGAGAACTGTGTAATATCAGCAGTCTAGGGCCTTTCAAAATACGCTACAAAAAACTACAGTTCATGGGTTCACAGTACACGAAAGTGATTTTTTAATTGGAGGCGACTTTAACGCAAACAATTTCTACTGGGTATCACGGTTAAATACAACTAAGGGAAAGAAACGATTTGCAGCCGGTCAAAAGCTAAAATTTGAATTCCACTCGTGGAACGCAGTCCTACTGGCCTATGAACATCACAGATGTTATCACTCGAAGACACGAGATTTGATTATTCGCTAGATTTAATGAGCCAAACAATAATAAGCAATGTGGTTAAACCCAAGTTAACAAAAAACAAATCTAGTTGGGATCTCTTTTAAACTAGTGCATCAGAAAACTAATCTTTAAATCCCAATACGTAATCCAGGGCAATTAAAAGATTAACTAGACAAACTCATAGAAAATATACAAAGTGCCACTTGGGCTAGTACTCCTAGTCCTATAATGGAAACAAATCAAAACGTTGCATGTCCCTAAATAAACCCGTAAAAGCTGGCAAAGAAATTGAAAATTGAAAGCGAAAAGACTGTTTAACAATTTGGCCAATTAATTAAAAGCTTTAATAAAGGAGATTTAAAACCTATCAGACAATAGACACCTAAACAATCTGATAGGACAAAAAGACTCTGACTATTCTCTATGGAAGACAACAAAGGTACTGACCTAGCAATTCCAAACTAATAGCTGATCTGTATGCAAATCACCTAGAGCAAACATTTCATATCTAAGGCAACCTGCGGAGAAAGATATTACCCCAGCTAACAAAATTAATGAGCACGGATAAGAACTATAACACTGCATGAACTAAAATGGGAAAAAAGAACAATCTAAACGTTAAAAACAACAACAATATATATATATATATATATATATATATATATATATATATATATATATATATATATATATGTTTATATATATATATATATATATATATATATATATATATATATATATATATATATATATATATATATATATATATATATATATTTTTCGATCATCGATTCTTCGCTTCTTTTTAGGATACACCAGTTTTGAGTTATACTAAGTTATATTATCACATATACATACAAAGCTGCTAAATGCAAGAATTTAAAAGAGCAATCTCAAGGGTAAAAAAAATAATCTAAAATTTTTACTCTCGAATTTTGCGATTATAACCCCATATGAACATCATAACCCCAGAAAAAAACTATACAAAATTTTATTCGTCGGTTTACCTCTGTATATATTATTTTTTCTGTGGTTCCGGTGTGTGTCTTTATAATTGGTCAATTAATTAAAGGATAACCAGAAAAAGAGAAGAAGAAATTAAGCACATATAATAAATGCAGCAAGGCAATCAGAGGTTCCAGAAGTAATATTGTTTCTAAAATCAAACAAACAGGCCTATATTTCTGCTGCCAAAGCTATCAAAATTATTTGAAAATTTACTACTAAAGACTGAAACTAATAATAGAAGAAAACAACTTTATTCCTCTACATCAATTTGGTTTTAGGGATAAATACTCGACTACAGAACAAGTTTATAGAATTACGGATGTAATCGAAAAATCACTTGAAATCAAATAAATATACTCCGAGATATTCCTAGATGTGGCCCGTTTCATAAGGTATAGCTCTGCCGAATACTATAAATTAAAGAAAATTACAGCAGGAGCATCCCAAGGTAGTGTCCTTGGGCCCATTCTTTAGCTACTATATACAAAAGACATGTCCAATACTCATGCAACTACAGCAACCTTTGCTTATGATACTGCTTTATTAGCGTCAGCACAAAACAAAACTGACTCTACCAACAAACTGCAGAAAGCCACAATTAAAATATGCAATTAATCAAAATATTGGCGCATTAAACGGAATGAAACTAAATCAACATGTGTAAACTTTACTAATCTGAGAGTTGAGTACATACCAATAATGATCAATTCATAAAAAGTATCGTATGCAAACACGGCTAAATACTTAGGTATGACCTTGGATGTTAAACTAAGTTATAAGGAACATAGACAAAAATATAGAGAAGAATTAAAAATCAAGTTCAGAAAAACTCACTGGCTTCTAGGGAAACACTTTGAGCTCTCAATTCATACTAAGCGGTATGAATCTATGGCATGGATATATAATCAGGATATACGTTGTATGATGACCAACATCACTATAATAAGAATGTTAAAAAATCTATGGAGCTGTACCCTGGATGATTTATTTGCATTGTTATACCGAGATATTGATATTTTTTCCAATGTATGCAAATTTGTTTGTATTTTATGTCAATAAAAGGCTTCTTCTGATGCTACCACATCATTACATTCCAAATTAAGGAATCCACATTCGCTTAATAAAAAATTAAATTTTTATATTTATTGGAGCGAGCCAAGAGTCTCAAACATTTTTCCAGCTTCCTATAATATTGCGCGTTTTGTAATAGTTGATTTGTTTGATGGCGTAAATTTATAAACAACGTATGGTGAGTTATATTAAAGGCACAAAGGCTTTCTGATATCCGCAAGAATTGGACATCCTCAATTCACATCCTAATTATAACCATAGAAATTCTAATAAGAAATTTACCACAGGTCATTTGCAGCATATTAGGTCGTTTCTGTTTAGGAAATAACTTCAAAAATGTCTATTGGGTGAATTTTTGTAAAATTTGTTCTCTAACTAACCTACACTATTGTATATTTTCTCAGTAAATATATATTCTCACTTATCTGTATATTCAGTGTTGCTACTGCAGAAAAAGATTATAATGAGAGACAAAGAGAGTAAAAATTATTTGGGGTAAAAAAAATTTGATTTTCATTAAATTTGCAAAATTATTCTGTACAAAAACTATCTGTGGTAACTTTTAATGTGGACTTTTTTGGTGGTTTAGTTTGTTTGTTAAGACGGATTCGGAATGATTGAAACCAAAAGAATCTGTTAATTATTACTAATAGAGCAAGGCAAAAAAAAAAACAAAAGAAAATTATTGTGACAACAATCGGTAAGCCGCTCACGTTTTATATAAAATGCAATGGAAATCATCGAAATAAATATGGAATAAGCTACACAGTATTTATGAGCAAAAGTCATATACGATCTCATTTCTTGCAACATCAGTTTTAAAGGATACAATGGATCAAAGTGAGAATATGGCTACGCACGTTGCTATATTCTCACTTTGATGAGAATCAAAGTGAGAATATGGCTACGCAAAAGCACCCCAAAAAACGACGATATTCATATCTCGGAAAACCACAACAGAGCATCAACGATGTATCGAAAAACGATACAATGCACCAATGATAAATGATGTAGCAGTGGTAATGGTGGGTACCGAATGCAACCAACGTGACATAATTATTCATCGCCTAAATAAAAATATGCGACGTTTTTCAGAAATATATCGTTCGTAAAATGTACTCTAATATCCACATTGTGTCTGCATCGAGAAGATGGCTAGCATTTCAACAAAATGCAAACACGAATAAGTGTTTGACCCAAACACGAATAAAGTGACGACGAAGAAAGTTTTTTTATATGTGATTCGTGCAAATGAATCAAACTACTGAAATGGCGTTAACTATCCCATCAATTCATGAATATGAAGAGTATGTTCATTTACGTGATGCACTAGCCAATGAAGAGTAAGCTACTAACATTGGACAAATGAATACACACAAGACGCCATGACGTATGTTCGAAAGTATGGATGTCCAGAAAGATTTATTTCCTTCACATGATATCCAACGTGCCATTACTAAGAACCATATTTTTGTAGAAACCTAATGCTGGTTGTAATAAATTAAATGGCAAAAAAATATAGTATGGTTTCTGCTGAGCCTCCCAATCGCTATTTTTTTAATGTATTTGGATACAAATATATTAAAAAAAGCGAGGCTTCGATATTGTAGTTTTGGATATTGATATCGACAACAGATCGCTGCTATCAAAAATATTTGATGACCACATTAAATAATGTTGATTCTACAATTCAGTAAAGTCAGTCAAATACATTTGCAAATACGTCAACAAGGGCAGTGACATGGCCGTATTCATATTCATCCTCGAATGCTGTCTAAATGATCTACATGTCGCTGGTCACTTAGAAAATGACCAGAGTGTAATTCGAAAAGCATTTTATCTAAATTTCAGTAAGTCCATAGCTTGAAAACTGCTTTGGTCCAAATCAGCGATTTTTTTTTTACTGAATATGAAGATTTTATATGTGATGTTAATTAAAGAAGAAGAAGAATGTTAATTAAAGTGATTTACATTTTTAAAAATCAAATTTGTATTAATTTTAAAGTTTCGTGTCAAATAAAGTGTATATAAATTGAATTTTCGGCGATTCCATGACGTATTGGTGATAACACGGTTAATTCAATAGATTTGTAATGTTTACTCAATTCTTTTAAAATCTAATTTATATTAATTATAAAAATTAAAGTTTTTAGAGAATTTTTTATCAGATTACAGTTGAATGGAGGCACATTGGAGTTGCTGATAAGAGATGACATTTGCTTAATAATGTAGCGATTTCTTGTAGTTTAATACAGTTCCACATCTTTTTAAATGCTTGTCATTTTTAAAAAAATTGTATACTGGCCACAAGTGCAGTCGCCTTTAGCACCATAATATACGTCGTATAATTCTTATTACAGCGTACAACTAGCATTTTCTATTTGATTAGATCAGTATATTCGTGCGCCTAAATAGTCCACCGAGAGAAATTCTTACATTCTATTAACGAAGGTACATTCTTTAAAATACTGTTAAGTAAATTCATTATATTTAAAAATAATTCTTTATATTAAAGAGTTTGTCGTTATATAGACGAATATTCTTTAAAATGTTGATTGTTTCTTTATGAATTTGATATTATCCCAACACAATCAAATTAATAAATTTAAATTCAAGTCTTCAAAGAACTTTGAGGTTAAAGTAATAATTATTATTGTTATTTAGTAATATTCAAACAAATTATTTTAACGATGGAAGTATTTCTCATTAATGCAACTAATATTTCTTAAGCAATAAATCCTAATTTTAAGAATAAAACACTTTATACATATATAATGAAATAGTTGTTGTATAGATTAAATTTAATTGATCTTTCGGATTTTGAACAACGATAGTTATTAACATTGATTAAATTGGTTAAAAGTGACCATTTCAAAATTAATACATTGTAAAATTTAAAAAATGACGCTATTTTTATAATGTTATTTTACTTGATTGTCATTCTGTTTGTTTCAACTTCTTTCGGACTGCAACATTGCAGTGTTTGGGATGGGTGGTTCTGGGTTTGAGTCCCAACTGGAGAGGAATGAAAAGGGATTTTTTTCACTTGATTGCATTCTATGATAACGAAGAACACAACGTTGACCCTCTGTTGGAGTTCCGAATCGATGGGCTAAACCATCAAACATCCTAGTACAGTTTGGCTAGAGCAATGCAATGTGCAGATGGATGTTTAAAGCAAACCTGTATGCAAGCGTTATCAAATTTAGCTGCGTAAATTAGCACGTTAAATTAACCGAGAAAGAGTTTGTGAGGATTTTGGAGCCAAAAAGGATTGCAATAAAACATAAAAAAAAATATTTCGGGCCCGTTTTAACCAACTTTCACTCTTGTTGGTTTATCATGCTGCTGTCTTGAGTTCGATTCTCATCGCTGAACTCTACATGGTCCCCAATTATTTGTAAAATCGTTTACTGGACTGACCTTCTAACGTTTATTGGAATGACTTTCTCAACTCTCACGTAATATAGAAAACAATAATCTGAAGAATCTTAGAAATGTTCTGTAAATGGTATGTAAAACTGTTAAAATCTAACGGTAGTAATGAATTACCGTATAAAAAATGGAATGGTTCAATTACAATTTAAACCAATAAGGGATGGTGGCCTGTTTTAGTTAATTTTAGATCGCAAAACGTTTATTAATTATCTCATCATATTATTAAATTTCATCATACTAAATAAATTTAATAATATCTGTGTTTATTAGTATTCTTTATAGTAAAGAAAAATAATTAATTTTAAAAACAATAATAAACTCTATTAAAATTCAACGGGTAATAATATACCTTATTAGCAAATATTAATTGTATTAAGTAATATTCTTCAAATAAATTATAAATAATTAGATTAAATAATTTAATTCCTTAACATAAAAAAATGTCGGCGTGGTTTTTATTCGCATATCAGTTCAAAAGTCTGTCAAATGTTTAAGAGTGAAGTTGAATGTTATTTAAATTATTCTTGTCATTAATGCCTCTTGTTAAAAGTGTTTCTAATTTATTGGAAGAATTTAACATTAAGGAAACTACTGTACAACAATTAAAAAGTAAGTAAATTGTGTAATTGTGTTCTAAAATAAAAATATGGTGTACATAACGTTACCATTTACATTATTCACCGTATATACAGATAAGATGCTGCAAAATGATTGTATTACCAAGTCGTTTGTCAATTGGAACCAAACCAATAACATTTTTTATTTGTTATAAAATGAAATGTAATGCAACTATATTTTAAAAAATTTTACAAGTAAGATATCTAAAAACATATAAATAAAGTATTCCTTATTAATATATCGGAATCTAATATTTTTTAACTTTCAGAGAATAAATTTGACGTTGAAACATTTAACGGTATGAAGGAGCACACAGATAAAATTCGCCAAATATGTAAGTAACTGGCATAACTTACAGTTTCAAATTCGGTTTTTTGATTAAATTCTTCTTATATATTTTTTTCAAAACCAACAAGAACACATAACACCTACACAGTACACAGTCCTGTACTTAGATTGATTAGAAAATGAAGAACTTTAGATTACTTCTTACATCTAAGAAAATACTCAGTTCGGTGAGATGTCAAACCAAATCCAGCGCTATTTGCGGAATAAAACTGCCGTAAGTGGTAAAAATTCATATATACGTAAACATTTACATGTTTCAGTGACTATTTATCTTTATTTCAGTCGGCATACCTCAAACGATGACAAAAACTAAATAGTAAGGGACACCTTAATGGCCGGTATAATAAAAAAATATTAAAACTTCGAAGTTCTTTTGCCCAAACTAACACGTTACAGATGAGCAGAAAAACCCACAGCTGAAAATAATTTGAGCGGTAATCTAGTTTCTAATAATAACTGTAATGGTAATATTTAACAATATTGTTATATTATTTATTTTTAAAAACAATAGATGACCAAAATGCACGTGAAATATGCCAACAATTGAAATACAACAGAGCCGACATTAATTTAGATTATGGGAAACATCAACTAAATAAAGACTACATTGAATCAAGAGAATTAGTTACAAAAAACATAAATATCGCAGTAACAAATGAATGACATCTTCAATTTGACAGTTTCTGTAATGACATAATTTTAAAAATAGATAACAAAACTAAAGAGCTTTTGAAAAAGATGTCTAGTTAGTGATGTTAGCGATTATACCAACCGCAGAAAAATGTTTCGCCAGGTAATTTATAGTGATTTTTGCATAGAAAATGTTATAATAAATATTTTTTAATTTAATTTCAGAGACTCGGTGAGATTTTTGATATGAGATTTTGTTTACATGCGCTCATCAAATATATAGGGAAGTAAAACACAATCCGTACATAAAATCACTTTAAAGATTGCTCAAAATTCGCCTTTAATACTGTTGCAAACAGCACAGGAACAGCACATTTTAACTTAAATTAATCTGCATTCTAAAATTAAATTGTTTTTTTTTGTAAATAGTGAAAACTTTATGTATATTACTAGCATGTATCAGTGTATATTGTATATTGTGATAGCAGTCAAGTTAAAAAGATAGTCTTTAAGTTATTTAGTTTTTATTTCTTGAATTTAATTTTGTTTACTTTATGAATGTATATTTTAATAATTTTAATTATTTTAATATTTTTAGATAATTTATTTATTTTAAAGATAATAATTAAGTTATTTATTGTGTAAAAAGTTTTAGCCTAAGATATTTTTATTATTTTCTATTTTAAAAAGCGTTAAAAATAAAAATTTTATTTTAATTTTAAAGTTGTATTTTATTTTTAAACTTAGGAAAGTTTGACTAATAATTCACAGATGGCAATGAAAGAAGTACGGAACTACGAAAATTCCTTGTTTCGGATTTTTAAATCTAATTAATTTATTTAATCAAGTTAATTAACATTAATAAAAGATAAGTTTAGTTTTTAACACATAATAATTACATTTATTAAATTTTGTTAAAATTGTGATTTAACAATAATTAATTTTTAATTATTATAACGAATACTTTATTATAAGGATGTTTTTCTCTTTAAATAATGTTCTTCAAAATAAAACAAACTTAATTCTATTTAATAATCATTTTTAACACAATTTATGATGTTTAAGTAAGTTGCCTACATTTCATTAATGAATTATTCATGGGCTAAATACGAAATAACCTTTCATTCCGATAACACAAGGATTAATTAAATATATACAATTATTTTTCTCGGTGTCGAGAGGTTGTGCAATTTATGCAATTGACGATAGTGCAATTGTCCCATTAACTTCAAGTAGCTTCCTTGGCCTTATGTAAGTATAACAACGACAACACATCTAGCTACGCACAATCCTACCCAAAACTTTAAAAAGTCCATTGTCAAACCAATTTTATGTATCACTGCATTATAAAAAAGTTAACCTTGACTGTTCATAAGACAAAAAAAACAATGGAACCCAATTTCCTAAAATGTGTTGTAAAATTTTCAATTTAATTAAAGGATTTTCCATTTTCAATATCCAAATTTTAAAATTTGATTTTAAAAACCAATGGGGTGAAAGGTCTTCAGTAATTTTATTGTCAGTGAAAGTAAAAACTGTAATTGAAAATTATATTGTGCAGATTGCTGTTTTGGCTTTATTGCCGTTTTGAGGTGGAATTATAAATTTAGCGTTTTATGATATCGTTTATGGTTAACTAAATAGAGATACAAATAAAAGCTTCAGTGATTGTATAAAAAGATAGAGATACGGCAAAAATACTCATTAGAAAAGTGGCGACCTTGTATGACCTTTAAATTTACCATTTTGTTAAATTGATTATTTAAATGACCACAAAACACTTTGAAAACCGTCACTTTCGATCAAATTTTGTAGAAACATAATATTAACATAAAATTAACACACATTAGACATCTAAACGTGCGTACATCGACATTCTGTAATTTTAAATTTATGTTCACCCATTCAAAATTAAATTTTTATGGATCATATGCCATTACGTATTACGAGTATACATACGTCAAACAGTAACAAATTACGGAAGTATTAGAGCATCAACAATGTTTTGTAAAAATCGTTTAAATCAATCAATACACATTACCCAACCATATTATGGTAATAACGTCAATACATTAAGCCAAATACATAATCTTGTGTGCACGAACATAACTCGAGTTTATCAAGATTTGAATTTTTTGCATAAATCATAAAACTTATATATGCTAATTTTGACACTTCTTTTTAACACCGCACGAAGCAAAAATATTTTTTTCATTTTTTCCAAACATCTTCCCATCCAATTTTGTTTGTAAAACGCATTGCCATTTTATGACGTGATTCACACCTAATTTTTGAGTGTCGATTTAAAATAAAATTTTGACTGTCAGTTGTTTTATCTGTTCAAAATTATGTTATAATATTTTATTGTGCGATATGATCGCAACAATATTGGTCTTAACATATATTCCCTTCATGTGTCGAGTACTGCAACGATTTCAACCCGGAGGTTTCCATCCTGGTCCCGAATAGCAAAAGACCGTGATCTAAAAATTTGGTGAAGTATGGTGACTTCTTTAAATAAAATACGTGGACTGACTTGTTGTACTCTTAAGACTTAGCCTTTTTACCTTACTTAGAGATGCATGGGTGGCACTGACAACCGAAGTTTTCAATACCTACCACTGGTCATACCATCAGAACGGTGGTGGGTTTTCATAATGCTACAGCTAACAAGATTATGATATTGTGTTTTCTCATCTTCAATTATTAGACATTTTCATCTGCAATTACTGAAATTTCCTGTAATCACTGACTTGTATGAAACCTGCCGTTTAGCTCTGCCATTTTTTATTTTTTTTTTTTAAAATAAAGTATTGATCAACCAGTCAACTTTAAGTTTCTTAAAGGCTAGGCTAACTCAATCACTACTTTATTTACAGTCACACAATTCATTCAACCCATTCACACAGGTTCAGTATACCACCTGCGCATTGCATAGCTCCATGTCACCCTGTACCACGATGACATAGAAGATGGATAGGCCGATGAGTTCTGCACACCAATAGGGGGTCATAGTTGTGTTAAACATATCACCGATCGTAATCTTGTGAGAAAAATTCCCTTTTGCACCCTGTCCCGGTCGGGATTCGAACTCGGCACCCCCTGCTCCATGCGGCACAGCGCTAACTACTGAGCCACTCACTCGGTCAAATCTTAATGATCAGTTCAAACTGTACGATATTTATGAAGGGGCTGGACCCCGGGTCTAGGGACTCCGGTACAATTTTTTTCAAATATTTAAATTTTTTTACTGGAATTAGTTTAAGAAAGGGGTTGTATAAAATTAGTGATATTCTTAAATTCGAGAGGTCCGCAATTTGACCAAGAATTAATTTTTATAATAAGTTTGTTCTGAATGGTTGTCTTAGCCGATCTACCAAACGTCATTAAATGTTTACCATGTATAAGTTGCATGTCCAGAACAAATCTTACGATATTTATGAAGGGGCTAGACCTCGGGCCTACGGGCTTTTGTACACGAAATTCTAAAATTACTAATTTTTTCTAAAATTTTAATTTATTTTAAACTTTTTACAGAAATGAGGTTAGGAAAGAGGTTAAATAAAATTAGTGAAATTCTCAATTTCAAGGGGTCCGACCCTGGATCATGAATTTAATTTTACATAGATACAATTATCTGTTTGTTCCGAATGCGCGTCTCAGCTGGTTGATCGTCATGAAATTTTTACCATGTATAAATTGTTCAAAATTTATGAAGGGGCTAGATCCCGGGTCTAGGGACTCCGGTACATATTTTTTCTACGATTTAATTTTTTTTTTTTTATTTTTTTTACGGGAATGAGTTTAAGAAAAAGGTTATATAAAATTAATCATATCCTCAAATTTGATGGGTCCGCACCTGGATCAAGAATTAAATAGATACAATTATATGTTTGTACCGAATGGGCGTCCCAGACGATCAACCAATCGTCATGAAATGTTTACCATGTAAAAGTGACATGTTCTGAACAAACCTTACGATATTTATGAAGGGGCTGGATCCTGGGTCTAGGGGGTCTGGTACAAATTGTTTCTAAGGTTTCAATTTTTTTTAAATTTTTTACAGGTTAGAAAAGGGGTTATATAAAATTAGTGATATTCTCAAATTAGAGGGGTCCACACCTCGATTAATAATTATTTTTTATTAATTATAAAAATTAATTATTATTCCAATTAATTATTAATAAATTAATTATTTGTATCGGGGGCCCCGGTACAATTTTCTTCTAAAATTTCAGTTTTTTTTCACTAAAATTGGCTTAGCATGGAGACACTTCTTATAAGTTTCCACACCATTCATCTCATATGATTTAAATTTTGCTTAGGGAAATTCAAAAATGTTAACAATGAAAGGCTTGCAATGACTATTAATGAAGCCTAGGGACAATCATTAAAATTAGCTGTTGTAATTTTTGGAAAATCCATGCTTTTCGCATGGTCTGTATGTTGCTTGCTCGAGAGTGGGAATGCCAAAACATTTGTTCATTTTTAATCCCACATTAACCTATAGTAGAGCCTTCTGGTGCTACCTTGCAGCAGTTGCCAGTTGCAATTACGCAATCACGGCAGATTTCTTCTACTGGTCAAACAAGCAGCGTTCAACCGTTAGGCCAGGGGAAATAATATTTTGGACGTGGTGCACCCGAGCTGTATCGCGGGTTCAATAAGTTACCAATCATACAGTTATAGTCCTTATCCACTTAAAACCAATTATCACCTATATAGCCATTTACAGAATATCAACCATCTAGGATTACTCCATATTCAAGACAGCCAGATTTCATGGCAACCAATAGTCAGGTTACCCAAACCGATCCTTATCCCTTTAAAATTATGACGCAATTAAATCGTTGCATTCGTTTTTGGACGTTAAGAAAACGGCTCAAAAAATGATTTCCGATTCGGTGTTTAACGTGCAAGAAGATAAACGACTATATGCTCAGGTACTAATCAATGGAACTCCATACAACGGACTTTTAGATAGCGGAACCAACGTCAGTGTACTAGATGCAGGCTCAGAACAATTTTTAGAGCAACATCATATTAAGGTTCATGAACTTCAAGTTTATTTACGAACCGGTAGTGGAGAGAAATAATCAATTATTGGTCACGTCGTACTCCCAGTTTCATATCAAAAGATGCCTTCTGGCAAATCCCACTAGATCCACAATCGAGGGATAAAGCCGCGTTTACTGTTTCGGGCCGATCTATATCAATTCACCGAAATGCCGTTCAGTCTGTGTAACGCCCCACAGACATTATGCAGACTGATGCATCGAGTTATCTCATATCACTTGCATGACTGGGTATTTGTGTACCCGGGTATTTGACGACCTACTTGTAGTTTCAGTGGAGCTCTAAATTGTTAAAGTCTTCTAAATTAACTATAAAAGGTAGGTTCCCGAGTAGAAGTTACTCTGCAACTGATGTTGTCTCGATCAGCCATTAGGGAGTCAGTAAAACACTTGGAGGAGTAGCAAAGTACTCCGAGAAGGGTTTTTATAAATTTGACTCATAAATATTTATCATGGGTGTCAGACACAATCTTAATAACAAATAACGGTTAATAGTATTCTATGCATAACAGTTGTATGTGTAATAACGGGTAATAAATTTAAATCAAAATAAAAAAATGTTATTGTTGTAATAGGGTCGAATTAATTTGAATAGGGCAATGTGAAGTAATAACGGTGCAAATATTATCAATATTAAAATTTGCAGTTGTGTTAACAAAAATATGGTAATAAATTTATGTTTTAATATTTTATTGTGACGTCACAAGATAGTGATTAAACATATTTCTAATAGATATCGTGTAATAGTGTTTGGATCTTAACTGCATTAGTTGGAAAACGGTCATACTTTGCTGGATGATAAAATGGTACTGGTGGTTATTTATCATATCATCTTGCCCGTAAGCACCGTTTAAGTAGGATGATCTCAATTGTGCGTTTAGCATTCAGAAGATAAGTTTGGTGATCTATGGATATTGATTTATCGGGTTGTTGAGTTCTAAGGTCCTGCTACGGGCCTGTTTGTAAACTGTTAGATGTTGTGATTGAGTAATTCCTCAAAGGAGAATCAGGATTCCAAATTAATCATGAAAAATTGTATTGACACTTACCCAGTTCTCTTCAACCACGAGATCCGGAATTTTAAGAAGACTTTTGGTATCATTCATTAAGTAAAAGTGCAGCGTGTACTTTGGCTCAGTCATATTCTGCAAGGCCTACCTTAACGGTTGGTGCTGCGACCTCTTACTTGACAGCTACCGTGTGAACTACTCTTTGGCGTCTAGAGAACGAATAGGCTTCTTCTGGTTGTCTAGAACCCAGAGCAAGTTTGGAATCGAAACCATACATAAAGTGCGCAAAATACAAACGATGTCGATTAACCCATATACTTAACCTTACGATACAATGTATGCATGAACGCAAGAATAAATTAAATTTGGTAAAAATATGTTTATTTGTTTAATTATTCCAGATCGACAATGGATAGGTGGTCAAAGGCAAACGAATTCCACACACAAAGTGACGACAGTTGCATATATAAGCTCGCTGGGGCAACATCAACTTTTCAGTAACATTTTTTAAATACATTTTTATATCAAAACTTTCGTGAAAAATGTCGGAAATACGTAATTGGTACGCGGGCAAAAATCTCCTAATAACCGGGCCAACTGGATTTGTTGGGAAAACCTTACTCGAAAAGTTGGCACGTGATTGTCCCGAAATAAATCGAATTTATTTAATTGTGCGCGGACGTGATAATTTTGAAAAACGGTGTGAAGATTTTCTGAATCATATTGTGTTCGATCGACTCAGAAAGGAGTCACCAGAAGTGTTAAAAAAAATAAAAATGTTTAACGGTGATTTAGAATATGATAATCTCGGCTTAACAGATGACCAACTCAAAGAAATTTACGATAATGTAAATGTTGTTTTGCATAATGGAGCCACGGTCCGTTTTGATCTATCAATACGTAATGCGGTCAACACAAACGTTTTGGGCGCCTATCGTATGTTAGAAATAGCTAAAAAAATTAAAAATTTAAACGTTTTTGTGTTTGTGTCGACCACTTACTCGCAATCACACGCAAAAGTGACGAAAGAGGATTATTTTAAACCGTTGATTGATCCGTTGGTCGTTATTAAAGCGTTGGACAAATACGACGACAGTACTTTTAATGCACTGCAAGCAAAGTAAATCATATAAAGTGGACAAGTGTTTCGTAATGTTGAATCTCTATATATAATTCCAGGATTCTTGAAGATTTTCCAAACACATATTCGTTTTCGAAACATTTATCAGAAGATCTCGTCTATCGATATCGTCAATGTTTTCCAGTTTGTATCGTGCGTCCATCGGTTATAGCGTGTGCACTTCGTGATCCAATTGAAAGCTATGCGGAAGGTTTAAACGGATATTTTGCTTTTGCTGTTGCTGTATTCCGTGGGGTATTTCGTGTAGTTTATGTCAATAAGGATACATTACAAAGCATTGTACCAGTCGATGTGGTCGCAAATACCATTATAACGACATCATGGCTGCACGGTAGTAACCGGATAAACGAGGCAAAGTTCTATAACACAACTATACCGCTATGTCATTTAACCCCATTTCATAAATTATGCCATGAAAGTAAATATTATAGTGGGCCAGATTTATTCAATAAATTCATCTTAAACTTACAATTCCAGATCACAAACTTCGATTTGAACTTCCATTTAATTTTAGTGTTTGGATTCCACGACTGACACTAGCAGGTTGTATTTACCATTATTATTTTCATTTGTTAGTATTTCAAGTGGCTCCCGCCATGTTTTTGGATTGTATAATATTTTTGTTTGGACGAAAACCAATGTAAGGGTTCGATGTGAAAATGTGCCAAAATATTTCGTGATTTTAACGATCAATTCTTGGTTTTAGTTTGATGAGAGTGCAAAGAAAAATATTTTCCATGTTAAAAATATTGATGCCGTATTTGCAGACATTTTATTTTGACACAGATAATTTCTTGGGAATTAAGAAGCAGGTTAACGATGAAGATAATGAAATATTTAGCACAGATCTTCATGCGGTGAGTAGTTTTTAGTTTTTATTACCTCACTCGTGGGGCTAAATTATTATTCATTGTACTATTTCGTATAAGATCAATAATACGTTTTATAATATAACGATCTCAAGTTCAGTGTTAATTCCAAATATGTGTAGGGCTATCAGTGGCGGTATTTTTTTACCACTTTGCATTCTGGCATTGATAAATCTTATTTCAACTCTTCTTTCACTAACTAGTTGTTCGGTGGGTTCCTCAAAATCCCAGAAAACATGTACCAAGAGGAAACTTGAATCTTCTAATTTAATGAATAGCAAAATTTACTGGAATCAATCTTTTTTTTTTGTTGTATATATCTATGCCATCTGTTATGGGACCGAAGCACATCAACTCTTTCACGGTTATTTTTTACCGTCCTACCTTACGCCGTTACCAGCCAAATCAAGGACGCACGAATTCGGGCTCGCTTTGAATCCATTTTGTACATTGCATTGCTGTAGCCAGCCTGAGCCAGCGGCTGACGATGGTTCGGTCCATGGATTCTGCACTTCAACAGGGGGTCATAGTGTTGTTCATCGTCATCACCGAACATAATCAGGTGATGAAAAATCCTTTTCGCAACTCTCTCCCTTTGGGATTCGATTTCGGTACCTCTCTTCCCAAACACCGCAGCTTTAATCACTGCTCTAATTGCTCGGTAAACTATTTTTTATATTTCATTTCAGGCAATCGACTTCCAATATATAGTTAAAAATATGTATGGTGCTAAAAGATTTATCCTTAAGGAAGAAGAAGGGACTCTTAATAGGGCACAACAACTGGCTAAAGTGTATGGAGAATTCGTTTTCCATTTGAACGCATTTAATACCATTTGTTTTCTCTTTCTATTTCGCTGCCATTTAGATTATACGTTCTGGATGTAATAGTTCAATCACTATTCTATTACTATTTTGTTAAATTTTTATGGAAGTGGTTATTTGTTGCCTATAGAGAAATATAATTGGAACCATGGGGAAACTATATTACTTGTGTAACGGATGCAAATGTTTAAAAAAAATTTCGTAATAAAGCTAAAATTATTTAATACATTTTTTGTTTTATTTTATTTTGCCTTTATGATAAAAGATAATACAATTATTCATTGCAGAATAGATTGCAAAATAGAAGCACTGCAGCTTTCATTTATTTACTCTGCTCCAATCAAATGGCGACTGTCTCACGGTTGAAGAGAATGTACCTTGGATAAATCTAATATTTCGAACCCATCTTTCATACTCGTTCATCAGGGTCCAACTCTTACACTCGTACGTGACAACGGATCAGTTTAACACCTTTAACACCTTCAGTTTGTCGGTATTTGCATTTTATTTCGACTTTCAAATGTTTTGAAAGTCGAAATAAAAAAAACATTCAAATGTTTTTTTTATACAAAATACATTGTTCACCAACAACAAGTACGATAAGTGCAGTGTACTTGTCAATTTTTTTTCTTTTTGTAATGTAAGCATAATTTGTTTTTCTTTACTGACCTGACTCAATAATTTATATTAAGTTGGAATGTAAATGACGGTCACTACGATCAATTATTTTTATTTTTTCAATAGGTTTTTTTAGTTGGACGCTGTTTTTGGACTCGCTCCAAATTCTTGAACAAATTCTGGCAGTGATATGTTTGTTTGAATGATTGATTAATATGTGTCACCAAGGATTAATAAGGAACTCCCAGGCGCCACCGCACACCTTGTTACACATAACAGAACCATAGGCGTGGATAGAAATGTTATTAATAACAGACATAAGTGCTCCCTATCTATACATATTAATTAATTTTCTCCAAAATGAGCCCAATTCCTTTTAGTTTCCCCACCAACGATTCATCGATACCTGTTTCCCGCCAACCAACTGCCCTTGTGGATGAAACTGCTTATTTTTTATCCAATAAATTAGAAGATGGATTCACTGAAATGCTACAGTTTTTCAGACTTCTAAAAATCAAGATTAACACAACCGACCATCTAAGTCACCCCACCCATAAGTCCAACACCGTCAGAAACAAAGCGGTCAGAAACAACATACCTCAAAACATGCAGCCGAAATTCAAACCAACAAAATGGAAGCAGTACAACACAGGTTCATCAGACAACTGTATAACCACTTTAATCCACTACATGCCCTTACGTGAACCACCAAACACTCCTACCGGATTCCAACTCATCAATTGATTCTGAAGTCCCTGAATTAAGAATGAAACACTTAAATATCAATTAAAATAAACAATAAGAGCAAAAAACAAACAAAAATCAAACAATGCAACTAGTTAAGTGCTGCCACAACACAAAAAGCAGGCACTATGGTCAATTTAAACTAGTTTTAGCATAAATTATGTAATCAAATATATGTTTTAGCACGTAATTTTATATCAATAAAATTACCGTTTTTCTACAAATTAAAATAATTAGAAAAATTTAGAAGATAACCATTTAATAATTTTACTTAGCAAGTTTAACAATTCATAAGCAACGTAACTCGAAGATCGCCTGTTAAACAAAACACATTGAGTTTATTTACTGTAAACAAAATAAATTAAAAAAACAAAAACCCAAATAAGCAACCACTGAAAAATAAATTACGTGCGTCAAGGTCAGAGAGATAAATAATAATATAATTCTCTACTCTTCTGATGTACAATTCTATCAATATTCTATATGCATACAATTTATAAAATAAAACCAAAAAAAAACAAAAACGGGATAAAACAACGGAATGTGTTTGAATTGTGTATGTATATACATGTTAGTTGTACTTTAAAAAATTATATATAAAAAAATGTACCAACAAAGAATATTTAAAAAAAAAAAAAAATTATGCATTTACCAGCTGTTCTCTGTGAAAAACAACAGAGTGCACAATCCATTTCACAAATTAACACACATATAATACAAATCAAAAAATAAAAATAAATAAATAATACATTTTAAAAATGAAGAGATCGAAAAAAACACGTCCGATCTCTTCAGCGATCATCGATCGAACTCACAAATATTGTTTGGAGAGAATGTCGTAAAATTAAATTTGTATTTAGGTTGTAAAATGGATACCTAGGATTCTCCCTATAATATTGGTCGGTTTCCAATCAATCACCGCATGTACTTGGGTGTGTGTATTTACAAAATTTTAACTTCTCGTGAGCAGTTACAGTTTTATTTGTCACTGGATACTTTTTTATACTGGAAAACGATAACTAAAATCGAAATTACTACGAAAAATGTAAAATTGAGCGCGAACTAAGTTGTTGACATTTATTAGCGCTAGTGCTAATATCGGCTAAGAGATGTCAGACATTAAATACATTGTTTCGGATAATCATGATTAATAGTTTAAGACTTTGAACAATAGATGTTATAGATTCGTATACAATGTAAAATGTCAAATTAATTGTCATAAATTCCTTAAATTGGACACAATGAATCAATCGACGTTCCATGCTTCGTTACCTTTAGATTGCTTAACTCAGTGAATGCCCTATTGAAACAGGTTATTTTATGAACGGCCAACTCACAAAACTACTGCTATAATTCGTTTGCTGCACGTTTTTTGTGAACTCATCTGCACAAAATTATTTTTGTTTAAGAAGTGGGGATAATAAAAAAGGACAGGATGGAAGTATTTGAAGTGGTAATAAGTAGCTATCGTTTTGTTAATGATATGTGAATTTAGTAAATAATAAGAACATTCACCACTCTGCAAAATGTCATCGACTCGGAGAATCGTTCACATAACGATCCAGAGTCGCTCATTTTAAGTCGACTGTATTGCAAAAATACCGACCAGGGAAGCTTAAAAATCCCGATATTTTAAAGACGGATTTGATTACAATAAGCGATCGCTATCCTTTATACAAGATTTCACAAATATATTGCATAAATTTACAATTTTTAGTCATACTGATCGTTTGTCAATAAACTCATTTTCATCACAGTGCATAGCCCTAAACATGGAATTTATTTTTAAAATTAAAAATTATGGACCAGTAAAAGCTTGTAGTTTATTTGTATATTATTTCATAAGTAACGGTATTTTACGAAATGTTTATCTATCAATATAAAAATTGGGAATAATCATCAGTCGTTGAACGTATGGCAAATGTGCAACTTATTAGAATAAAGTGAAATAATTTAAAGGTAATTTGAGTGAAGTATTATAGTGGACTTATTAAATTTACAAATAATATTATAAGTGAAAGTTATTAATTAAAAACAAAAACAAATGATGTTGTCAAATAATCGTGATTTGTTGTTGGTGTTGGTAAGTGTTTAATTTTTATTTTTATTTTATTAGGTTTTCTTTGACCTTGATCCTATATGAATTGATATTTTAATAAAAACTAGACATGTTCGAACATGATTGGGTTGTTTGAGGAAACTGGTTTCGTTTGTAGTCGTAAATTTGCGTGTACACATTTGCGTAATGTCTCTTTAATTAAGTCATCAATTTTTTTTGTCTCGGTTGTAAAATGTATCCATATAGAATAGTAGTAGAATCTATCAAATGTTAATTAAAAAGATTTGATGGTTATGTATATGTATCACTTTAAAAAAAATTTAATTTGACATTTATTTAAAAATCACAAAATTTAAAAAAAAGTTGCAATGTCCCTCGCTTGATGAATCGAGGTTATTTGTGTAGAATGTAAAATGTAAACAAAAGACCTAGGATTACAACGACCTTTTTTTGTTCCTTTATTAATCTAGTAGTCCTAATCAATATTCCTAAGTATTTTTAAATCCGTCAAAAGTTGGATTTTTTGAACATTTTGATTCATCCCCAATTTTTTTTGGAATATTGGCCGAATTGGACTAATATGAACTTTTGAGTTGTGATCACAAATCTGGACATTAATAAAAAAAAGTTTGGTTATGTTTTTTTTTGAAAATATGGGCGGGGCTTACTCTAATTATTTTCACTTAATTTGACTTTTGCATTTAAATAAAATCAAATTAAGATTTTTATTTTAATTAATTCCCATTTATTGTCTTAATGTAAATACATTTTTTTTAAATTACTGACTTATCGTAAGTGAAAATTATACCACATTATTTATATTGTTTAGAGGTAATTAATTGAACCATAATTAGGTATTAATTTAAAGTTCAATTACATACTTAATAAATACTTATTTTAATAATTAAGTCATGAATTGGATTCCGAGTAGGTCTGCGTTTAGGGGTTTGCGTTGGGAGTGAAGTGTGTTGGTTCGTCGGAGTGTTTTGACGAGATTTTGTTATTGTGTTGTTGGAGAGGGCGCAAAAGAGGACCATGAGGGTCTCTGGCTATGATTTGGTGGTAGTATTGTGGATGGCTGTAGGGATTGACTGTGTTGAATGGTTCTGTAGTTGTTTTTTGCAATTGTTTTTCTTTAAATTTTGGAAATTGTGTGCATTGAGTTACTTATCGGTAGTGACGTATGAATTCATTCTTGTATTGTACCTGTAAACATTTGTAACTAGGTACCTTATTATATTATTGAAGAGATATATTATTATATTATTATATTATTATATTATTATATTATTATATTATTATATTATTATATTATTATATTATTATATTATTATATTATTATATTATTATATTATTATATTATTATATTATTATATTATTATATTATTATATTATTATATTATTATATTATTATATTATTATATTATTATATTATTATATTATTATATTATTATATTATTATATTATTATATTATTATATTATTATATTATTATATTATTATATTATTATATTATTATATTATTATATTATTATATTATTATATTATTATATTATTATATTATTATATTATTATATTATTATATTATTATATTATTATATTATTATATTATTATATTATTATATTATTATATTATTATATTATTATATTATTATATTATTATATTATTATATTATTATATTATTATATTATTATATTATTATATTATTATATTATTATATTATTATATTATTATATTATTATATTATTATATTATTATATTATTATATTATTATATTATTATATTATTATATTATTATATTATTATATTATTATATTATTATATTATTATATTATTATATTATTATATTATTATATTATTATATTATTATATTATTATATTATTATATTATTATATTATTATATTATTATATTATTATATTATTATATTATTATATTATTATATTATTATATTATTATATTATTATATTATTATATTATTATATTATTATATTATTATATTATTATATTATTATATTATTATATTATTATATTATTATATTATTATATTATTATATTATTATATTATTATATTATTATATTATTATATTATTATATTATTATATTATTATATTATTATATTATTATATTATTATATTATTATATTATTATATTATTATATTATTATATTATTATATTATTATATTATTATATTATTATATTATTATATTATTATATTATTATATTATTATATTATTATATTATTATATTATTATATTATTATATTATTATATTATTATATTATTATATTATTATATTATTATATTATTATATTATTATATTATTATATTATTATATTATTATATTATTATATTATTATATTATTATATTATTATATTATTATATTATTATATTATTATATTATTATATTATTATATTATTATATTATTATATTATTATATTATTATATTATTATATTATTATATTATTATATTATTATATTATTATATTATTATATTATTATATTATTATATTATTATATTATTATATTATTATATTATTATATTATTATATTATTATATTATTATATTATTATATTATTATATTATTATATTATTATATTATTATATTATTATATTATTATATTATTATATTATTATATTATTATATTATTATATTATTATATTATTATATTATTATATTATTATATTATTATATTATTATATTATTATATTATTATATTATTATATTATTATATTATTATATTATTATATTATTATATTATTATATTATTATATTATTATATTATTATATTATTATATTATTATATTATTATATTATTATATTATTATATTATTATATTATTATATTATTATATTATTATATTATTATATTATTATATTATTATATTATTATATTATTATATTATTATATTATTATATTATTATATTATTATATTATTATATTATTATATTATTATATTATTATATTATTATATTATTATATTATTATATTATTATATTATTATATTATTATATTATTATATTATTATATTATTATATTATTATATTATTATATTATTATATTATTATATTATTATATTATTATATTATTATATTATTATATTATTATATTATTATATTATTATATTATTATATTATTATATTATTATATTATTATATTATTATATTAT
Source organism: Tipula confusa (assembly GCA_963556175.1). Lineage (NCBI taxonomy): Eukaryota > Metazoa > Arthropoda > Insecta > Diptera > Tipulidae > Tipula > Tipula confusa. The sequence goes on from OY744476.1 coordinate 95,307,461, forward strand.
TATATTATTATATTATTATATTATTATATTATTATATTATTATATTATTATATTATTATATTATTATATTATTATATTATTATATTATTATATTATTATATTATTATATTATTATATTATTATATTATTATATTATTATATTATTATATTATTATATTATTATATTATTATATTATTATATTATTATATTATTATATTATTATATTATTATATTATTATATTATTATATTATTATATTATTATATTATTATATTATTATATTATTATATTATTATATTATTATATTATTATATTATTATATTATTATATTATTATATTATTATATTATTATATTATTATATTATTATATTATTATATTATTATATTATTATATTATTATATTATTATATTATTATATTATTATATTATTATATTATTATATTATTATATTATTATATTATTATATTATTATATTATTATATTATTATATTATTATATTATTATATTATTATATTATTATATTATTATATTATTATATTATTATATTATTATATTATTATATTATTATATTATTATATTATTATATTATTATATTATTATATTATTATATTATTATATTATTATATTATTATATTATTATATTATTATATTATTATATTATTATATTATTATATTATTATATTATTATATTATTATATTATTATATTATTATATTATTATATTATTATATTATTATATTATTATATTATTATATTATTATATTATTATATTATTATATTATTATATTTTTTTTTTTTTGCGTAGGTGAAAAAAACCTTCAAAAGGCGAAGAGTGGATTACACTCCACCCAATAGTGTGAGATTTGACTCACTAAAAAATCACCTATCAGCCACGGAAGACCCAAACCGGAACCGCTTTAGCATTACTTCGGTCTGGCTCGTCTTTCTAATGCCCCTCCTTCTATTTTTTTCCTCCTAAGTGTCCACTAAGCCGCACTCCTCTTTCTTCCGTCGCAAAACTGACTCTACATAGCGTGATGTTACGTTCCATGCCTCTTCCGATCGGAGCATTACCTCCACTATTGTGTCCGGCGTTAGTTCTCCCACTGCTGAAGTGAGCCGTTTTCGTTCAATCACGAATCTATCGCACCCGAAGAAGGTGTGATATACATCATCCCACTCTTCTGGGCAGTACAAACACTGAGGGGACCTCACCTTTCCCATCCTATATAGATATGCCCTGAAGTACCCATGTCCCGTCAGGAATTGGCATATAAAGAAATTTATCTCTCCATGGGCCCGATCAATCCATGGGCGAAGGTTACTGATCAATCTGACCGTCCATCGGCCCTTATCCGCCAGCCCAAATCTCAGCACCATATAAAAGAATCGACTGTGTAACTGACATAAGTACTCTTCGTTTGCTAGAACGAGGTCCTCCCATGTTAGCCATCAGCCTACTCAAAGACCCCGTAACCGCCGCTGCTCGCTCACAGACCCTTCGAATGTGCTCTGCGTAGCTTAGACGACTGTCCAATATGACGCCAAGATATCTAGCCGCTCTGCTTGTGTGAATCAACTCTGTACCCACTGTCATGGGGATAATTGTAGGTATTCTCCTCTTGGTAAGCAAAACTATTTCTGTTTTAGATATCGCCAGCTTCAATCCATGATCATCAATCCACGTTTTTATTCTCCTCATCGCCTGGTTGAGCCTATATTGGGCCAATTCGGCACCTCGAGCCATAATAACCATGGCTATGTCGTCCGCATAACCCACCAAGGATACACCCTCTGGTACTTCAAGCCGCAGCAAGCCGTCATACAGGACATTCCACAGATCCGGACCTAGAATCGAACCCTGTGCTACTCCAGCGGTGATCGCTTTCCTTTTAACTCCATTCATAGTATCGTACAACAAGTTTCTGTTCTTCAGGTAGTCATTCATCATTATCAATAGGTAACTTGGGATCTCAAAACCCCTCCGAAGCGCCCTTAGTATGTCCTCCCATCTCGCTGAGTTAAACGCATTCTTAACGTCGAGATTAACGAGAAATACCAATGATCTTGCTTGGTGATTTGCTTTCTCCGCTCTTTCCACTGCGTTGGTTACTTCAGTAATAGCGTTGATGGATGAGTGACCTTTCCGAAAGCTGCCTAGGAGAGAGTCCACCCGCCGCTTGAATGGCTGAGTCCAACCGTAGTTTCAACAGTTTTTCAAAAAGCTTGCCCATCGTGTCAAGCTTGCAGATAGGCCTATATGTTGAGGGACAGTCAGGATTCCCTCCCTTACCCTTTTCGATCAACACGAGTTGGGCTACCTTCCAACGTACTGGGAACACTCCCGCTACCAGGCAATTATTGTATAGAGTGAGCAGTAGCTGTGGGCAACCGCCGACCACCTGTTTCAACACTTCGACGGGAATGCCATCTGGTCCCGGAGCCTTCTTATTTTTTAGAGATGCTACCTCACTGGACAGGTCCTCCTCTGTAAATGCGGGAACAATACTGACCTGCGCAGGAATATCCTCCTCAGTCCTCAATGCATGTGTTGGGAAAAGCGTGTTCACGATGTTTTCCATCACCTTTGCATCCATCGAGCTGCATAAGTTTGTGGTACCCAATCTGTTATTGACTATTTTGTAGCCTTTGCCTCATGGGTCGTCATCTACCTCGCGGCAGATATCTTGCCAACAACGAGTCTTACTAGACTTTATTGCTATGCCAAGCTCTTTCTTTGCATCCCTGTACTCAACTGATCTACTCGCAGCATCACTTCTGTTTTGTGCTCGTTGTGCCCTTCGTCTGAGTTTCAGGGCTTTCTTCCTGAGTTCTGCTATTTCGTCCGTCCACCAGTATGCCTGACGTCTTCCACTCCACTGTTTTTTCCGAGGCATTGCTGCATCGCAGGCTCGATGAATAAGCTGAACGATCTCATCAACCTTAGCCTCGATTTCATTCCTGGTTGTATTGCTCTGTGAAACTGGACGAACATTTCTCAGGTTTGCCTCCAAAAATGTAACGAGTTTTTCTCCTTCCAACTTACTCGTGATCCAACCACGTGATTTCCGGGTACTCTTTCGATTCACTGATCTTTCATCGAGTACCTGAAACGTGATGTAATTATGGTCACTTCCCGTGAAGTCCTCTATTACCTTCCAGTTTACAGCGTTTGATGCCAGTCTTGACGATGCAAATGATATGTCTGGGATAGAATATCCAAAACCGGGTCTTCTATATGTCGGGACTAAGCCACTGTTCAACACGTTTAGGTCAAGTCTCTCTGACATCTCCATAACCAGCTTCCCTCTGGAGTCCTGCTGTGGCATACCCCATTCCAATGCGCGCGCATTAAAGTCGCCGGCTACCACTATTTCCCCCGCTGTGTCACGAAGTGCATCCTCAAGTTCATTAAGCTTAGAACGGAAGTCCCCGATTGCGTCATTTGGTGAGAGGTATACACTAAAGATGGTAGTGCCTCGGATTCTAACCCAAACATAGCCATTACCTGCGCCATGATCGTCTATGCAAATAGTACGAACGTCAACCACCCATATTGCAGCAGTACCCAGGCGGTCTGGAAACCAGTTTCTTGGATTCCTGTCCCGGTATTGCTCACTAATGAGCACTATCTGAGCTTCCTTTTCATACACTAGCTGTGTTAAAAGGTCATCTGCAGCCCTGCATCCGTTCATATTTCCTTGAAGTACTTTCATCCACGGTGGTCTCTCTGCTTAACCTGCATAGCCTTCCTAAAGACTTCGCAGGCACCTGACCCCTGTACGTGATTAAGATTTCCACCGGGCTTCTCAGCACATAGAGAACACCTCGGTGCGGAAGTGCATTCTACCGCCTTATGTCCGCCTTTACTGCACTTCCAACAACTACCGCTGCGATCTGGGCCCTTGCAATTTCCTCTGATGTGTCCATACCCAAGGCATCTGAAGCATTTTAGAACTTCCAGCCTCCTCCTTACCCTACCGAAAACCCAACCGATCTTCATCCTCCCCTTTTCTAGCAATTTTAAGGCGGCTCGTTCATTTAGTTCAATGACAGCTTTTTTTTGCTCACGCCTATCAAACATGAAAAGGGATACTTTAATATCCCCCGGGGGCTCCTCTTCCGAGTCACGTCCGACTGCCATCTTAACCTCCTCAATCGTCGTGAGGCTGTCCAGGTTCAGAACCTCTATCTTTATACGGGGTATCAATCCTCGGACCACACCATCCTGACCTACTGCTGTCCGTATAATTTCTTGCAGCTTGGTCGGATCTTTGCAACGACCCAGTTCTAGCAGGACTGCCCCATCAGCTGTTTTTCTAATTTGCCTGATTTCGGCTTCCTCTTCATTAGGGCAGGTACTACCTCGAATGACACTCAACACGTCCGCATACGTCTTACCCTCGGCCGGTTTGATTACCACTGCACTGCCCTTTAATTTTCCTTTCCGCCGTTTCTTTTTCTTACGGTTCTTCCCTCTATTATGGTTTTTAAATACCTCCTCCTCAAGAAGACCTTCACCATCTTCGACTGTGTTGGAAGGGCGTCTATTAATTCGTCTTGTCTTTTTATGAGCGACAGTGATCCATGTGGCGTTTTCCCGCACAGGCCTATCAATTCTGGCCCCGACTTCCGATTCCGATTCTTCGGTCTGCAACGCGTTCTTACTTCTTTTTGGGACCGGTCGGATAGTTTGATGTCGCTCAGCCACTTGACTCCCTTGCGAGACGGCGTGCCTCCTATCCTGCTCGTCGGACTCCCTTTCTACTTTTTTTTGATTAATTCTCATAAAATGAATCACTTCCAGCACTTCTTCCAGTTCCAGCAAACCATTCTTTACGCCCATAGCAGTGTTTTTTTGTTTCTGTGCTGCTGCTAGCGTATTTTTTACGATTTCCCTACACTTTCGGAATTCGTCCTCCTCCTGTTTTTTCATTTTCTCGATGACTCGACTCATCTCATTTTCTGAGTCACATTCCAGAGATGTGAGTCTCCTTTTGCCTGTCTTTTTCTTCTTCCGGATCAGGTCTATATCCATATGACCCTCGGAGCCCTCCAAATTAATTGGCAAAATTGATACTTGATCGATACCCGATCCACCACAGACCTGACTGTCGACCACTTTTACCTGCCTACTTTCTTTCATTATTGAACTAGATTGTAGTCTAGAAGTTATTCTAGACTCCGGTTTTGATGCTGTTGGAGAAGCATCACTCTCATTAATTTTATTTTGCGTATGACTATCCATATTTTGATCCCACGAGTAGCACGAGAAATAACGGTCACCTATGACAGAGCTCTGCATTATCATAGGAAGGCTATGGGTTTAAACTGACTGTCGCCAAAGTCAGAGTTCGACATACTAACGACCAAGCACCCCCTTAGCCATGCAGCCATCGGCGTATGTAGTGCCACCTTAGCTTGGGTTTGCTAGATTTTTTGGTCCACCCCAAGTATTTGATTTCCTCGGTACCTGCCATATCTGGCGGGCTTTCCCCTATCCGCCACCCGGGGAGGCGCCCGATGGGGGAACAAGCAAACCCCACACGGGATATTATTATATTATTATATTATTATATTATTATATTATTATATTATTATATTATTATATTATTATATTATTATATTATTATATTATTATATTATTATATTATTATATTATTATATTATTATATTATTATATTATTATATTATTATATTATTATATTATTATATTATTATATTATTATATTATTATATTATTATATTATTATATTATTATATTATTATATTATTATATTATTATATTATTATATTATTATATTATTATATTATTATATTATTATATTATTATATTATTATATTATTATATTATTATATTATTATATTATTATATTATTATATTATTATATTATTATATTATTATATTATTATATTATTATATTATTATATTATTATATTATTATATTATTATATTATTATATTATTATATTATTATATTATTATATTATTATATTATTATATTATTATATTATTATATTATTATATTATTATATTATTATATTATTATATTATTATATTATTATATTATTATATTATTATATTATTATATTATTATATTATTATATTATTATATTATTATATTATTATATTATTATATTATTATATTATTATATTATTATATTATTATATTATTATATTATTATATTATTATATTATTATATTATTATATTATTATATTATTATATTATTATATTATTATATTATTATATTATTATATTATTATATTATTATATTATTATATTATTATATTATTATATTATTATATTATTATATTATTATATTATTATATTATTATATTATTATATTATTATATTATTATATTATTATATTATTATATTATTATATTATTATATTATTATATTATTATATTATTATATTATTATATTATTATATTATTATATTATTATATTATTATATTATTATATTATTATATTATTATATTATTATATTATTATATTATTATATTATTATATTATTATATTATTATATTATTATATTATTATATTATTATATTATTATATTATTATATTATTATATTATTATATTATTATATTATTATATTATTATATTATTATATTATTATATTATTATATTATTATATTATTATATTATTATATTATTATATTATTATATTATTATATTATTATATTATTATATTATTATATTATTATATTATTATATTATTATATTATTATATTATTATATTATTATATTATTATATTATTATATTATTATATTATTATATTATAATATTATATTTTAAGAAAGTCAGTGAACTGGTATTTCAACCTACCAAAAGTTCCTTATTTTGGAGTATAATGAGAAGCAATCATCAAATCGATTAAACATCACCTAAAAAGAATAAGCCGCGAAATTGGTTTATGTGGTGAAATAAATAACTGATGGTGATATACATATTCTTACTCCGGCACGTTTTATCGTAGAACACCTATTGGTGTTGGTTCTTGAAGTAAATTTAATAAATGAGACCCGGAATTAAGAAGTTGGAAGATGCTTTTTTACATGTGACAGCACATTTGGTGACGATGTCATGTTGAATACTTAACGACATTTCTGTCACGAGTCAAACAGATGCCAACTTAACTGAACGGAATTGTGAATGATATAGTAATTAGTAGCAAAGTCCAATAAAATATAGGATCAGCTATAAATCCCACTTTTTATAGTGTAATTTTCTAAAGCCTTCAATTCATTTAAAACTTTGTCTATAACATTAGCTTTCCTTGTTCAGCGACACTTAACGACATTTTAACAGGCTTAGTTGTCCACTGTTTGTTTCAACATTTAAATTTGTGCTTATACAATCAAAACCCACTGAATAACGTTATAATTCACTGAAACTTTTAACTTACGTACAAGTATTTTATGAAACACAACAACAGCTAAAATTCCAGCTAAAATTCCACGATGCTTTGTAAACGATTACTTGCGTCCAACTAAATTGTATAGAGTACAATGTTTGTATAATTTCTACCACAATACACATGTTTTTTTTCATGTAACAATGCAGTTCAAATATTGTTATAATATATGCAAATTTTATGCGCCACTATTATCAATAATTTTTATTCTATGCATTTTTTTAATTCCGCTAGAGGAAACAGGAACTTAACAAGAAATATAATTCACTGTGCTATTGGTTCAAAAGGTCGAACAAATTACAGAAAATTATTATACGTAATTCAATTACAGTGTATTTAGCAAATGCTAGTTTTACAGCTTACTCACAAAAATTCTGATGCAATTTTGTTTGACTAAAGTTCGCCGAAACTTCAAGGTTAATGCCAGTAGAAGGCTTTTAGAATCAATTGACTGTTTAATTTCAATTGACTGCTCGTAGCTGCTTATATGTAATTTTTATTACCATGCTTCTGCCAGTTACTATCCAATATTTTTGTTTAAGAAGGGAAGTTAATAAAGAACGACCAGGATGGACATATTTGAAGTCAAATATGTTCAGTCAAATCTAAACTATTATCAGAACAATATTTGATGCGTTAAAAATCATTTAATGGTACTAAGGATACTGACAGGTCAATTTTACAGTCAGTTCGCATAAATGCCATTCGTTTAAAAAAATTGGAAATGCGTTGGAAATGACCAATATTAACTTTAAAGTAGCTCTGAAGATGTTGGAAAATAGATCGCAGCTTAGTTTTATAAGATAAGGGCGGCGTCACGGTTTGATTAGAACAGAAGTATTCTTTAAGTTCTAGGGCTTCTACCTGGTAAAACTTACAGATAATTTGCTCAATCTCAAACTTGCATGGATTATAAATACCCGCCACTGATTCGGGGAATTTATCGCCACTGGACATGGCAACAAATGCTCATGCAACCACAAAGGTTCCTGATGCCAATCAAAATATTTCATTTAACTATTTTACAGCGTTCTAACCATCGTTTGCAACTGATGGCCTAGTGTACAAATAAAGATTACCACGCAACCAATACAGAACCGCAACATGACAGTGCAGTTGCAACTATGTCAAATAAGCTTTGTGATTTGGCAGTATCAGCAGTTATACATCGTATGGGCAGATATAGATTAAACTGCGATACCAGCAAGTTCACCGACCTCCATACCGAATCATTCTCTCCATTATATCATCTCCAAATCTGCTCTTTGATCGAGCTTAGAGTGAACGTCTTCGGAAATGTAAATCGGGAATATTGGACAAAAAGACTGTAAAAGTAGTGATTGATCAATAGCATTCGAACGTTAGTAGGATGGGTCCTAATTTTCATGTTTGTGACTTCTAACAGAGTCAGTGAACGAGAATTTTGAAGAACATGAAGTGCTTTGTATATCTTGGTCTCCGTCGTCTTTGTTCATAATCACTTTAGTGGTTTAAGGAAGTTAAAACAGCATAGCGAAGTCATAACTTCGACTCAATCAGGCATGTGAAGATGAGGTGAGCTCCGATTTGGTAGTTCGTTGCGCCTCAATAATCGACCACGTTTCCTTCGAAAATCTAACCGTTCAATTTTTGGTGAAATCATCGTTGTCTTGACTCGAATCATGCAGCGACGACTCACGACGACTGAATAAGTCACAACGAGTTCCTCGCATCGTTTGTTTCGATAGTTTCTGTATCCTTTGATATATATTCAACAGATTATTGTAAGATCATTACGGTTGAATGTAACGAAATAATAAGGCGGTCCCAAACATCTAATCTTTGCGCAATCAGCTCAGTGGTGATCGTTGTCGATTTGTGGTACTGCATTAATATTTTTCTCGACTTAACAGTGACGTCAATATAATCGAGAGTTGTAAACACGGTATTTTTTGAGTCTGTGGCATGCTTACAGATGTAAACAAATACGTCAAATGTTTTTGCATTCGATGACACACACTCTAACGTTTCTGTTTTCTGCAGATTTGCCACTTAATCCACATCTCCACATCTTTTTCGTGGGTCATATAAAACCCGGCATCGAACATTACTCGTGGTTCACAAGATAATAGCCACTCGGTAATATCTCGATGTTACTCTGCTCTAACAATGACGATTCGTCTCGTAAAGTTGATCTGATTCGATCAAGTTGTCATTGATAGTGTTGGGATCTCACTGTAAACGTGGCAGAATGGTTGATTACGTTATCACTCCTGGCATTACATATTTGATGACCCCAGTATGAAGAGGACCTTAAAAAACCAGTTGGCCGACCATAATTTTTGTAAACCAGGTTAAATCGCTTTACTGCTGGAGCAGACATTGTGTTCGATTTTTTGAAAAAGGCAACAAAAAAGTGGGTGTGACTGCTTTAGTGACACAAAATACTAAATTGGGCTGGATCAGAGGAGATTTCATATATAAAAGGATCTTAGGTTTGAAAGTGTTATGACAAGTCCTATACCGACTAACTTTCCATAATTATCGATATTATGACTCTAAAGCGCTTTTGGGAAATACAGCAGGTCCCAGAGAACAACGCAATCTAATTGTATGCTTATGAATCGGCATGCGAAGAATTTAAGGTTTAGGTTTACCTACCGCATCATGTGTTATTGAAAAAGAATATAGCACCAAAACCAAATTACGAGTGGTATTCGACGCGCCTGCAAAATCGAATAAAGAATTTTCTTACATGTTTAACTATTCAGTCCAGTCTGGTCCAGTTAGCTTGTTATAATAATATGCTTCAGAAAACACTTGTATATAGGTGAATCAGCGACATAGAGAAGATGTAGTTTACTGTAATAAATCAAAATACTTAGCCAAAAGCATCAGCACTTCCATTTTCAATTTGCAGAAATTATCATCTAATCACCCACTTCTGCGTGATTATTCAGAATACAAAGAAGAACCTGCCAAGTTATTAAAAATTAACTGGAACGTAAAAAATGACGAGCTGATTTATCAAGCGCACCTAGGAAATAGAGACAACCACACCAAACGAAACTTTTTGCAAAAGCGAGATAGATTTTTGGTTCACTTGGAATCAGATCCTCTATCACTGTTAGGATCAAAATACTATTTCGACGTTTGACCAGCTACCGGAAGAAATAATTAACTCATGGACCGGCATATGCAATAATCTGGGGGAAATGCCGAATATAAGAATTCACAATAAACTCTTTCAAAATCCGAAGAAGGGGTTATAACATAATGTGCGCTATCATATTCAGCAGAATCCAGCAGAATCCAGATGATATTGCATCTCGTGGAACAACTGCAAGGTGGAGTTATGGCGGTGTGGGCCACCATGCTTGAAAGAGACTGAGCTACGATGGTCCAAACATCTCAAAATTAAGAATACTACGGATGAGAGCAGATTAGATATGGCTTGTTCATGGTACCATTCCAGTTAGTGAAGCACCTGAGAACTCAATTCTGGGTAAGATAGACAAAAGATTGTCCTGTAGCTTTAAGATGGAACGTGTTACTCATGTACTGCAACTAATAAGCAATATTAAGAGTGATCGGAAGATACACAACAGGAAACGAGACAACTAGGCAACACAAGGACCTGAAGAAGCATTAAGTGCATAAAATAATGGCCCTGGATGATGAATTAGATCATGGAATATCTCCTATCAAATCGTTACTTTGTGTTTATGTGTCCGGTTTAATGCGCATGCCCTGCACATTGGCATGAATTTTATTGCGACAATGCAGTGAATTTTGTTGGCACGCAGAATTAACTTTGAAAAATTTATGATTTTTTAAGGTCACAATCCGATAATATTTCTTGGAATCTCTTAAAGGATAGCATCGAGTAGCGATTCATACCGAGTAGCGATTCACACATCATGGTGGATTGTGGGACAGGACAGTCTAATCAGTTAAGGTGAACATCAAATGAACAGTCGGTGAGACTATAGTCATACAGAAGAAGTTTTTCATACTAGTAGTGCAAATTGAAGGCATTCTCAACTCTAAGCCAATTTGACCAAATAATAACTAGATGACTTCGAGTTTTTTATTTATCTTTACGAAGATACGAAGCATCACAAAATTATTTCCTGGACAAGAAGGTAAAGTTCGCGTTGCGACAATGAAACCAAAATAGGCACGCGATCTTTTCGTCAGTTTTTATAAGCGGACAAAAAAAGAATCATCGTGAATCAAGGTAAAGTTATAATGCAGTATTCCGGTAAGGTCATACATTTTTTAGGCTAATCTATTTTAAGATGTAAAAGCAACGCTTAGCACAGTATCAGTAATGGTTAAACAGACATGCAAGTACTGAACTTTAGTCCGGATTATAGAAAGCTTCCTCTAAAATCACTAAGCAAATTATCTTAAATGTATTTAGAAGGTTCTGAGATTACACTAATAAAATAAAGAGCATATTACATACGGTTAGACACCATAAGCTGTACCAGAATAACCAGTATTTAGGTAAAGAATTAATCGCATCAAATCCAATCAAAGATAAACTGCGAACAATAAAACAGTCCTGAAAGCGATTCTTCAACATCACAGTTAGGACATTGGTAGGCACAGTGGTGGCTGGGAAGGGAAACTAAAGTACATACCGGCAACGTTCGGTAATTGAAGTAGCCTTTTACTCCATCGAGTGAAATAAATAAATATTTAAGTTGGTCAGTCCAACGAGGTAAGGTGTATAGGCGTATAGGTGCTTTAGGCTAGAACAAGCCCATAAAGAAAGAAATCATGTATATAAGAGAGCTTTTTCTCGGGTTATAATGGTCATAATGACAAACAAACGAATAGTACTTCCATTATCCAAGTCAATCACCTCCTCCATCTGAAACTCGTTATGAACAGACGAACACCACGTTTTCAAATTTACTATACCGTACAATGAAAATTAATCAAAATGCAAACGATATCGGTTAACCCTTTAACCTTACGACAAAGTATACATAATAAATCACAAATTTAAATTTAATTATAAATCAAATAAGGTAAACGTAAATTGGATAATTGGTTGATTATTCCAAATTATATAAGTGAATATAGGTTTTTAGTGATAAACTAACTCTACACTAAAACGATTACAGTTGCATTTATAAGCTCGCTGGGGAAACATCAACTTTTCAGCAACATTTTTTAAATAAATTTTTTTTATCAAAATTTTCTTAAAAAATGTCGGAAATACGTAATTGGTACGCGGGCAAAAATCTCCTAATAACCGGGTCAACTGGATTTGTAGGGAAAACCTTACTCGAAAAGTTGGCACGCGATTGTCCCGATATAAATCGAATTTATTTAATTGTGCGCGGACGTGATAATTTTGAAAAACGGTGTGAAGATTTTCTGAATCATATTGTGTTCGATCGGCTCAGAAAAGAGTCGCCCGAAGTGTTAAAAAAAATAAAAATATTTAACGGTGATTTAGAATATGATAATCTCGGCTTAACAGATGACCAACTCAAAGAAATTTACGATAATGTAAATGTTGTTTTGCATAATGGAGCCACTGTCCGTTTTGATCTATCAATACGTAATGCGGTCAACACAAACGTTTTGGGCGCCTATCGTATGTTAGAAATAGCTAAAAAAATTAAAAATTTAAACGTTTTTGTGTTTGTATCGACCGCATACTCGCAATCACATGCAAAAGTGACGAAAGAGGATCATTTTAAACCGCTGATTGATCCGTTTATCGTTGTTAAAGCGTTGGATAAATACGATGACAGTGTTTTTAATGCTCTGCAAGCAAAGTAAATCATATAAAGTGCACAAGTGTTTCGTAATGTTGAATCTCTATATATAATTCCAGGATTCTTGAAGATTTTCCAAATACATATTCGTTTTCGAAACATTTATCAGAAGATCTCGTCTATCGATATCGTCAATGTTTTCCAGTTTGTATCGTGCGTCCATCGGTTATAGCGTGTGCACTTCGTGATCCAATTGAAAACTATGCGGAAGGTTTAAACGGATATTTTGCTTTTGGTATTGCTGTATTACGTGGGGTATTTCGTGTAGTTTATGTCAATAAGGATACATTACAAAGCCTTGTACCAGTCGATGTGGTCGCAAATACCATTATAACGACATCATGGCTGCACGGTAGTAAACGGATAAACGAGGCAAAATTCTATAACACAACCATGCCACTTCGCGATTTAAGCCCGTTCAATAAATTATGCAGTGAATGTAAATATTTTAGTGGGACCACATTGATTCAATAAATTCATCTTTAACTTACAATTCCAGATCACAAATTTCGATTTGACGTTCCACTAAATTTTAGTGTTTGGATTCCACGACTGACACTAGCAGGTTGTATTTACCATTATTATTTTCATTTATTAGTATTTCAAGTGGCTCCCGCCATGTTTTTGGATTGTATAATATTTTTGTTTGGACAAAAACCAATGTAAGGGTTCGATGTGAAAATGTGCCAAAATATTTCGTGATTTTAACGATCAATTCTTGGTTTTAGTTTGATGAGAGTGCAAAGAAAAATATTTTCCATGTTAAAAATATTGATGCCGTATTTGCAGACATTTTATTTTGACACAGATAATTTCTTGGGAATTAAGAAGCAGGTTAACGATGAAGATAATGAAATATTTAGCACAGATCATCATGCGGTGAGTAGTTTTTAGTTTTCATTACCCCACTCGTGGGGCTAAATTGTTATTCGTTGTACTATTTCGTATAAGACCAATAATACGTTTTAAAATATTAAATCCAAATATGTATAGGATTTCAAAAATGGTATTCCTTTTTACCACTTTGCATTCTGGCATTGATAAATCTTCTTTCAACTATTAGGATTAATTACTAAATTCATTACTCCCATTTATCTTTTGCTGTCAGGACCACTCATTTGACAAAGCGATACAGACTGCTTTATGATTTTTAAGTCAATGGATCAATCAATTCGTAACCAAGCCTGAATCTCATAAAACCACTGAATAGGAGAAATTGACTTTTGCTAAGTTTATTAAAACAGCCACTAAATGCAGCAAACGTGATAATGTCATCGGAGTAAAGCAGACCCCTTGATGTACCAAAAAAAAACTTGAACCATGTAATTTAATGAATTGCGAATCAATCGTACGATAAATATGGTTGCAGAAAGACACCGGGTTTTTAACTGTTGACTGTGCATGTGAGAAATATACTTATTTACATGAAAAAAACAAAAATCAATGGACCATTGACAGGCAACAACCTAAAAATGAACCTGAAAAACTAACTATGAAAGGGTTAAATAAGCTTTGGCCCTAGAATAGATGGCATGGATTAAAACATAAAAAAGTGTGCCTAATTAGCATTATCCCAAGGTTCACGAAATCGTTGTGTAGTAACTGTTTGCAGAACCGTTAATCAGTATCTACTTTCAATACTTTGATCAGCCAGACTACACCGACTCAGCAGTAAAAAAAATCGTTCTTCAAGCGACTACCGGGCGAAACATCAAACTTTAAAATCTGAAAACCCACTTGTCAGTGTCTGTGAGAAAGTATACCAAGAAAACACGCTCACAAAGGCAAATTATATTTGGTGAAAAAAAAACAAGAGTGGCAAAGAGGCACAAAATATATCAACAAAAAATGAATCAAACAGCAAGAGTTTAAAAGAAATACAGCTATGCTTGCCGTAATACATAGGCCACGAAGGGAATATAACAAGATAGACTAGTCTAAAGAAATTCATTATAGAGCGCATGGTAATGAAGAACCACGGAGTTTCGTACATACATTCAGCTCGGGAAGGCTTACAACTACTGAAATACTCAGTACCTTAGCAAAACGAGAGGGTCTAACAACTTTGTGCTGGAATTAAAACACAAACGGTTTGTTGGATGCGCTGCTTCCTGACGACATTGTGACAGTTAAAAAGAACTTGCAGCGAGGAAGAACTCAGCAATCATGAAACTACAGGCGCAATAATCTCAATGAAATCGGGTAAAGCACTCGGCATGGAAAATATTGTCTATCTAGAAAGATTTTTCAAAGGCATTTAAAAATCCAAATTATTATCATTAGGCAGGGAGGTAAACAAGACCCTCTACCCAAAACTCTACAGATCGATCATGCTACCTACGACTATTAGTCTTGGATAAGTTACTCGATAAACTGATAATTGGCAGGTTGATCATGTACATCAATCTAGGTATTGAGAAATGTAGTGACAAGCAAATTGGATTTAAAGAAAATCGATCCACAAATGATGCTTTTGTGAAAATGAGCAAAATAGTAAAAGATTAGGAGCAAAGCTAAAAAATATTGGAGCCTTAACCAAAGGACTTTCAAGACTATATATGAAGCCCTATAGTGATTGCATTACTTACATATGCTTGTGCTGGGTGAACAAATGGATTGAATTGTCACCGCCGGAGAATTTTAATAAGCACACAAAGGAGAATCTTTCTTAGTCAGATGCCTCTGATAGTTTCCCAAACATATCGTTTTCTTTCAAACATTAAAGAAAGGATGAAACAGGCTTACAATTAAAAAACGAGACATGACAAAAGAGCACCATTCCTCGAATGTTTCTGCTGAAGCTAATCAAGCAGCATTGAGTGTGGCCATGATAATGAAACCATGAACCACTTGCTTTACAGCTGCAATCTTGTCACAGACGAAAGACAACGGTTAACGATGAAGCTGAGCACAAAGTAGCCAGCCAGTAAACTAGTTTAAAAGTCATTTTTCAATTAACAGTGCATTTTATTCCTTGCAAAATTTAATTTATAAATCAGAACCAGTGTTTAAAGTGACACGCGTCTCGATTGTAAGGTGTATTTATGGCACGCTCTTTAATCATTGTATTGTGTTATAATAACTATTTTGATATTTTGTTTTCTGGTAATTTCACAACTTATGTTTTTGACACAATAATTTTGGTAATTTATCTGACCAACAATAGCTTAAAAAGACCTTCAAAATTGAAATTTTCAATAATTTTTAGAATAAAATGGTTCGTCCCCTAAATGAGTAGCTTACGAGTAACAAAAAAACTTAAGAAATTTGTTCAATTAGCAAAATTATTTCAAAAACTGACCTTTTCCATTTTCAAGAATTTTTCTGAGAGTTATAATTAGCAAAAATTTCAAATTGTTACTTAAATACCTTCTGTTATTGTGTTCCAAAGCTTCCCTTCTACGCTTCAAAGAAAATTGCAAGTGGTTTTGCGACCAGAAAATGGTTACATCTAAATTGTACAGACTAAGCAGACAATTTTAACCTGTTATTCTGTGATACTTGACTAGCCCGAAAACTACTAATATCATCATAAGTAAACTATTAGTGACTCTTAACAATTCGATTTAAGGACATGTTTGACAATTTTAATGAAACGACCACTTTGTGACCGTGTATAGCTTACACATTAAAGAATACAGGAGTAACTTCTGCTGCGAAGTTTTCAGACCTTTGAACTACCATTACAATTGCAGGCTCTGATACAAACTAAATCAGCAAGGTTTCTTTAGTGAAGTTCTAAAATTTCGTATCTAAAAGAGTGTAAATCGATGCAGTACAAATATGCCCTGCATCCAATAGTACTGAACTAGTAATATTGATAGCTTTAAAAAATAAAAATAAGAATTTAATTTCATTTCAGGCAATCGACTTCCAATATATAGTTAAAAATATGCATGGTACTAAAAAATTTATACTTAATGAAAAAGAAGGAACACTTGTTAGGGCACAACAACTGGCTAAAATGTAAGAAAACTTCGATTTTGATTTGAACCAATTTAATTTCATTTTTCTTTTTCTAATTTGCTGCAATTTAGATTATACGTTCTTGATGTAATAGTTCAGTCACTATTCTATTATTATATTGTTAAATTCTTATGGAACTGGCTATTTGTTGCATAAGACAATGCAGTTGAGATCGAAATATGGAAACTTGCGGAAACTACAACGGTTGAAAATGTAACACGTTTTTGTAATAAATCTAACATTATTCAATGCATTTTTTGTTTTGGTTCTTTTTAATCGTGACTATTATGTAGTCTTTCAAAATATTGCTTCTATTTCCGTTGAACGATCCTGCAACAGTAAATTGTAATAAAAATAAAATCCGCATCTACTTTTTTCGTTGCGGTTAATAATATTGTGTGTGTGCGTGTTTTTCTCGAGTTGTTCTGTGTAACTGATCTCATCAAACTCATAAATCTCGAATTCTGTAAATTTTTTATGAATCTGTAATTTATATAAACTGTAGAGCTTTGAGACAATTTAAATGTATATCAATTGGATGAACAATGACGTATTTTGTCAGTTTAACGATTATTTCATTTAATTTTAGTGTTAAATAATTTTTTTGTATCTTTAATTCATTCACACTTTAGAATTTTTTGTGTCTAAAAGAGTGTTGGGACGTGCTTTGAGAGTTATAAGAAGTGTTACCTAAGAGATTTAATAAATTATTCCATTTCATATTTGTTTATTTATTTTATTTATTTATTATAGATTTTAAATATATACATACAGGCTTTCGCAGCCCTTGAATAATGTATAAAGTTGAACACAAAAGCAAAAATTAAAATTAAATTAACTAAATGTCAAAAATTATATTATGAACTGATAATCAAAATGGACATTTACAAAAATATAAACAACAACTAACAAAGTAAACTAATAAAATAATAATAATAATAACAATTATAATAATAATATTAAAATGAATAAATAATTATAATTACAAAACTGGGGTGAATGTGTATACGAGGGGGCAGCATTACCAACCAAAGTGAACTAAAAAATTCCAAACATTTGGTTTTAAATTGGGATGGATGGGAAATTATTTTAATATCCGAACTAACACTGTTCCAACTTTAAACTCCATTAATAAAAAAGAACCTAGCTCTAAAAGCAGATGAGTGCTTTTTAACATAATACCATGTATTAGGTTAAAAAGCAACATGCACTGCTTATATTTCAAATAATTTTCTAACTTACAACCCAACAAGCATTTAGTGTACGGTGAAAAAAAAATCATATCTAGTTATGGAATTAAACGCAACTGACAGTCGTCTATATGACTCATAATCAAGATCACCTAAAACCAAATCTGAATAACGAATGTGGCCAATTAACAACGAATGTGCAAGAGCTGTTTTAAGCGGCGTCGAATTTCTAAACTTAGATAAACTTTTGAGACCAACATAGATGTTGAAACAGATATAACTCACATGATCGTCCCAGATTAAACTAGAATTCATGATAAATCCTAGGTTTCGAACTTTGTCAGGGTATGAAATGATATCTTGACTAAGAGTGATGAGTGGAAATGGTATTTGCTCTTTACCTCTATACATTCGCATAACCTTAGATTTAGTAGCATTAAGCTGTTTGTTAATTTATTAATTGTAGCCCAGTTAAATATTTTGTTGAGGTCATTATTGATATAAGTTGCTAATAACTTAATCGATTCAGGCGAAATGGACCCCTGAAATACTCTACGGGTGGTTTCAATGGGTACAGATTTTACAGAATTATGCTCAACATATTGAAATTGATTGCTTAAATAATTTTTAATTAGTTTAACAGCTTGGTGTGAAAAATTAAAATATGCCCTCAGTTTATTCAACAATAACCAATGGTTCAATGTGTCGAATGCTCTTAAAAAATCCCATTAGTAATACTAATGGGACAACATTTCCATTTTCAAGAGCACATGAAATGTCATTAGTGATTTATAGTTATGCCGTAACTGTACTATGATTCTCCCTGAAGCTGGACTGCAATAGATTAAGTGTATTATTTGCATTTAAAAAACTAATAATTTGACCATGCATTAATATTTCAGCAACTTTAGAAAACACGGATAAAACACTAATTAGTCTCAAATCACTCAAATGTTTAGGTTTCAACTTTCTATTGAGCGGGAAATACGGACAGTGTAAGACAAGTATTCACAATCGCTGAATACGAACGAATACGTGAGCGTGATTTAGCAAGTGTAGTACTTAAATTTTTTGATTTATAAATGAATTAATAATTAAAAATAGTAAATAGTGTTTAATATAAGTGAAAATTCATAATGTTATGTGTGATATGCTAAAGAATATAAACAAAGTACAGATTTGGTGAAAAACTGAAAAGAAAGTGCTAAACAGACAAAATATATAGAATCATTCTAAATAAAGACGTACACGTATTACATTATTATAATTTAATTTTTTTTTTTTGCAACTCTTGCAATTTTTAAATTTTTTAAATTAAATTATCAGTGAAGTCAAACAATTCTATACTGTTGTGCATTAAATAATTTTGAATTTATAATGTCTCAGTGTGAGAAATGTAAGCAAGTGACAGATTCAAGACAAAGAACCACTTTGCGATGTTTTGGGCGATGCAAAAAGGTGTATCACTACACATGCATTGATTGGAATTTTGACAAGTATTAGTCGTTGTTTAAGGATTGTGCTTATGCTAGATTTGTTTGTGCTGAATGCCAAAATCACGAGGAGGATACCATATATGAAGAGTTTAATAAAATTAACAAATTTGTTGAAGAACTAAAACAGCATTTATGTGCAAATAATTCGAAGCTTAATAAGCAACTAATAGACATTAAAACCCATGTTGAAGAAATCCATAATAAACCTGATGAGCCGAACACTTTTGCTTCAGTTGTAAAAACCAATCCTACCAAATTATTCTTTTACAGCCTTAGAAATCACAAGAGAGTAAAAAATCCAAAGAAGATATCGTAAGCCAGATTGACCCGAAAAGTATTCCTTTAATGGGATATCGAAATGTTTCGAATGGTGGAATTATACTTCAGTGCGATTCGAATGAAGCAAAAGAAAAACTGAAGAAAATTGCTACAGATAAATTAGGAACTCAATATGAAATTAAATTACCTGCAGAACTCAAGCCTAGAGTGAAGATATTGGGAATGTCGGAACAACTAGAAAGTAATGAAATAATATCAGTGTTGAAGCAACAAAATTTGTTTTTGGCTAATACCGAAATAAAAGTTGTAACAACCTATCAAAGAAGACATACACATAAAGTAGATACCATCATTGAAGTTGATGCCACTTCTTATAAGAAAATATTGGAGGCTGAAAAGTTAAATATAAATTTTGATAGATGCCATGTAGTAGAGTCCATTGGCTTAACAAGATGTTACAAATGTAATGGTTATTCACATCATGGTGATAAGTGTTCTAGTAAGATAATATGCCCAAAATGTACTGGAGTGCACAAATATATTGAATGTAACAGCACAGAAACCAAATGTAGCAACTGCGTTGAAACAAATAAAAAACTCAATCTAAATATTGATGTAAATCATGCTACATAGGATAGTGCTTGCACGGTATATCAACGTAAACTGAAAATACTAAGAAACCAAATCAATTATCAATAGCAGTTTCGCAAACAAGATGCACTATACACCAATATCCGAAGTCTATCATCAAATTTCATAGAATTACAAGAAATTGTATCCAGTTATAAACCAGCCTTAGTATTACTCAGTGAAACCAGAACAACTGAAGAAATGTACGATTCTGAATTTCATATTGATAACTATAAATTTATACGCTGCGATTCGGATAGTCGATATACAGGTAGAGTTGCTATGTATATTCAAGAAAACATAAATTTTAAAATAATTTCAAACTGTGAAAAGGATCGCACTTGGTTTTTAGCAATACAAATCATAAAAGGATATCATACGACTGGGATATTTGGGGTAGTATACAGATCATTTCAAATAACGAGAGCAGTCTTCTTAAATAAATTTGACGAATGGATGGAAAATATCATAAACCATAACAAAAATAATTTTATATTCGGGGATTTTAATATTGATGTCAAATCCAATGAATATTACAGTGTAAAATTTAAGAATTTTATATGAGATCATAGACTAATGCAGGTGGTTAAAGAATATAGTAGAGTAACAGCAACCAGTGAAAGTTTAATAGATTTAATAATAACTAATTCTACAAATGTGCAATGCGAAATAATTAAGGAACAGCAAATTAGTGACCATTATATGTTAAGCGTTAATTTAAATTATGGGAAGACAAAGTCAACAGAAAATTGTGAACCGATAGAAATACGTTCGATAAAAAATTATTCTCCAGAATCACTTAACTATGCTTTAAATCAACAATTGATGACATGCCAAGAAGTTAACTTAAACGAAAAAAAAACATTGATTTAAACGAAGGAGCTGATAATTTAGTGTTAAAGCTAAAAACATGTGTGAATGAATTAACTTGTATAAAAGTTATTAATAAAACAAGTAAGCTACCATGGTTCTCCGAAAATTTGAAATTACTGAAGCAAGAAAAACTTCGATCTTATGGAATTATGAAAATAATAAATTCAAAGGCGAGCTGGGATAACTACAAAAGAGCCAGAAACATATATAAACAATCTTTAAGGAAGGAGCAGTCTACTTATTTTAAAAACAAATTTGTAGAAAACCAAAACAATCCAAAAGAACTATGGAGAACATTAAAAGTTATGTATAAAACTAAAACCACAACACAGTGGAATATTCAATTTAACAATATAATATTATCCGACAAATTAGAATTGACCGAATCTCTAAATAATACGTTTGTATCAAGTGTGATTGACATACATAACAATATTCCGAATATAAAGAATTTTAATGTATCGAATACGTATCTTTACACAGTTCCATTCTCCTTTCAAAACATTACATGTCAAGAGCAAGACATAACCAAAACTATTAATAGTCTGAAGCTGCTGAGATTGATGGTATAAATCGCACTATAATGTTGGATGCTATATGAACAATGAAATATTCACATCAAAATTTACTGATTTAATCAATAAAAGTTTAAATGAAGCTAAAATTCCGAGATCATGGCAAATATCAACAGTTATTCCAATTCCGAAAACTTCTAAACCAACCAAACCAGAAGAACTACGTCCGATAAATATGCTACCAACCTATGAAGCTGTGTTAGAACGAGTAGTTAAAACTCAACTATAGTAAATCACATTAATAACAACAATATATCAGTCGACCCACAATCTGGGTTTCGAGAATTCCATTCATGTGAAACTGCGTTAAACTTAATGTTGGAGAAAGAGTACCACAGAGTTCTACGTTAGGGCCATGCCTTTTCATCCTGTACATTAACGATATAGTGGAAGTTATAAAAAATTGTAAAGTGAATATGTTTGCCGATGATACCTTGATTACGATTGCTGCAAAACCCTTATTGAAGCTGTACAAAAAATAAACGAAGATTTATCAAATCTGGGAAAATGGTTAATGTTCCATAAGTTATCTCTTAACATTTCTAAAACAAAGTACATGGTTCTGTAAATAAAAACAAAAGTAGAATGTAATCAAAATATATTAATTGATAATGAAGTCATTGAACGTATAAAAAAATATAAATACCTTGGTGTTATAGATGAAAATTTAAATTTTAACGATAATTTGGATTATATTGCTAAAAAAATGAATAAAAAGCTGCGCCTTTTTAATAGACTTAAGGATAAAATGCCACGGGAGAAAAAATTTTATATTTCAAATCACTTGTTGCACCGCATATTGATTATTGTTCATCAGTGTTATTCATAATGAATCAATCACAACTGTATCGTCTCCAAAAAATACAGAACAAATTTATGCGAGGTATTTTAAAAGCAGAAAATAGGACACATATAAGTGAAATGCTTGAAGTATTAGGGTGGAAGTCTATAAACCAAATAATACATTACAATGTCTTGAAGTTAATGTTTCGCCTCGAAAACGGAGATCTACCAAAATACCTAGACTCAATGTTATATTCTAATAGAGAAGTCCATAACTATAATACCAGAAACACTCATTATAGATTACCAATGTACAGTAAATCTTTTTCACAACGATCATTAGGGTATAATGGCGTAAAATTGTATAATTCGCTGAGCATTTTCTACAACTTGGGCGAATTACGCGAATTAAAATGCAATCATTTTTTACGACTATTGAGTGTATTCATTAAAGAAAACATTAGTATTTAGTAAATAATATGTATCAAATAAAATAATTATGCTCTATTTAATTAATTCAAAAATATTATAATAAAAAAAATGTCAATATTGATAAATAAATAAATAAATAAAAATAAACAAAACAATATGGGAAAAATGTGGGATAATAAACGGCATTATGATTTTAATGCATTTTATAGAAATACAATCATCACCAATTGCATTCCATTTAATATTATACAACGCAGCTAGAATATTACTATCTTCATCCGAGTTAAAATAACAATTTCCAAAAGTAGAATCTTGCATGTGTATTGGGATGCTTTGCGATGCATTAATGCTAACTGGAATAAAATCAAAAAAGTATGTATTCAATTCATTAACAGAAAACTGGGGGATCGCCGGTCTATCATTCGAGAGGCCAATGTTACGTACGTTCTTTCAAGCTGTCTTGAAAGCTGCTTTCTAAATGTAATCACTTCTAGCTTTTCTTATAAGTTTTTTAACGATTTTCCTCATTCGACGGAAAATAATTCGATTTTCATTAGTTTTATGGTTTTTCCACACTTTGTAACACATTTCTCGATCAACTCAATATCAGAATTGAACCAGACTGGAGTACTTCGTTGACTTTTAACAAACGACTTAATTGGTACATGCTTATGAAATAGATATTCGATAAGACTATTTATGATGGATTACATCAATTAAATATTTATCATATATTGATTCCCATTGTAATGTGGTACAATCAGCAAACAAGCATTCATAATTAATAACCTTATACGATCTATATTCTAACGATAGGGCAGGTACAACATTTATGGGGAGATTATAGGAAAAACAAATAAAGTCATGATCATGTATTGATAAATCTAGTTGGTATTGCAAGTTTGGAGCAGCTAAACATTTTTTAAGGTTAGTTGTAATTGAATTACCTTTCAGCATATTAACGTTGAAATCCCAAACTACAAAAACATGCTCATAGTTCATTAAAAAACTGGAAATTTTTTTTAAATTTTTTTATTGTTTCTTTATTCAGAAAAAAAGAATGATATAAAGTATACTAAATAATATAAAAACAGAAACAACTTATATAGTAAACTCCTTATTAAACATAAATGTATCGGAGTTACGATTCTTATAATAGAGGATATAATAAAAATATTAAAGAATAAATAAAAAAATAAATAAAAATATAAAATAAAATAAAAAATAAATAAATACAAATAAAAATACATTGAATTTTTTTTGTTCAACTATTAAAACTAAAATATTAAAATAAAAGGTTTTATAATTCGTGTTTTGGTTGTCAAAGCGTCAACAGCTTGCAAAAAATAAAAATAAAAACAAAAAAAAAAGTAAAAAAATTAAATTAAAAATTAATGCATATAAATAAAAAACTAAAATAAAATAATATTGTAAAATTGTTAAAATTTAAATAAGTATAAGTGACTTGATTCTAATTTAATTTATTTAGTTTAATTAATTGATAATTGTGCATTACTATATAATAAAAAGTGACATTTAAAATTTTTTCGCGGGAATCTACAAAATGTCGTCATGCAATATGTGTTCTACAAACATCACAAAGGCGAAATTCCCTGGTGTAAATTGTGCTGGTCCTTGCAAAAAATTATTTCACATCAAGTGTGCCCAGATTTCTGAGGATCTCTTGCTAGGCATCAAAAATCACTCCGCAAGCTGGTTGTGTGTAGAGTGCCGTGATATCTCAAACCAGTCAATTATTGAAGGTGAAGATAATGCTTCCGATGAACAAATTGTTCTTCCAAGTTTATCTAATATCATGGTACAGCTGAAATGCATGGATAAGAAACTTTCTGCTCTTGAAGCGTTAAAAGCCATGGTAACCTCACTGATATCAGAAAACCGAGTATTGAAAACCAGAGTTGACAAACTAGAGGCACAGCTATTTAGCAATACTACAAAACTACATCTCCTTGAAGCTGAAAATGATAAGCCCAACCAGCAGCAAAATGCAAGCAGCATAACCATAAGAGGCCTTCCTATCAATCATGGCGATATTCATGGTGTAGTTATCGACACCATTAAGAAACTAGATTTGGAAATTCGTCTAGAGGACATATTGTCAATTCATGAAATACATAAAACTAATAAAATCACTAGCACAGCCTCGTCAGTTAAAAGTAAAGTTAATCCGGTTCTGCACGATTTACTAATTGTAAAATTGAGTTCTATTGAACTCAAAAACAATATTTTGCAACAAATGAAAATTAAAAAATAACTTTCCACTAAGAATTTGGATGTCATCATGCCTCAGGATCATCCTGAACAACGCATCTTTATTATGCACCGTCTATCAGCATTCCAGTCCCGGTTATACCACGAAGCTAAAATAATAAAAACAACGTTCAACTATAGATATTTGTGGTGTAAATCTGGCCAAATATACCTACGAAAATCTGTTGATTGCGCAACGATATTTTTCGTCTGCAGCAGCATAATCAAATCGAGGGCAGTGCTGATAAATGAACCGTCATCTTGGACTCTAAAACTATTGAATGTATTAAGTATTAACTTTTTCTTTAACTTTTTCTTACCTCTAGAAGCTCTATATTTATTTTTATTTTTGTTTTTATTTGTTGCGTCGTCAACAACAACATTACACATCGCGTTTGTTTACATCCAGTTCACAGTTTCATTTTGTGATTTTTATTTCATTTGTACGAAGTTTGTAACTTCAAATGTTGATGTGATGAATGTGACACTTTTTTTAGGTTGGATTTTAGTGCGTTACTCGTTTTATAATTTTTGCATGAGCTACTTATGTATAGCCAAATTTAAGGGCTTAGCTCATAATCTAGAATATATTTTGCTATGTTTTGCTCTAGTACCATCAAATTTTGCTCTCAATATAGTTATCATTTTATTGCGTATTTTATTGTTTATTTATATTTATCACGATTAACAACATAACGATTAATAATTTTAGTATATTGCTTTAAAATGTTAGGAGTTTGAGAGCAAATTTTGATATTTTTAGCGAGTCTTAAATCTATTCCCAGTTTGATTTTTGTGACGGAAATTTGGATTTATTCACATGAATGTTCTGAGTTTAACCTACCTGGATACAACTTTAAAGCCTGCTGCAATGATAGCTATCGTTCTGGTGGTGCAGGTGTGTTTATTCATGAAAGTTTTGTAAATGTTTCATTTCAAGTTTGCAACTGGACGTCAGCTGATCTTCTCATACTACGTATTCAACTAGCAAAACGAAGCTGGACTTTTATATGTATCTATCGTTTCAGTGATGGCTCCGTTGATGGTTTTTGTAATGATCTGGAAATACTGTTGCGTACGCTTAAACATAATCACATAGTCATTTTAGGAGATATTAATATAAATCTTCTGGATACTAGTATATCTTATAAATATCAAACAATGCTTGCTTCTTATGGCTTCGTTAGCCTTGTAAATGAGCCAACCAGGATGCAAAATTGTTTGGATCATGTTTTTGTAAAAAGTGATTATTTTTTAGACCTCAATATTTGTAATTTACCCATTCAATTTTCCGATCATAATTTAATTACATTTAATATTTCAGAACATTCTGGCAGGACAATTTTTAGAGATAGCAGATCAGAGATATCGCATATTCACTATGCCAAACTAAATGATATCCTAAAGTTTGAAAATTGGGAGTCAGTGTATAGTCAAAATAATTGCAATCTCGCTTTTGAAAATTTTTTTAAAATTCTTACTACACATATTGCAATATGTACATCTACAACTACATACCCAACAATAAAAAAGTTAAAACCGTGGATAGATTCAAAACTTCTTCGAAAGATCAACAAGTTAAAAAAGTTCTCAAAAAAATTAAAACATCATTCTAACAATATTGGATTAGGTAAATACGTTCGTAACCTTTCAAAGCAGGTAAAAGTAGATATTGCAGTTACCAAAAACCGCTTCTATGAGAAAAAATTTGATTCAGCGATGTCAAATTCGAAGAACAAATGGAAAACAGTAGATGAAGTGTTAGGACGATGCTCAAACAATAAGCCAATTAATCAAATTTATTAATTTGACACTCAAAATATGCTTACGTCATCTCAATCAATTGCCGATGAATTTAACAAATTTTTTGTTGCCATTTCTCAAAAATTGACTCCTAAATTCAGCGCAAGTAATACTGATATTATTGAATCAAATCAATTTATTCTTGGTGCCCAGCAAAATTATCGTGCATCTTTTTTTTTTGATCCTCTACATTCTACGGAAATCCTTTATGAAATTAAGCATTTAAAAAACAAACGATCTAAAGGATTTGATGGAGTCGATAATTTTGTTGTTAAAAAATGCGTTTGGTTCTTGGTGGATGTTTTAAACTTCTTATTTAACTTGAGTTTGGATAGTGGTATCTTTCCAAATAGCTTGAAAATTGCTATTGTAATTCCGATATTCAAAAAGGGTGATGAGTTACAATTAAATAACTATAGACCAATTTCCCTATTAAGCACAATATCTAAAATTTTCGAGAAACTTGTAAAACATCGGTTACTGATCTATCTCAGTATGATTAAATTTCTGCATAGCAGTCAATACGGTTTCACTGCGGGTAAATCTACTGAGGAGGCTCTTTTACATTTTCTAAGCCAGATATACACAGCCGTCAATAATTCATGTAAACCTGTGGCCTTATTTGTGGATATCTCCAAAGCTTTTGATACTGTCAATCATGGGATTTTATTAGCGAAACTATCGAATATCGGGGTGAGGGGCAAAATTCTTGATTGGTTTACGAGCTACCTCCATGACCGTCGTCAGGTTGTCAAGGTGGATGACACTCTTAGTAACCCAGAGCAAATAAATTGTGGCGTCCCTCAAGGGTCGGTGTTGGGTCCTCTATTATTCCTAGTGTATTTCAATTCTATTTTTGATATTAATTTGATAGGTCATGCCACCGCATTTGCGGATGACTTGGCTTTAGGCTACGCTAGGAGTGATGAAACTTCCGATATAACAGTTCTATTGGATACTGATTTATGCAAGTTGGGTAAATGGTGTCATCATAACCGCCTTGCCATAACTGATAAATCAAAATTAATACTTTTTGGAAAACAGAATACGGTTTCCATTGCACAACCGATACCTTATCATGTGTACTTATGTGGTAGAAATCCATGTTCGTCTCAGTGTTTTTTGCTTGATTTTGTCAGTGAATTTAAGTATTTGGGTGTAACAGTGGATTCGCAACTGAATTGGAAGTCGCACCTTAATGAAACCAGGAAGAGGGTAATTTTTGCTATTCATAAATTTTATAATCTAAGAAACTGTTGTCCGAGTATTGTTCTGAGAAAGCTATATCATGCACTGGTAGAATCACTAATAATGTATGGAATATCCAGCTGGGGTGGTAGTTATTTCTCTCCAATTGAGGATCTTTACATTGCACAAAAGAGAATTATTAAACTTATTTACAAGCGTCATCGTGCAACACCTACCATTCCCTTGTTTCGTGAACTAAATTTATTGCCACTAAGATATCTTTACTTTTATAAGGTTCTTAAAATGTTTTTTGCTCGCAGTAACAGTTTTCACATCCGTATTATTCACGCGTATAATATGAGAAATCCTTATAACTAAGCTGGTGTCCATTGTAACAGCGAGAAATTTAGGAGATTTTGTCTTTTTATGGCGCCATATTTCTTTCACATGTTACCACACAATGTAAAATCTCTCAACACGGAGCGTAAACGTACATTTGAACGAGAAATTAAACTATGGCTACTGGGTATTGATAATATTGAAAAAATTTTCTAGTGATGTAAGTAATATTAGAGCTTCTATGTAGTAATGTGTTTATAGTATGTGTATATAGTAATGTATAATATCCGGATAAATTTGAATTTTTTAAAAAAGATATGTAAAGCAGCCAATAATTGAATTTATATATATTTTATATTGCTCCACCACGGATTTTATCCAATGGAGCTTTACTTTATTTCAAAAAACTTATAATATTAATGTATACCTCAGCAATTAAATTTGAAATAAAGATTATAAATAAAAAAAAAAAAAAAAAAAAAAATTGTTTATAAGAAACACACAAAAACAGATTATTATATAAGTAATATAGTAACCACAGTTAAACCAACACATCAAATAAAATTTCTATATCATTAAATGAAAAAAGCCAAGCTTTTAGACGACAACCAAATTCTTTTATATTATTGATTTTAACAATGTCGAGTAGTAAATGATTAAATAATTTAGGAGCAGTATACGTAAAAAATTTACGGAAATGTTCTTTCTTAGGAAACGGAATAAACATTCTATTCTTGTTGCGCAATACATAAGGCTTCATAGAACCATTAATAACCCGATTTCCACTCATTAAATAAAATGTCTTTAGTATTTTAAATACATATAAATATCGCAATGGTAGAATTTTCATTTCTCCAAAAATCGGAACACTCTATGATCGGTCATATTGATCGGTCATATTGGATTATATGATCGGTCATATTGGTGTTAGAAGATATGCTTTAAATCTATTTAAAGCATATCTTCTAACACCAATATGACCGAGTTTACTTAACAATAGTTTGTGATTGACAGCATCAAAAGCCTTTGAAATGTCAATAAACAGAGACGCAGTCTCCCAACCACTGTTTAAAGATTGCTGCAAAGGTGTTAAAAATGAAATAAGCACCTTTTCTGTGGATGAGTTTTTAATAAACCCGTACTGTCTCTCATCAAGAAATTTGATCTTATTGATGTATTTTAACAATCTGACTTTAATAAGCTTTTCTAATACTTAATAGTTGTTAATAGTTGATGATGTCTTTACGTGAACCCTTTTTAAATAAAGGTTTAACAACACCTATTTTTAATTTGTTAGGAAAAATTCCACTTGACAAACACAAATTAAAGACGTGAATGATATATTCTTGATTTTGTATTTTTTAAATCATTCACAAGTGACACAATTTCATTATCCCAAGTTGGAAAAAGGTAAAAATTTGAATTAATGTTATTAGAATGAGCAAGCCTATCTCTAATATTTTCACTAATGAAGGCACTTTCTTTGTTGTCATAAAGAATATTGTATGGGGCTCTAACAAAATACTCGTTAAATCTGTTGGCGACCGCACCAGAATCCAAATCAGCATTAGAATTTCCTATATCAATAGGCGGTATATTATTGTTATTTATGGTATTCCCCAAAAAACCATTGACAACCTTCCATTTGGATTTATAGTCTGTAGCTGCACAAAATTTATTTCTATAATAGAGTTCTTTAACTTTTGAGATTTGTGATTTAATTTTGGAAGATAGTTTAAACAATTTTTTTCTCAAAAATAAATTGTTTTTATTCTTAGACAACTTTTTAGCTAGACAGTTTCTATGGTCGATCAAATTTAACAAGTTAAATTAATCCAAGGTTTAATTTTAAACTTTTTGTTCCTTATTAAACTTGACGATTTGACTTGCTTTATACACAAAACAAAAATATTAAGAAAATTCGTAAAGGCGATATTTGGATCATCAGCGGACAAAACTGAACTTCAATCACATGTATTTAATTTAACATTTAAGTCATCATAATTAATTTTAGTTTGATGCGCAGGTTTATAGACAATCCGTGCTTTAGTGACATGCATGCTTATTCAAAAGATTCAAGTTCTCGATTACAATCGCACAGCTGGGTTCAATTGAGTCGAAAAAGACATGATCAAGACAAGAATTGGAACTCACCCTTGTGACATCATTTAGAAGTGATTCTAACCCAAAAGAAGCACAAAGCGCTAGATAATTATCTTTTTCCTGAGAACTTTTTAAAAGATCAATGTTAAAATCGCCTAATAACATTCTATGTTTTGACCTCTCCTTAACTAGAAAGTCATTCAGTTCGCTTAAGAAGCTGCTGACAGAAAAAAATTTAAATCTATATATTAAAATGAAAGTAAATTTGTTTCTACCTAATTGAACTGACAATTTGAGAGCATCAGCAGATGTAAATTTTAATGTTGAAACTTCATGGCTCAAAGACGACCTAATGAATAGTGGTACCTCACCAGACCTATAATGGTCATTACAATTAGCATAAAATAAAAAATCATTTATTTTGTATTTATCAATTTCAGAACTCTTTATCCAGGTTTCTGTTAAGAAGATAATGTCAAAATTTGGCTTTAATATATTAATATTTGCCAACAGTAAGTCTAAATTTTTTCACATACTTCGAATATTCTGTAAGATAAAATTATATTTAGACGAACTATCCATAAAAACTAATAAACAAAATAACTATAAATACAATATAGGGCCAGCAAAAATCACTATTAAATCTTACATCAGTATAAACTCTAACGGTTAAAATATATTTTATAATAAAACCAAAATTTATTAAGTTTAAAATAATGCATAAATTTAAATCAAATTTCATATGATAATTTACTAAAACTAAAATATTTAAAATATTCAGTTTAAAAATCAACAAATTATCAAGCACCGAAAAATTTTCAAAATGTATAGAATTAAAACCGTAGTAAGTTACCAGCTTTATAATGTGTTCAATAATCTGTTCAATAATATATTCAATATAAGCACGTTCACATACTATATGCTTAATAATAACAAAAAGTCCAAAAACAAAAAGACCAAAAACAAAAAACAAAAAAAATAAAAATAGAACGTCAATAAAGTCAACTTTAATGCCAGTAGCATCATACACCACACCAATGAATATCCAGGTACCATTCACGAAGGCTTTAATGAATAAATATTCAGTATTGCCGTTAGATGATTTGCCAATGAATTTAAATTTTAAATTCTCACGAATGTATAATGCCACACCACCTGCATGAGATAAACGATCTTTTCTTAAGAGTACAAATCTAGGAATATGTACTGACTTAGAAGACATCCGTGGCATTAACCATGTTTTAGTAACAGCTATCACTTGAATATCAACTCCATCAATTAAATTGAAAATTTCACTGAATTTGTCATCCATATTTAAAGCATTGAAATATACCATCTTAAAATTATTAACGATACTCCTAAGCGAACATTTCAAAACACAATTTGCAGTTTTAACAGAGATGGAGCTCATCGTCAGATTACCAGTATAGTTACTAGCCATAGCAATAAACCATCCAACCCAAATATATGAACATCCAAAATGCATTATAAAATAAACTGCTAACCTTGAGGTACACACATTCACCTAAAAGTAAATAAAATAATAAATTAATGATTATTAAAATAAAATAAAAAATAAAAATACACATTATCCTAAATGTTACTTATCCATAAATTTGAGAGAATTGTTATCCAAGACAGAACCACAGCTTTCAAAAAACAAATTCAATTCCGTTACATTACTAATAGTAACGATATCGCTATCTTCACGCTTTTTGACATGTAAAAGACTATTCCTCGAAAAAAGTTGAGTTATTAACCCTTCACGCTTTAACTGCATTAGTTTCTTCTTGATTAAAAATTTCGTTTGGTAAGATGTTCGTTGATGGTCCAACTTTAACTTTTTAAATTTTAAATACTTAAGTAAAAAATCATTCCTTACGCCTTTGTTGCAGGAAAGTACCATAATAGATGGTATCGCTTTCGGTTTCTTTAATGGAATTCTATAAATCGAAACCATAAATGGAATTTCTGAAGTAAATGAGATCACCGATGCAATCTTATCCACATAACTATTAAGATCTTCATTTTTTAGAACAGGAATACCACTAATTTGCAGTATACAAGAAATATTTAGCGTTTCAAATATTTAAGTTCAGATGCAATTCTTTCGAAGTCTTGTTTATAATCTCGTAGGTTGGCCTCAACTTCTACTAGTCTTGAATTAATACTAAGTTCATGCTGGTTAAATTTTTGTACAATGTCATTGAGCTTGACATTAAATGTTTTATCGAGGTTATCCACTTTTGCTTCGATAGTTGAAATCCGTTAGATAGTAAAATATTAGATTAGAATTTTAATTTTTTTTCGGAACCTTGAAGTTACAATGAGGAAGTGTAATGAATAGGAGAATCTGGGTATTTATTGATACATGCGTCCTCTTAAATAAAGGAATGTTAAGCCAATTCGGCTTTCATTAAATATAAATCTGTTGAAGGAATTGATCCGGCTTTATCCGCAAGATGAGCCTAGAGCTTTTAGTCCTACAGTACAATCAATCAATCAACCAATGAAAAATCTACGAGGGCTTTTAATTCCTCCATAAGTACGGCGGTTTCGGTCTCTCGAACGAGATATATGATTTCTTGTCATTTATTGAATTAGCGACAGCTAAACGCTCCATTTTAGGGTATTTGAGTGACATCTAGTGACGATTTAAAAGTATCGTCGTTCCATTATATAACATTTGAAGTTGGATGGTACTCGTAACTAGTCGTCCTTATTTGTTCTGAGAATTCTCAAATTGACCGCCTTGGTCCGTCGTTATCTCTTGAGAAACAAAAAATTTAGAGATGCACAGATCAATAAAAGCACGCTCTAAACTGTGGTTTTGTTAAAGACTTCTCGACACTAATTCATCTCTTACAGTGTCAGCCATAGAAATCACCGAATACTGTTCACCACTAAAATTATTTTCCATCGCCGATGAATACAGCAAGCTTTTTCAACAATTTCCAAAATAGATCTAATCAAAATCCTATCATCGCCAGTTACTGCTGAAGACACACACAAAACTTCAGTTACAGTATCATTCGAACTTTTTTAGTTTAGGCGACTGCCTTATGAGTTGATAAATGCGCCGATCGGATCATAGAATTGCAGAAATCATAATTTCCCACTACCACCAGCCATTAAACCAGTACAAAGGATCATCGGCATGATAAACTATTACCATCGGCTTATTAAGCACCTAGCAGATAAATTGCTCCAATCAACAAGCATCTTGCTAAATTACGAAAAAATAAGGGAACTCCACTTGATTGGCCTACACAGTGTTTATTCTAATCAATTCAACTCTCTTGATTCATTCATTAAAAAACTCAAAATTATCAGAACTACATATTGTTCGGGAACGCCGATGGATGCTGTGTTGGAACAATACAATCGAGTACGTTGCTAATTTGTTTTGTAAGCTTGCACCAGTCGAACGTATAGTTATTCCGCTTTCGATAGAGAGATTTATGCAATTTATTGTGCAATCCAGAATGTATATGGATCACAAACCATTAAAATACATACTCAAATCTGAAACGTCAAAAGATTTTTGCAACCTCGTCGGCTGTCGTATAAATCCCGTCTATAACGAGTGACCTTCAACACATAAAATAATCTAGTGATGTGGTCGCAGACACATTGTATCGGCCAGAAGTAATCAGGTTTCTGCAATATTCAATACCTCTATTGATATACATAGACAATTTAATCAGTCTGCTAGATTATAATCTTGAGCTCAACCGTCTCGTACAAAATACTAACAAGCAACCTGCCTCTTGTTATCAATTAAAATATATTCCATCAGATCTATCAGAGAAAAAATACGGTACAAGATATTAGGGACCCTGCAAGATATTAGGAGTATTTCCTTGCAGTATGCAACAGCCGATTGCAAAAACTCAAGTTATCTCGTTCACAAACTATAGACTTGCCGGAAATCTAAAATCACCTGATGTATATTTTGCTTAGATTTTTAATCGATCCAATCTTTTTTGGGCCTAAACTATCTCAACACTTACGGGGTTAACGTTCGATTTTACGCCATCACTAGCTATATCGAGGAGGCACAAATATAAGTTTTTTACTTTATACAATCTACTAATTGCATTTCTCCAGCCATCAGCATCGTCCATGTTTCCAAGTAAATATTTTTTGACGGAAAGAACGTAACTACCTTTTTATCGTGTTTTCTCAAATGTCAGCCTAAGTTTTGCCATCCTAAGCATAACAGTAACCATTTTGACGTAACTTTTTCCCATTGAGTTTTTTGGAGAGCAATGACTTCCAAACGAGGCTTTTAGATGATGTAGGCCTATTGAAATGAGCCTAATTTTCTTAGCAACTCAACGTTTAACCGTTAACGGTTATCCAGTTAATTGTTAGCAGTATCCATTATTATTTTTGTTGGTATTTTTACAATCAAATTTTTAGAAATGCAGATTGACAGACCAGTGGTCCATCCTTTGATTAATCCTACAACGCGTCAAAGATTATGAACTTTAAAATAATTAAACTTATTGACTTGACTATTGACTTGACTATTGACTTGACTTATGACTTGACTGTTGACTTGACTATTGACTTGACTATTGACTTGACTATTGACTTGACTATTGACTTGACTATTGACTTGACTATTGACTTGACTATTGACTTGACTATTGACTTGACTATTGACTTGACTATTGACTTGACTATTGACTTGACTATTGACTTGACTATTGACTTGACTATTGACTTGACTATTGACTTGACTATTGACTTGACTATTGACTTGACTATTGACTTGACTATTGACTTGACTATTGACTTGACTATTGACTTGACTATTGACTTGACTATTGACTTGACTATTGACTTGACTATTGACTTGACTATTGACTTGACTATTGACTTGACTATTGACTTGACTATTGACTTGACTATTGACTTGACTATTGACTTGACTATTGACTTGACTATTGACTTGACTATTGACTTGACTATTGACTTGACTATTGACTTGACTATTGACTTGACTATTGACTTGACTATTGACTTGACTATTGACTTGACTATTGACTTGACTATTGACTTGACTATTGACTTGACTATTGACTTGACTATTGACTTGACTATTGACTTGACTATTGACTTGACTATTGACTTGACTATTGACTTGACTATTGACTTGACTATTGACTTGACTATTGACTTGACTATTGACTTGACTATTGACTTGACTATTGACTTGACTATTGACTTGACTATTGACTTGACTATTGACTTGACTATTGACTTGACTATTGACTTGACTATTGACTTGACTATTGACTTGACTATTGACTTGACTATTGACTTGACTATTGACTTGACTATTGACTTGACTATTGACTTGACTATTGACTTGACTATTGACTTGACTATTGACTTGACTATTGACTTGACTATTGACTTGACTATTGACTTGACTATTGACTTGACTATTGACTTGACTATTGACTTGACTATTGACTTGACTATTGACTTGACTATTGACTTGACTATTGACTTGACTATTGACTTGACTATTGACTTGACTATTGACTTGACTATTGACTTGACTATTGACTTGACTATTGACTTGACTATTGACTTGACTATTGACTTGACTATTGACTTGACTATTGACTTGACTATTGACTTGACTATTGACTTGACTATTGACTTGACTATTGACTTGACTATTGACTTGACTATTGACTTGACTATTGACTTGACTATTGACTTGACTATTGACTTGACTATTGACTTGACTATTGACTTGACTATTGACTTGACTATTGACTTGACTATTGACTTGACTATTGACTTGACTATTGACTTGACTATTGACTTGACTATTGACTTGACTATTGACTTGACTATTGACTTGACTATTGACTTGACTATTGACTTGACTATTGACTTGACTATTGACTTGACTATTGACTTGACTATTGACTTGACTATTGACTTGACTATTGACTTGACTATTGACTTGACTATTGACTTGACTATTGACTTGACTATTGACTTGACTATTGACTTGACTATTGACTTGACTATTGACTTGACTATTGACTTGACTATTGACTTGACTATTGACTTGACTATTGACTTGACTATTGACTTGACTATTGACTTGACTATTGACTTGACTATTGACTTGACTATTGACTTGACTATTGACTTGACTATTGACTTGACTATTGACTTGACTATTGACTTGACTATTGACTTGACTATTGACTTGACTATTGACTTGACTATTGACTTGACTATTGACTTGACTATTGACTTGACTATTGACTTGACTATTGACTTGACTATTGACTTGACTATTGACTTGACTATTGACTTGACTATTGACTTGACTATTGACTTGACTATTGACTTGACTATTGACTTGACTATTGACTTGACTATTGACTTGACTATTGACTTGACTATTGACTTGACTATTGACTTGACTATTGACTTGACTATTGACTTGACTATTGACTTGACTATTGACTTGACTATTGACTTGACTATTGACTTGACTATTGACTTGACTATTGACTTGACTATTGACTTGACTATTGACTTGACTATTGACTTGACTATTGACTTGACTATTGACTTGACTATTGACTTGACTATTGACTTGACTATTGACTTGACTATTGACTTGACTATTGACTTGACTATTGACTTGACTATTGACTTGACTATTGACTTGACTATTGACTTGACTATTGACTTGACTATTGACTTGACTATTGACTTGACTATTGACTTGACTATTGACTTGACTATTGACTTGACTATTGACTTGACTATTGACTTGACTATTGACTTGACTATTGACTTGACTATTGACTTGACTATTGACTTGACTATTGACTTGACTATTGACTTGACTATTGACTTGACTATTGACTTGACTATTGACTTGACTATTGACTTGACTATTGACTTGACTATTGACTTGACTATTGACTTGACTATTGACTTGACTATTGACTTGACTATTGACTTGACTATTGACTTGACTATTGACTTGACTATTGACTTGACTATTGACTTGACTATTGACTTGACTATTGACTTGACTATTGACTTGACTATTGACTTGACTATTGACTTGACTATTGACTTGACTATTGACTTGACTATTGACTTGACTATTGACTTGACTATTGACTTGACTATTGACTTGACTATTGACTTGACTATTGACTTGACTATTGACTTGACTATTGACTTGACTATTGACTTGACTATTGACTTGACTATTGACTTGACTATTGACTTGACTATTGACTTGACTATTGACTTGACTATTGACTTGACTATTGACTTGACTATTGACTTGACTATTGACTTGACTATTGACTTGACTATTGACTTGACTATTGACTTGACTATTGACTTGACTATTGACTTGACTATTGACTTGACTATTGACTTGACTATTGACTTGACTATTGACTTGACTATTGACTTGACTATTGACTTGACTATTGACTTGACTATTGACTTGACTATTGACTTGACTATTGACTTGACTATTGACTTGACTATTGACTTGACTATTGACTTGACTATTGACTTGACTATTGACTTGACTATTGACTTGACTATTGACTTGACTATTGACTTGACTATTGACTTGACTATTGACTTGACTATTGACTTGACTATTGACTTGACTATTGACTTGACTATTGACTTGACTATTGACTTGACTATTGACTTGACTATTGACTTGACTATTGACTTGACTATTGACTTGACTATTGACTTGACTATTGACTTGACTATTGACTTGACTATTGACTTGACTATTGACTTGACTATTGACTTGACTATTGACTTGACTATTGACTTGACTATTGACTTGACTATTGACTTGACTATTGACTTGACTATTGACTTGACTATTGACTTGACTATTGACTTGACTATTGACTTGACTATTGACTTGACTATTGACTTGACTATTGACTTGACTATTGACTTGACTATTGACTTGACTATTGACTTGACTATTGACTTGACTATTGACTTGACTATTGACTTGACTATTGACTTGACTATTGACTTGACTATTGACTTGACTATTGACTTGACTATTGACTTGACTATTGACTTGACTATTGACTTGACTATTGACTTGACTATTGACTTGACTATTGACTTGACTATTGACTTGACTATTGACTTGACTATTGACTTGACTATTGACTTGACTATTGACTTGACTATTGACTTGACTATTGACTTGACTATTGACTTGACTATTGACTTGACTATTGACTTGACTATTGACTTGACTATTGACTTGACTATTGACTTGACTATTGACTTGACTATTGACTTGACTATTGACTTGACTATTGACTTGACTATTGACTTGACTATTGACTTGACTATTGACTTGACTATTGACTTGACTATTGACTTGACTATTGACTTGACTATTGACTTGACTATTGACTTGACTATTGACTTGACTATTGACTTGACTATTGACTTGACTATTGACTTGACTATTGACTTGACTATTGACTTGACTATTGACTTGACTATTGACTTGACTATTGACTTGACTATTGACTTGACTATTGACTTGACTATTGACTTGACTATTGACTTGACTATTGACTTGACTATTGACTTGACTATTGACTTGACTATTGACTTGACTATTGACTTGACTATTGACTTGACTATTGACTTGACTATTGACTTGACTATTGACTTGACTATTGACTTGACTATTGACTTGACTATTGACTTGACTATTGACTTGACTATTGACTTGACTATTGACTTGACTATTGACTTGACTATTGACTTGACTATTGACTTGACTATTGACTTGACTATTGACTTGACTATTGACTTGACTATTGACTTGACTATTGACTTGACTATTGACTTGACTATTGACTTGACTATTGACTTGACTATTGACTTGACTATTGACTTGACTATTGACTTGACTATTGACTTGACTATTGACTTGACTATTGACTTGACTATTGACTTGACTATTGACTTGACTATTGACTTGACTATTGACTTGACTATTGACTTGACTATTGACTTGACTATTGACTTGACTATTGACTTGACTATTGACTTGACTATTGACTTGACTATTGACTTGACTATTGACTTGACTATTGACTTGACTATTGACTTGACTATTGACTTGACTATTGACTTGACTATTGACTTGACTATTGACTTGACTATTGACTTGACTATTGACTTGACTATTGACTTGACTATTGACTTGACTATTGACTTGACTATTGACTTGACTATTGACTTGACTATTGACTTGACTATTGACTTGACTATTGACTTGACTATTGACTTGACTATTGACTTGACTATTGACTTGACTATTGACTTGACTATTGACTTGACTATTGACTTGACTATTGACTTGACTATTGACTTGACTATTGACTTGACTATTGACTTGACTATTGACTTGACTATTGACTTGACTATTGACTTGACTATTGACTTGACTATTGACTTGACTATTGACTTGACTATTGACTTGACTATTGACTTGACTATTGACTTGACTATTGACTTGACTATTGACTTGACTATTGACTTGACTATTGACTTGACTATTGACTTGACTATTGACTTGACTATTGACTTGACTATTGACTTGACTATTGACTTGACTATTGACTTGACTATTGACTTGACTATTGACTTGACTATTGACTTGACTATTGACTTGACTATTGACTTGACTATTGACTTGACTATTGACTTGACTATTGACTTGACTATTGACTTGACTATTGACTTGACTATTGACTTGACTATTGACTTGACTATTGACTTGACTATTGACTTGACTATTGACTTGACTATTGACTTGACTATTGACTTGACTATTGACTTGACTATTGACTTGACTATTGACTTGACTATTGACTTGACTATTGACTTGACTATTGACTTGACTATTGACTTGACTATTGACTTGACTATTGACTTGACTATTGACTTGACTATTGACTTGACTATTGACTTGACTATTGACTTGACTATTGACTTGACTATTGACTTGACTATTGACTTGACTATTGACTTGA
This sequence comes from Tipula confusa, assembly GCA_963556175.1. NCBI lineage: Eukaryota > Metazoa > Arthropoda > Insecta > Diptera > Tipulidae > Tipula > Tipula confusa. Next base: position 95,348,683 of record OY744476.1, read on the forward strand.
CTATTGACTTGACTATTGACTTGACTATTGACTTGACTATTGACTTGACTATTGACTTGACTATTGACTTGACTATTGACTTGACTATTGACTTGACTATTGACTTGACTATTGACTTGACTATTGACTTGACTATTGACTTGACTATTGACTTGACTATTGACTTGACTATTGACTTGACTATTGACTTGACTATTGACTTGACTATTGACTTGACTATTGACTTGACTATTGACTTGACTATTGACTTGACTATTGACTTGACTATTGACTTGACTATTGACTTGACTATTGACTTGACTATTGACTTGACTATTGACTTGACTATTGACTTGACTATTGACTTGACTATTGACTTGACTATTGACTTGACTATTGACTTGACTATTGACTTGACTATTGACTTGACTATTGACTTGACTATTGACTTGACTATTGACTTGACTATTGACTTGACTATTGACTTGACTATTGACTTGACTATTGACTTGACTATTGACTTGACTATTGACTTGACTATTGACTTGACTATTGACTTGACTATTGACTTGACTATTGACTTGACTATTGACTTGACTATTGACTTGACTATTGACTTGACTATTGACTTGACTATTGACTTGACTATTGACTTGACTATTGACTTGACTATTGACTTGACTATTGACTTGACTATTGACTTGACTATTGACTTGACTATTGACTTGACTATTGACTTGACTATTGACTTGACTATTGACTTGACTATTGACTTGACTATTGACTTGACTATTGACTTGACTATTGACTTGACTATTGACTTGACTATTGACTTGACTATTGACTTGACTATTGACTTGACTATTGACTTGACTATTGACTTGACTATTGACTTGACTATTGACTTGACTATTGACTTGACTATTGACTTGACTATTGACTTGACTATTGACTTGACTATTGACTTGACTATTGACTTGACTATTGACTTGACTATTGACTTGACTATTGACTTGACTATTGACTTGACTATTGACTTGACTATTGACTTGACTATTGACTTGACTATTGACTTGACTATTGACTTGACTATTGACTTGACTATTGACTTGACTATTGACTTGACTATTGACTTGACTATTGACTTGACTATTGACTTGACTATTGACTTGACTATTGACTTGACTATTGACTTGACTATTGACTTGACTATTGACTTGACTATTGACTTGACTATTGACTTGACTATTGACTTGACTATTGACTTGACTATTGACTTGACTATTGACTTGACTATTGACTTGACTATTGACTTGACTATTGACTTGACTATTGACTTGACTATTGACTTGACTTGACTATTGACTTGACTATTGACTTGACTATTGACTTGACTATTGACTTGACTATTGACTTGACTATTGACTTGACTATTGACTTGACTATTGACTTGACTATTGACTTGACTATTGACTTGACTATTGACTTGACTATTGACTTGACTATTGACTTGACTATTGACTTGACTATTGACTTGACTATTGACTTGACTATTGACTTGACTATTGACTTGACTATTGACTTGACTATTGACTTGACTATTGACTTGACTATTGACTTGACTATTGACTTGACTATTGACTTGACTATTGACTTGACTATTGACTTGACTATTGACTTGACTATTGACTTGACTATTGACTTGACTATTGACTTGACTATTGACTTGACTATTGACTTGACTATTGACTTGACTATTGACTTGACTATTGACTTGACTATTGACTTGACTATTGACTTGACTATTGACTTGACTATTGACTTGACTATTGACTTGACTATTGACTTGACTATTGACTTGACTATTGACTTGACTATTGACTTGACTATTGACTTGACTATTGACTTGACTATTGACTTGACTATTGACTTGACTATTGACTTGACTATTGACTTGACTATTGACTTGACTATTGACTTGACTATTGACTTGACTATTGACTTGACTATTGACTTGACTATTGACTTGACTATTGACTTGACTATTGACTTGACTATTGACTTGACTATTGACTTGACTATTGACTTGACTATTGACTTGACTATTGACTTGACTATTGACTTGACTATTGACTTGACTATTGACTTGACTATTGACTTGACTATTGACTTGACTATTGACTTGACTATTGACTTGACTATTGACTTGACTATTGACTTGACTATTGACTTGACTATTGACTTGACTATTGACTTGACTATTGACTTGACTATTGACTTGACTATTGACTTGACTATTGACTTGACTATTGACTTGACTATTGACTTGACTATTGACTTGACTATTGACTTGACTATTGACTTGACTATTGACTTGACTATTGACTTGACTATTGACTTGACTATTGACTTGACTATTGACTTGACTATTGACTTGACTATTGACTTGACTATTGACTTGACTATTGACTTGACTATTGACTTGACTATTGACTTGACTATTGACTTGACTATTGACTTGACTATTGACTTGACTATTGACTTGACTATTGACTTGACTATTGACTTGACTATTGACTTGACTATTGACTTTACTATTGACTTGACTATTGACTTGACTATTGACTTGACTATTGACTTGACTATTGACTTGACTATTGACTTGACTATTGACTTGACTATTGACTTGACTATTGACTTGACTATTGACTTGACTATTGATTTGACTATTGACTTGACTATTGACTTGACTATTGACTTGACTATTCACTTGACTATTGACTTGACTATTGACTTGACTATTGACTTGACTATTGACTTGACCATTGACTTGACTATTGACTTGATTATTGACTTGACTATTGACTTGACTATTGACTTGACTATTGACTTGACTATTCACTTGACTGTTGACTTGATTATTGACATGACTATTGACTTGACTATTGACTTGACTATTAACTTGACTATTGACTTGACTATTGACTTGACTATTGACTTGACCATTGACTTGACTATTGACTTGACTATTGTCTTGACTATTGACTTGACTATTGACTTGACTATTGACTTGACTATTGACTTGACTATTGACTTGACTATTGACTTGACTATTGACTTGACTATTGACTTGACTATTGACTTGACTATTGACTTGACTATTGACTTGACTATTGACTTGACTATTGACTTGACTATTGACTTGACTATTGACTTGACTATTACTTGACTATTGACTTGACTATTAACTTGACTATTGACTTGACTATTGACTTGACTATTGACTTGACTATTCACTTGACTATTGACTTGACCATTGACTTGACTATTGACTTGACTATTGACTTGACTATTGACTTGACTATTGACTTGACTATTGACTTGACTATTCACTTGACTGTTGACTTGATTATTGACATGACTATTGACTTGACTATTGACTTGACTATTAACTTGACTATTGACTTGACTATTGACTTGACTATTGACTTGACCAATGACTTGACTATTGACTTGACTATTGACTTGACTATTGACTTGACTATTGACTTGACTATTGACTTGACTATTGACTTGACTATTGACTTGACTATTGACTTGACTATTGACTTGACTATTGACTTGACTATTGACTTGACTATTGACTTGACTATTGACTTGACTATTGACTTGACTATTGACTTGACTATTGACTTGACTATTGACTTGACTATTGACTTGACTATTGACTTGACTATTGACTTGACTATTGACTTGACTTTTGACTTGACTTTTTACTTGAATTTTGACTTGACTTTTGACTTGACTTTTGACATGACTATTGACTTGACTTTTGACTTGACTTTTCACTTGATTTTTGAGTTGATTTTTGACTTGGCTATTGATTTGATTATTGACACCATTTTATTTTAAAGTATTGACTAGACTTTTAACTTAATTTTATTATAAAGTATTGACTGAACTTTTCACTACCTTTGACAAACATGACATTAATTATGTTTTGGTTTTCTTTAGTGTTATACATATATTACAATAAAATTACCAATTAAGTAAAGCATTATAAAGTCATTGCTTTAAGGTATGGATTATTCAAAGATAACGGAAATTTACAATCTGTGTTTTAAAGGAACTTCCAGTCAAAACTGTAATAATTGTAATACTTTATTTAACTTATTTATAGCAGATAGTTAAATTTTGTATTTTTGACATCTAAATAGGGTTTCAAGTTTACGACCTTGATTTTGCTATAAAACACAACTGTAAATTCAAAACGAGATATTTTTTTTAAATTTCGTAAACAGAAAATGTGAAACATATGTTGGTATAATTTTCACATCGACAATTCGAGAAACACGAGAAACACGACCGCCAATAGCAGTCAGCATCACCATAATTTATTAGCACCATTATTTATTTATATTAGAGGATTAAATTAAATTAAAGCAGTATCTTGACCATTTAGTTTGGTATTTATCGATTATTACTATCGTAGCATTTTTTTGGTATCGTGGATGAAGGCATAGTGCAAAATATGTTTTAATCCACAGACGACACATATACAATTTATATATATATATATATATATATATATATATATATATATATATATATATATATATATATATATATATATATATATATATATATATATATATATATATATGTATATATATATATATGTATATATATATATATATATATATATATATATATATATATATATATATATCCATATACATTTATTTTATACAGAAATACATTATTTAACGTGGGAAACAAACAAATATTGTTCGTCATTTGTTTAAAATTCGGAGGAGAGAATTATGATAAAACAACTGGCTACATAATACAAAATAAACCATGCCAATAAATATTACCAGCTTTCCAACCACTAAGGTTCCTTCTAGTAGTTTAAGCAGTGCTCTATACCACTATAGTTACCACTAAGAAATATTCTTGGACTGCCACATATTTTTACCAACTATTTTCCAAGGTCAGGATAAACTTTATCTGCATTTCAAATGATTTCTTTAACATAGTTATGAGTGCTATAAATATATAGCCAGCAATAACATTTTGCTAGTCTCGATGATTTTATTGTTGATTTCCAAAATATTCTCTGTACTGTAAAGTCCACTAAATTCACAAAGCACTCTTTCAAAAGATTTATAATATCAAAAAAATGTAGTCGCTAGACTTCCAGAATTACGGAAGACATAGAATAGACCAAAGACATAATGAAATTAGTTCTGCCACCATATAAATAATTGGATCACCGCCTCCATAATATATGCAAATCCACAATGATAGACGATATTTCAGTAAAATTAGTTTAAACGTCCACGTTATACATTGCACACCAGTAAAAAGATACTAACTTTTAACTTTGTAGACGCTTGAAAAAACGTTATATAAATAAATGTATAGAGACATAAAAGCGAAAAGCTGTTTTCGATTTTCCAATTTTTTTTAAATTTTATCGTTTTGCAATGCTTTTTTTACGGTCTAGATAACCAAATCATCCAGTTACGCATTCTTCCGAGAAAAAAAATGTATAAATGGAGACAAACACGGTCCCAGACATTTTGACGGCTGGTTAACTCAATATATTTCCCCCTTCGTTAACGGTTTGGTTTCCTTTCACAACACTCAAGAGATTGCTTTGTCCGATAGCCATAATTTTTTATAAATTTATACTAGAACTGTATTTTGGTTATATGGGTAATATTTTAGCCAAGAATGAAATTTATAACAATCAACATGATAACGGACAATATGTTTTTAATATTCATGGTAAAATTTCTCGTCGCACATCAATTTTGAATCCACCGGAGGACGAAAAGGAAAGCCTAGTAAAAATCTATCACAATATAAAAACATTTGTCATGTTAGATAGGTCCTTCAACCTCACAAAAAAGTTTATATGCCCTCGCCTCCTGATGTTAGATCTGATTACTCTAACTCTAAGCTTTTCCGGGGCAAATCCGGAGGAGATATTTTGTAAGAATATCTTTAAGAAAGGAGATCGCAGTGTAGCTTTCTTTTGCACAGCATATACAAATCATAGTTTTACATAAATTCGAAGAGAATAACTTCACTGGCAGAGAATATTGTATGTGACTACAAACGAAGGTTTCGTCCAAATCGGTTAGTCACACATCAAGTTATTTTACTGAGGATGATTTTTTTTTAATATTACAAAACATTTTGGGGCGTCATCAGGTGTTCTTAGCTTGCCAACGCGACGATGCTGACACTTTACCAAATTTTCTTCAACTTCGAGTACACTGGCTTGGTTACCTTTTGCAAACCGATGCAGTCCTGTAACTTTGACGCAACAATAAATCGAATCCGTGAGCATATATTCGAAAGTTTATCATATATACCATCATCATATCAAGACGAGCATTTATCACGTAGTTTGCAACCAATCAAATTTAAAAAACTTTATGATTCAAATAATGAATGGCAATTTACCGAAAATTACAAAAATTCCAACCAAACCGAATAACAAGTGGATATTTATGTTCGGCCCGACCTTATGACAATACCAACAACAAAATTGAAAATGAAAAATTGAAAAATTGAAAATTCTGTTAGATGAGAAAAACAAAAAAAAAACAAATGGAAAATGGAAAATCATTTCGTTGATAAAATGATTGGTTTGACCTGATCAAATCTATTATGCTGCGTTTGAACGAAAAATAAAAAAAAAAATGTCGGTTTGTATCGTACACAAATACGTATTTTTAGGATGAATAATTTGATAATACATCTCGTATTTGGGCTTCAATTTTTGTTGCTGTTGTTTTTGTGCTATATCGTTTGCTGCGAATTTCAATTTTAAATTGGTGGCTTAGGTTAGTTCACATGCTACATATGTATACGTATATAGACTCGTGTGTGTAATATGAATGTTTTATATCTGTATATATAGTAAATTGGATTCGAATGGTATACGAGACGTACGAGAATACACACAACAACAGACAAAAACCCTGGTGTAATATATCTTTTCCAATTTTTTCCCATTGAGTTGGAATTTAAATGAGATTTGGATGGTTTTTTTTTCTGGTATTGAATATCACTTAATTTGGTTGGTTCTACCAATTTTTTTTTTTTCGTTTGCTGTTAACGTAAAATTTGAAAAAGTATTTTGAAGCGAGATTGATTGATTTTATTTGAATGAATAATGAACAAAGGTTAAACGAATTAATTACTAGGGCTTGAGTGATTTATTTGTTCAGTCTTTTATATGGCGGCTTAACATTGGTTAATATGTGTTAAATTAAAAAATTAATGAAAGAGACATATTCCATTATCGTGGCAACCAAAAAGATTTTTTTTTAAACTTTTAAAAGCAAACGATCACCATTTGTAAAAATACGGTCTGCAATAAAATATCTCAGTAAAGGGTCAACTATGTTCTGTAATGCTGTTGATATATATATATATATATATATATATATATATATATATATATATATATATATATATATATATATATATATATATATATATCAACAGCATTACAGATCGTGGATGTCCTTCAAAGATTCAAATATTTGGGTTGCCCTAAGATTTTGAGGTAGCGATTAGAATAGAAACTAATGAGTTCTAACCACTAAAGCACCCCGCGACAAATGATTTCCCCCTTAGGGAATGATTGACATAAAAGTTAGTGAGCACTACATGTTTGTGTGTTCTTGAGCCTAAAGTTTGATCAGTGGAACATAGTATGCCATATGCAGGTTTTAGTCTGTCGATTGAAATGTTTTGATTTTTATCATTGATTAAAACATTGAAGTGCTTTCTTAGTCGTCTTATGACTTAGAAAGGGCCATTATATGGCGGTGTTAATCCTATGCGTACCTTGTCTACCCTCACGAAAACAAAATCACAGTTGTCCAGAAATTTCGGGACAAATACATCAGTTTGCTTGGTTGTAGGTGTGCTTGTGGGTATTAGGTTTTGCATGGTAGTACGGAGTTGGCCGATAACTGTGTCCAAATGAGGTGAAAGATGATTTTCAATAAAGAATTCACCGGGTAGCTTAATTGTCTGTCCATAGACAAGTTCAGCTGGTAAGCACTTTAAATCTTCTTTTATTATTGCTGGAATTCCAAGTAAAACGATTTGGGACTTCGGAACTCCAATGAATTGTTCGCCTCTGGCTTTAAGAGATGTTTTAAGCTGGTGGTGGAAACGTTCCACCATGCCATTAGATTGTGGATGATAGGAAGTTGTGCGAATACGGTGTGAGCCCAGTAGCTTTGTTAGCTCTGAAAAGAGTTCGGACTCGAACTGGCTTCCTTGATCGATAGTGATATTAACCGGTACCTCAAATTTAGATATGTAGTTTTGTACAAATGTTGTAGCAAAAGTTGCTGCTGTTATGTCTTTAATACAGTAAGCCTCGGGCCATCGAGTAAAGCGATCGAATCGACCTGGTGGAATATCGAATTGTCCATGTGGTGATTTTGTGTGTCTTTATATTTTGCATTTTTGGCAGGATGAACATGATTTTGCCCAACGGATTACATCTTGATTTATACTAGGCCAAAAATGTCGAGAAGTGATCAAGTTACGTATAGCACGGATACTTGGATGCGAAATAATCAAACGGATCCTCTGGATACCTGGCGTCGTTCAGACGTATTTAGCCTTACGCTTGTATTGCAGATCTCTGCAAGGAAGGACCTTCTTTATCCGTTAGACACGGGACCATAAATATGGATGCATTAAATAAAAATAATATAGCAACAACAAAAAAACCGGTTAACATAGAAAACAGAAGCGGGTCTTTAGGCCCAGTCTCAAGAATGAAAGGAGGACGGACATATTCGGAAATGATGCAGGCCCCTCCAAACCTTCCTATAATGCAAGGAAAAAAGCATTTAGAGCCCTAAAAAGGCTAGAGAAAATTACGTAGCCCAGTAGAACTGGCAAAAACATTGCCACGCTGGAGTGGGTTAAAAAGGCTACGGGTTCTATGCAGCCTATGCCGAGAGATTCTACTGAGAGCCTCATGTCTAAACGACAAAGATCTCAGGAAGAATCTCCTGAGGACGTTAAAAGATCTAAATTGCAGGAAGCTACAATCAAATCTTTTGGCGAGGTTTTGAAAGACCCACTTGTCGTAGCTGTTATCGGTAAACGAGGATGGCTGTATCGCTTCTGCTGATTGTAGGTAGGTGTAATGGGTTTTATCCACTTCCTTCCTCGGTATTATGCGGGAGAACACTGGGGTTGCCCCTTTTTGTCGCGATTGGTACAAGAACCATATCAAGTTGATAGCCTGTGCCAACCAGAGGTCTCTTGACCTATATACAAATTCAATTAATAGTATAGAGGAAGTCTGGCCTGGAGCCAGACTGGAAGTTACTGCTGTGGAAAACATACCAAGCAGACCGAGGAGTCGTGCGTGGATTCCGGCTGAGCCTTGTGATCCCACAGAGCTTCTGGAACAGATTAGGATTGGCAACCTGGGGCTACCTTCCCACAATGGGAAGATTGGAAGGTGGAGGAGGTTAAGAACGACTTTAGATCTGTTGTGATCATTGTCAATAACTGGTGGCACTATAAGCTATGGTTTTGGCTTTGTAACGCTTAAGGTTTATAAGAACGATGAGGCTATAAGGTTAAGGACACCAGAATCAGTCGAGGGTACATCCGCTATTGCACGGATCCTCGGTTGAGGGTGAGTGTCCTGACGATAATAACACAATTCCTATTAATTTAGATCATGAGTGGTCCAGGAGTAAGTCAGCAGGATGCTTAAGATACTGGAAATAAACCTTCATCACTGTAAGGCAGCATTGGCTGCTCTAATGCTCAAAGTGGAGGAAGTTGATGTAGATGTCGTCTTGATTTAAGAACAATGGGTAAATAACGATCGGATTCTTGGGCTTAGAGCTATTAACTTTAAGCTTTTGTTTGTGCAAGGTAAAGATAGAATTCGTTCCTACATTCTTACAAAGAACAAGCTTTACTGCTTTCCAATTACAGCGATTTATAGATATGCTAGCAGTTAGCATTGAGGTCAACAGCAAATAACTCTGGCTTGTATCAGTTCCTCCAGCTAACATGCGCGGCTAAATAATGGTTGCTCGCAGGTACGTAGAGTTGGAATCATCCTTGGATGTAATGCGAACTCACACCATATGATCTGGGGAAACACCGACACAAATGAAAGAGATGAGTTACTATTTGATTATATTCTTCGTGCTAACCTATCTGTCTGTAACTTAGGCTACTTTTATTACTAACAATATACAGGAAGTTTTGGACATCACCCTTGACTCAAACTTCTTGTCAAATAAGTTAAAAAATTGGAAGGTGTTTGATGAACACTCCTTTTCAGATCATTGTTATCTGCAATTTGAGTGGACATAACGTACTCCTTATGTCTAGCTAGTGGACATAAAGTACCTTTAGAAACAGGAGGAAACCCAACTGGGATACCTTTAGAACTATTCTAGGTAAGTCTTTATCTGTTGTGGTTCTTGAATCTCCCGAATCTACACAGGAATTAGAGGTCCTGGTTAATAGGTCATCTAGTGTCTTCAATGAAGCTATTTCAGATTCGTGTCCTCACAGCAGGCCTAAAGGTTAATCTCGCACTTGAACTTCTATAGGGAAGTCCTCAAACCATATAAATATAAATTAAGGAATGCCAAAATCAAATTCTGGGGGTAATTCTGTGAAAATATACAGGGGTCTTCTGAGGAAGCTAGGCTACCTAAGGTTTTATCAGCTTGTCCTGCTATTCCATGGCAGATTATTTGTGGACTACAACGGAAGCGAAATCTTTGGATCTTCTACTGAAAGCTCACTTTCCGGGGTGTTCCGAGTCTCTGCCAAGGGCAAACACGGCTTTTGGGCTCGCTGAGAAGATTGTCAAATCACACTCTGAAGCTGCGGTCAGCAAACAGTTTTAAGCCGTTTAAGTCAGCAGATCCGGATGACATTATTCTAGCCGACATTCAACAGACCTTTGATGTAACGGTTGCCTGTCAACATACCAAAAAAATTGACTGAATTAAAGTTAATTTTTATATCTAAGGCAGGAAGACGCTCTCACTGCGATCCAAAAGATCATAGGCCAATTACCTTATCTTTGTGATATAGAAGGTGCCTTTAACAATGTCAAACCTGAGGCGAGGTGGATGTATCACTAGGCTACTGTACTGATCAGATGTTTAGGAGCAGGGTCATTTTGGGCTTGGCTAAAATTGGTGCGGCATCCATCCATAGATTTGTGTGTAGAGGTATAAAGCACGGAGGTGTATTATCCCCCCTTCTGTGGAACTTAGTCATAAATGGCTTGTTACTAAACCTGGAGAGGGAGGACTTTAAAGTGGTTGCTTATATGGATGTAGTTGCAATTGGTATTTTCGGTAAATATCCAAGTACCCTGAGAGATCTCATGCAGACTGCCCTTGGTATTCTAATCAAATCGACCAATAGCTGCGGTCTTAATGTTAATCCACTTAAAACTGAAGTGGTTATTTTTTCCAGGAAGTATGAACTTCCTTTTTTTGACCCACCCACTCTTAACGGAGTTGGTTTGGAAAGAGTAAAGAAAGCTAGTGTAGCGTTATACTCCTGAAAAACTTGCCGTTGGAAAGGGGGCTTAGTCCCCGTGTTGTACACTGGCCTTATACCTCTGTAGTTATACCTGTTCTAACGTGTGGAGTCTTAGTTTGGTTGGCCAGCTCTAAGTATTAAGGCTTGTACTAAGTACTAAGTACTAAAGTTGTTGATGAAAGTTCAAATAAATGCCACCATTTGTTTTACTACTCAAGCACTGGAGATTCTATTTCATCTTATCCCTCTTAATATTTTAGCTAAACAGATGGCTTTTTGTACAGCTGCTAGGCTCATATCAATTTCCTTGTGGACCTGCAATACTAAAAGACACTCGCCTTTTCTAAATAATAAAAAAATTCCCAAATCAATCGACTACACCATCCCATTATCCTACTTCGAAGCTACATTTATAACTGATATTCCCTCCAGACAGGACAGGGCGAGCGAAGCAGTTATGAAGCCCGAAGCGATTAAGTTTTCCACGGATGGCTCAAAGATGGCTGGTCAAGCTGGCTGTGGAGTTTTCTGCGAGGAATTAAATCTTAACCTCTTTTTTCGCCTTCCTGATCATTGAACTGTTTTTCAGGCACAGATCATTGCAATTAAGAAGGACATAGATTGGATGAAGGGTAATTTAATATCTGTAAGAGATATCTGTAAAGCTGCAAGTAAGGTCCTACAATCAGGCTTTTTCACGTCGAAAGTAGTCCGGAACTGTCTTAACGAGATGGCTTAACGAGATGTGCAGTTCAACATCCATCTTACGTGAGTTCCAGGGCATTTCAACATAACGAGAAATATTAAAGCCGAACTTGCTAAACTGGGTGCCTTCTGTAGCATATTACCTAGTTAGGCTGAAATTGAGGTACCACTTTCTACGTGCCAGCTACTTCTTAAGGAAGAAGCATACCAAATCACGAATGAAAAGTGGTCAAAGCATAACTCATTCGCCGTCACGCGGCAGATTTGGCTTTTAAGTGACTTAGTCAGGTCTAACCAACTAATATCTATGAAGTGTTATAGTATTGGTAAAATTGTGGGTCAATTGTCATCACTGGACACTGTCTCATTGGTAAGCGTGCAAGTAAATTTGGTGCTCTCTCTCATGATTACTGTCGTGGTTGCATGGATGAAGAGAAGAAGAAAACTATTCTCCACCATCTCTGTACCTGTTCTAGCCTGGCTCTGTATAGGCTTAAGTTTCTAGGAGCACGTATTCTGTGTGATCTTACAGACCTCAGCAGAGTGATTGTTAGGGGTATTTATTGCTTCGTCAGGAGCTCGAATTGGTTTCAGTAGTGAGAGGTGGAGAAGAAAATTAGTAATACGGGAGCAATGAGAACATGCCCAACTGTTGAAATAGAGATGCTCCTAGGACTGACTCCATTGCACCTGCATGACAAAAGGGGAGCTGCAATTGTGACCTTCAGGATGCAGGTAGAAGAAAATTTTCATCGAGGCAATATGGTTGTCCACTTGGAAATCCTTTGGGAATTCGATAAGCCCTTTGATTTCGATAAACCCTTCTGTGTTTTATTGTTGGATAGGGATAGTTGGAGGGCAGTGGGCCATCCTTTGAAAGAGGGTGAATGGTATTGTGCATAGGCGGTTCCAAAATAGTAGACGGATCAGTGCTGGAATAGGCATAGAAAGGGGCCTAAATAGCACTAAGGCTTTTATTGTATCGGACAGTCAAGTGGCCTTTAAGGCTTTTAGGTCCTACACCATTAAACCAAGGTAAAATTATCGAAGGAAATATCGATAATTTTATCTCTGGAATCGAAGGAAATGAGACTGTAGATGGCCTTGCCCGGGCAGGTTCAGGTCCTCCATTTATTGGGCCAGAAGTTTTTCCAACGAAATATTAAAAAGACATTGAAAGGTCCTCTTTTTGGAGTAAAACTCCACGGTGACAGGTGAAGAGATTTAATTCAGCTTCATCAAATCGAGTTTAAAAACTCCTCGAACTTGGCAAACCTGAGTTGAGTCTACTACCTAGCTTCCTTCCTCACAGGCTATGTTCCTCTAAGATATCATCTTATGGATATGGGTCTAAGTGCGATGGATGCTTGTCGCTTCTGTAATATGGAAGTGGAATCAGCGGAACATGGACTGGCTTGCGATTTATCAGAACTGACTTTAAAACCTCACTGGGCAATTACATTTAAAATTTGTGCTTCTACGTTTCCATATAAATCCTCGAAATCATTACACTCTGAAATAAGTTTGTCATCCGACTACATCAAGATTGCCGTGTGACATTTCGAATTTGGTATACGTCGATCTCGATCGAGATATAGCCAACTGAAGTTCATCTAATGTCGTATATTCTTGCAATTTTAATTTAGGTATGTACTCGTAAAGAGAGATCGTAAAGGTAGAGTTGGCAGACTGGTGACATCGACAAGAGTTGGCACTGGAGATTCCGATAGCTCAAAGGTACTACAAGAATTTTACAATTCTAGTGCTCTCATTGTGTGTGTATAGAAATAAGATCTGATCTTGGTAATTTTTATCTAATCAGTAACTTTCAATACATTACATTAACGCAGTCTTGATAAAATCATAGAGGGTCTTAAAAGCCTTAGCTGCAATCTTGTCGAAAACAATAGGTGATAACATTTTGTATATAAAAGATCAGTACTAGTAGTTTTGTTCTTTTGTCGTAACTATATGAGAGGCAAGTGGCATCAAAACAGTCGAAAGAATTTTTGAACTGAAAAAATGGTTTCTGCACTCCTACAGAGAGTCATAGTTGTGTTCATCGTCACCACTGAGCGTAATCAGATGATGAACTGAAAATCTTACTTTATACTTATCGAGTAATTGCCGGTGACGCAAAATATCTTATATACCTTTATTTTTTGATAGTCTTGCGGTTTTACTATAAGTTTTACCGTTTTACCTCCCATTTGTCAAAATACTTACAGAATATAGCTTTGAGTCTCTACCTCAGTTTTTTCAAGGATGGGATATGAGATATTTTCCATTCATGGACTAGAAGATTTTAGAAATAATAAAAAATTATAGTTTTGAATTAACTTTTATATTTTTACAACACAACCATTATCTTAATTACACGAACAGATCACTTAAAAATCGTCTGCACATATATCGTAACACACAATATAGAAAAACTATTCGTGCCATAATATGGAGAGCGTACAAACTGCAAAAACGTAATCGTCAATTTGCATTTAATGACAATATTCAATTTTATCATAACCAACTTACATTTTTGCTGTAATTACTGCCCGTGGCTTTGTATCTTCCGATTCATGACATATAAATTTCCGTACACCAGCGCCCATGCCTAACACGAGTGAAGTACTCGTCACCTTAGACATGTCAACGGTAAAAATCGTCTTATCGAAAGTATTTTGATCATTTTGAATGGCTTTAAATCGGTCAATAATAAAACGGATTTCGGCACGACAGTACGGTGATATCAAATTTACGGTATTAAAAATAATTCGTTGTGCCTTCATCAATCTGTAAATTAAATTTATAAAAAAAAATATGAATTATCCGAATTTAAATGAAAAAATTAATGATGGATTTACATTGGACGTTTGCCAAATAGTCTGAAAAGTACATCGATAAAAAGTGCAGGTATAATTTGAAAAAAAAGTACTCGTAGATAATGGTAGTATATACATTTGGTACATGACCCGTTTGGATGCCAAATCGCAAAGTTCAAGGATATGTCGTATCTATAATCAATTACTAAAAATAAAAATAAAATTTTACGGAAAGTCCGATTAACGTGGAACGATTGTTTAACTTACATAATTTAACATAATGCTTAAATGTTGCCGTATTTTCATGAATCATGCTCGTATTATAAAATTCTAATTGATCTCTCCTAGAAGAAGTTACCAAAATTATAGTAACAATTAAATTTTAGTTTCACTTTATATATTTGGCTAGTCATACTTTTTTGTTCCATGTAGCCATGATGTGTTAATTACCGCATTTGCTACCAAATCAACAGGAACGGCCAATGCACAACCGTCTGTTTCTGAATAAAATGATCTTATAACCCCTCGACCAACACCGACTCCAAATCCTAAAAATCCGTTTAATCCTTCACAATAATTTGGTACTGGATCGTTTATAGCAGCAACCACGACTGACGGTCGAACAACGCACATCGGAAATTCATTACGATACTGATAAACTAAATCTTCGCTCAAATGTTTTGAAAACGAGTATGTGTTCGGAAATTTACCTAAAATTCTGCAAAAAAATCAAATTAAAACTTAATTAAATTTTTACAAATCGAAATCCATCCACGTGTATACTTTAGGGTTAATGCGTTCATCGTATCCTCATCAAAACGTTTGCATGCTTTAATAAGTGTAAATGGTTCAATTTGGGCAGCATAGTGACACTCCTCGATAACGTCGAAATGCGATTGTGAATATGCTGTTGAAACGTAGACAAATACTTCGATATGTTTAATACGTTTCGATATTTCAAGCAACCGATGCGTTCCAATTGTATTCGAATTTAACGCATCCCAAATTGTTAGATCGAATTTAACGTTGGCACCATTGTGCAACACAATATTAACATTATCGTAAATTTCTTGTAGCTCAATGTTACTCAAGTTGAGTTCGGGTTGTGTTAGATCCCCGTTAAATATTTTTATTTTTTCCAACTGTTTTGGGTAGTTTTGGCGTATGTTGTCGAATACCTAGAATTAAAAAAAAATATCAATTTAATCATACCTAAAACTGTATCATATTGGTATCATTTTTGTATGAATTTTTCAATTCGTTCCATATCTAAATCTCTAGAAGGGCGAAAACATTGCATGCCATCGAATAGAATACCAAAAAGATTTAACGACTAACCTCTATTAACTTGAAGCTATTAGTTTTGTCATGATGCTGCAAAATTATTAATTTATTGCAGCATTTCTCTTTGTTCATATTTTCCTATTATTCCTCTAAGGCACCTCGAACAATAAACCACCAATGTCAGATTAGGAGAAGAATAAGATTAAAGTGCAGAGATTAGGATACCCAGTACCGGCGACTTCGGAAAGTGAGAGAGCGGGCTTCCAATTGTCGACATCCAGCGACCGCAATGTTTTAGTAATGGTGTAGTGTATTGCACGAAAATACACTTGTTCTAGTTACATTATATATACTAATATATACATTAATAAAATTATGCTTAGGTTGTATAATGTAATTGTCTAATGTAAAAGGTAGAAAAAGATCGTTCACTTGGTTTTGGAACGTCGGACAAGCCACATTAAAATTATAAATAAATATTTTTTATTAAAAATTACTAAATGTAAGTTCAATTTCATTAAATTCCAACGGTGTTGGAAACACCACATTTTCCAAGGTGTTGCAAACACCACATTGGTGACAACGGTAAAAGAAAAAAAAAAGAAACAGTGCTAAGAAATAATTTAATGGACAAAAAAAAAATTGTGAAATTTTTGACCAACATTTTTGTACACGTGGTAAAAAAAAATAAAATAAAATAAAAAATAAATTTTAGAAGTGATAAAATGGTGATAAAATGGCCGAAAAATCTAATCAAATTATTAATCAAATTATTAATGGCTTGAGAAAAAAAAATTTTATCCAAAAAATAAAATATTTATAATATTATAAAGTGAAATATAATTATTTTCAAAATTAAAGAAACCTATAATAAAATTTGGTGATAAATAAAAAAAAAATAATAATAATTGATAAAATTTAACAAACATAAAAAAAACACATAAAAATTATAATAATAATAACTATAAACTATAAACAAAATAAATTATAAAAAGAAAATAAATTTAAAATAATAATAAAAAATGAAAATCAAATAGTAAAAAAAGAAAAAATAATAAATAATATCTTAACGTTAAAAAAAGAAAATTTAAGAATAAATAAGAACAATTTAAAGAAAAATTTACAATTTGCCAAATTAATAATCAAAAATTTACCAAAATTTTCGTGTGTGTACACGATCTGAATCTTGAGGAACATTAAAAAAAAATACAATAAAAATATATTTCGGTCAATCAAATCCCATAGATAGTAGTTCAAAAAAAATATTATTACAGACAAATACGTTCCACAGAATTATCATCCCAAACACACGATACATGATTATTAATTTTCTTGTACTCCAAAAATCCTACACACACCATCATCAACCAATTATAGTATATAATTATTAGTATATAGTATATTAAATTATATACTATATACTAATAATTATATACTAATAATTTAGCTATATTTTATGATCTCTGATAATTTAATTTCCTTAAGAAATAGAAATATTTCTAGAATACAAAATAAAAAAAAAATTAAGACGGTCTAAATCTTTGGATTTTGGTAAGAAAAATGGTAACAATCAGTTAATGTCTTTTAAATCACAAGACGATTTTAATCAAACTATATATACAATTCTAGATTCTGATTCGGATGAAAATAATCAGATCGAAACCGATAATTCCAAGTTAAATTCAAAACTTTGTCAACAACAAGCCTCTGAGTTCCATGAAAGAGTGAAACAAACAGTAAAAGTGGAACACAATCTAAAAATTGAAAATAAAATGCCTTTGAATATTGGACATACTTTGAAAATTATACCAGCGTTCTCTGGTAATGTTAACGAATTACACAAATTTTGCGCCTGTTGCGACATAGTGTGGAAACCGTTGACAACTAATGATGACAAAACCCTTTTTACTAGTTTATTGAAAACCAAGTTATCAGAAAGTGCGTATGAAATAGTTCGATATAAAGATTATGATACATGGGAATCACTAAAATTAGCTCTGGAAGCTAAATTTATCAAAAGAAAATCTCAAGGGACCGTTTCTTCTGAATTAATTAGTTTAGTTCAATACAAATCAGAAAGCGTTAGGTCATTTGCAGATAGAGTAGAGAAATTGTTGTTTGAACTTGATGAAATTTGTATTTCCAAACAAGGAATAGCTTCAGCTGAATTAATTCAAAAGTTGAATGAAGCGACGGCTCTAAATTCTTTTCAAGATGGATTGAACGATAATCTTAAAATAATTATAAAATCTCATCATTTTAGCGATTTATCATCTGCGATAGCCCAAGCTGTGGAAGAAGAAGTATCGCATAAGCCCTCAAATTCTAGCAATTTTACAAAAACTAATTTCAACAAAACAAATTCTGTTGTTTGTTCATACTGTAAAAAATTAGGTCATTCGATTGATATGTGCTATACTAGGAAAAACGTAAACAGAAATAAATTTTCCAATTTTAATAGTAATTCTAACTTTCGACAAACACCTCATTATAACAATTTTAACAATTACCAAAATAGTCAAAAATATGGTCAGAGTTCTATCTCCGTCAATAATCCAGATTTTCAGAGCAATAATTTTTCAAAACCATCTCCTAACCAAGGACAAAACTTTCATAACAATTACAATAGAACCTTTCAAAACAGTACTCTTAAAACAACATCTCAAATGTTCTATAACTATTGCAAGGAAAATACACACACAATTCATTTACAATCAAATAACTTAACCGAATATCAACCACAAGCTTTAAGTTCAGATAGTTCGGGAAACTTTCAAAGATCCGAAAAGAATCAGGACACATCTATTCGAGTCCAAAAATTATAAATTCGTGTTCCACACCTAATATAAATTCCGTAGAAAATCAAAATTTACTCTCAAATTATTTTATTCCAGTTTCAAGTTCAGCCAATATTAATTCTAATACAAATATTTTTACAACTACAACTACAACTTCAAATACGAGTATACATAATTATAAATATGTTTGTCTTAATTTAGACATTTTAAACAATCAAAAATCATATTTTTTAATCGACACCGGAGCTGACGTCAGTTTAATAAAAAAACAATTTATTAAAGTTGATACTGAATGTTATCCCAGTCGGAAATGTATTTTAAAAGGAATCACCGATCAAAATATTAACACACTTGCTCAAGTTAATGCCAACATAATTTTACCTTTAAATAATAAAATCAATCATAAATTTCAAATAGTTTCAAATGAATTTCTTCTCAATTGTAGCGGAATCATTGGAAAGGATTTCTTGGAGCAGTATAAATGCAAGATTGACTACTCAAATAAATGTTTGGAAATTATTTTAAATGATTGTTTGTTTTCTGCTCCACTATGTTATTGTCCAGATTTTAATAATGTAGAGATTCCGGCAAGAGTTGAAAATATTGTAAAATTACAGGTCAAAGTTGAAAATTATTGCGATTACATATGTCCATCTCAAGAAGTTCTGCCAGGTGTTTTTCTGGCGGGTTTGTCAATCAATACAAGTAATAATTTTGCCATATTCAGCATCCTAAACAATAACAATTATCCTGTAAATTTGAGCAACATAGATATTAAAATAGAAAAAACAGAAAATTATGAAATTTATAAATTGAATTCATGGTCTGATAAATTAAAAAGTCGTTTCGATTCCCTTAATTCCGAAATGGATTTATCTCATTTAAATGACAATGAAAAAAAACGATCAAACAAATTTGTCGTGATTTCAACGATGTTTTCCACTTAGCCGGCGATGTTCTTTCAGCCACTAATGCAATATTTCACAATATTCCTCTCATACCTAGTAGTCAACCGATTTATAAAAAACCTTACAGATTACCAGAAACGTCAAAGGCCGAAATTAATAATCAAGTCAATAAAATGCTGGAAGATTCGATCATTGAACCCAGTTTGAGTCCTTGGAACGCACCATTGTTAATAGTTCCAAAAATGTCATCTATCAACGAAAAGAAATGGCGCCTCGTAATTGATTTTCGCAAATTAAACGAAATTTCAATAAACAGTGTCTTCCCATTACCCAATATCACTGAAATATTGGACCAGCTAGGTCAATCAAGCTACTTTTCGACACTCGATCTTGCGAACGGGTACCACCAAGTTATGTTGGACCCGCCAGACAAAGAGAAGACTGCTTTTAGTTCTAATATGGGTCACTTCCATTTTAATTGCATGCCTTTTGGCTTAAAAGGAGCTCCCAGTACATTTCAGAGACTTATGAATCATGTTCTCTCGGGATTAAATGGAGTTAAATGTTTTGTCTATTTAGACGGCGTAGTGATCTACGAGTATGATCTCGAGGATCATAACCGAAAATTAGTCGAAGTGCTTTCTTGTTTCAGAAAATTTAATCTAAAATTACAACCCTCCAAATGTAAATTTTTAAAAAAGGAAATAAAATATTTAGGGCATATTATTACAAGCACCGGAATAAAATCGGATCCTCAAATTGTAGAGGCAATATTAAAATATCCTCAACCAAAAAATAAAAAAGAAATTCTAACATTTTTAGGCCTATTATCGGCAATTTATAAAAAATTACGCTAACATAGCTGAGCCTTTAACTAATCAAAAAAAGAAAAACGTAAATTTTGTATGGAATGCTTTCACTGAGGAAGCTTTTCAAAATTTAAAAAAAAATTAGTTAATCAACCGATATTACAATATCCAAATTTTTCCGAATACTTTTATTTGACAACAGATGCGTCAGATGTAGCTCTTGGAGCAATTTTATCACAGGTAATAGAGTTAAAAGACCTTCCAATCGCTTATGCGAGTCGTGTTCTTAATACTGCTGAAAGAAATTACCCAACCGTGAAAAAAGAGTTGCTATTATAAGAGTTGTCCATATCTGTATGGTCGAAAATTTACAGTAATCACCGACCATAAACCTCTCACATACCTCTATTCCTCTACACATCCAAATTCCATGATTCTAAGATGGAGATTAGAATTGGAAGAGTACGAATTCGACAGAGTATACAAACCCGGAAAATTCAATCAAAATGTTGATGCTCTTTCAAGAATTGAAATTCCAATTGAAAAAGTAGATGTCAACGCCATAACTCGATCAATGTCTAAAAACAAAAATATTCGTGAAAAATTTTCACAAAATAATACTTACACTAATCCAAATCTTACAAATTTAAATACTAATTCTACAGATTCTGATAAAATCTCTATCGAAAATATATCATATGCGCAAATATTAAACAATTCTAAAAATCAAAATTTTAAAAATAATTCTCAAAATATCATTCATTTGACTGATGAAGATGATATTAAATATATTATAAATGAGTTCCACAATACACCTATTGGCGGACACCAAGGTGTTGTAAGAACATACAATCGTATGAAGCGTTATTATTATTTTAAAAATATGCTGAGTCGAATAAAACAATATATAAAAGTGTGTGAAAAATGTCAACAAAATAAGCATAGTCGTAATCATAAAATGCCTATGAAATTAACAACCACCTCAGAAAAACCATTTGAGAAAGTTTTTCTTGACGTATTTGGTCCACTCCCACAGTCATACGAAAATAATAAATATTGTTTAACGATGCAGGATGATTTGACAAAGTTTTCTATATCGGTAACATTGCCAAGTCAGGAGACTAATACAATTGCCAAAGCGTTTGTAGAGCACCTAATTTGTAAATTTGGGTGTCCATTTTCAGTTTTAACCGATCAAGGTTCGAATTTTATGGGGCAAGTATTTCGAAATGTGTGTAAAATTTTAAAAATAAAGAAAATAAACTGCACAGCATATCATGCTCAAAGTAATGGGGCACTTGAACGCTCGCATAAAACATTTGCAGAGTATATAAGATCTTTTGTCAATCCAGATCCACTCAATTGGGACCAATGGATCCCCTTTGCTATATTTAATTATAATTCCACATTCCTCAACGGGTTACATGCCATACGAATTATTATATGGATGTAAACCAGAAATACCAACATCATTAATACAAAGAAAACCTGACGTTATATATAATTACGACGATTACAGTGCCGAACTAAAATTTAGGTTACAGAGTACTTGGAAAATAGCGAGAGATAGGTTAATGTTAAAAAAAGAAAAAACGAAAGAATATTATGATAAACATATTTTCTATAAACCTTTTCAAATTGGCGACAACGTTTTATTAAAAAACGAGGCCCCCAAAGGAAAAACAGACAAATTATGGATTGGTCCATATACTGTTGTTGACATTCCCTCTGAACAAAATTCAAAGATTCAAGATATTAAAAAGAAAACTTTAAAGATTGTAAATAACAATCGACTAAAACATTTTTTTTCGTGAAGCCTCAGATTCTGATTGAAATATTATTATATTTTTCTTTAATAATTAATGACTTTTAAATTAGAAAATAATTATAGATTTAAGTGATTCAAAATTTCTCAATATTATTTTTAATTGAAAATACGTTTCATTTAGATATAAAATTTAAAAAATTATTAATATATGTAAAAAAAAAAAAAAAAAAAAAAAAAATATCAAAAAAAAATAAAACTTAAAATTATTAATATGTAAATTAAATAAAATTATGTTTCCGACAATTTTAAATAAAATTTAAGTTGAAAGATAAATCAATCAATATTCTTGATTTATCTTTTCTTGGGGGATAAGGTTTAGTGTATTGCATAACAATACACTAGTATTGCACGAAAATACACTTGTTCTAGTTACATTATATATACTAATATATACATTAATAAAATTATGCTTACGTTGTACATTATATATACTAATATATACATTAATAAAATTATGCTTAGGTTGTATAATGTAATTGTATAATGTAAAAGGTAGAAAAAGATCGTTCACTTGGTTTTGGAACGTCGGACAAGCCACATTAAAATTATAAATAAATATTTTTTATTAAAAATTACTAAATGTAAGTTCAATTTCATTAAATTCCAACGGTGTTGGAAACACCACATTTTCCAAGGTGTTGGAAACACCACAATGGAAAGCTTAGCTACTAGAGCAGATGAAAGTATAAGCGCCCTACCTCTAACAGATCTGAGACACTCTCCTATGCCACCGCCTGCGTCAAGACGGCATTGAAATGATCTCAAAAGATATCTCGATTGAGAGCCAGAATAATGAATTGAAGATTAAATGCCAGCAATAAGTGATACCATGTAATAACACCAAGATATTATGGTAAACTTACAAAACAGAATTGAAGCACTAGAGAGGCAAATGATAACTTCTATGTCTACTGATGTTAGAAGTTACGGATGGCAAGAACCTCGAGAAGGAAGTCACTCAATCCAGTCTAAATAAGGTAAATGTAAATAAAAAAAGAGACTCTGTACACCATGTAATGTTAGAGATTCCAATCAACTCAGAGCTCAGAGACAGAGAAACCTGCTCAGCTTAACGCAATATCTGAAGCCAATAGTAACGATATATAGTACACTATATCATATGGAATACCCCACTTATCAGCTTTAAAGTAAATGATGGTATATAGTAGTAATAAGAAGTCTCTCGTCTTCTACCGATCGCGAAGAGATCAAAACAGCAATCGAGGTTCACGGTCATAAAGTAACCAACATTATCAACGTACATAACAAGTCAACAATTAATAATGAGAAGATGATTAGACACTTCCCATTGTTTAATGATGACCTGTTGCAAGGAGAAAACAATAAAGACATATACAGATATATGTCTATTAACCTTCAAAAAAAGTGACAGGTGATAAAAACCATGAAATGTTATGCCAACTTGTGCACTGTGTGGAGAAAAAGGTTTCCAGGTATATCAGAAAAAGCGAAAAGCTCAGCTACCAAAAAAAGTATCAGTAGATCACTTTCTGCACCAAATGCCAAACAAATAATACGATACTGTTAGAAAGCGGGTATCCTACGCCCAGGTGACCAAAACCACAAATAACAATAAAAATCAAGAAATCAAAATCAGACAGAAACCTGTTATTAATGAGCCAAGCAATAGTAATATAATGAAGATGCTCACCTAATTTCAGGATGAAATGAGACAAAATTTCAGCTAGCTTACCATCAGGGTGGAAAAAATGGAAGATCATTCCAAGCTACCAAACCAAACACCAAAAAATAAAAAGTGATTGAAAGTAATGTTCCAACGTTAATTTGGAATGCTAATGGGCTTATTGCAAGAGCCCAAGAACTAGTGGTATTTCGAAGAAACAACAATATAGACGTAGCTTTAATACCCGAGACACATTTTACAGAGAAAAACTTTATTAAAATTATGGGAAATCAAGCTTATTGGACATTACATCCCAGTGGCCGTGCTCGAGGTGGAAATTAAAGAGCCATTTATGCAAGCTACCATAATAACGATGAACCATGGGGGTGCTGAACTAACTTTAGTAGCGATCTATTGCCCACCAAGATATAATATAGTAAGGAATCAAGGTTTATTAAAGGAGGTAACTAGAACGTGAAACACACATCATGGGGATCACGACTCGTAACACCAGGCAAAGGAAAATAACTCCTAAGCGCAATTGAAATGTCAGGTTGTGAATATCATTCATCGCGTAAGCCAACCTATTGGCCTACAGACATCAAAAAAGTTCTTGATTCAATTGATTTTTGTATCTTGAAATGAATAGCCTTGAATTACATTGAAGCTGAAGGTATTGAAGACCTGACTCTTAATCACATACCGGTCTTAATGACTCTGAGTACAGTAGTTATTAAAAAGAAAATGAAACTTAATCTCACTAATAAATTTACAGATTGGGAATTATTTAGAGAGAATTTGGACAACTTGATTGAGTCAAAAGTTTGTCTCAAAACTAAGGAAGAGCTCGAAATACAAGCTGGATTTTATTAACACTAAGCGCAAAACAGCAACCGAGTAAGTAATAAAGTTAAACGATTAGTTAAAGAGCAGAAAGAGACTTGTACTGAAAATTATCTGAAATAATCCAAGTGCCACCTATAAGGAACACAAATTTAGAATAGGTGCGTCGTAATGATGAAAAAGCTGAGCTGTGTGTACAACTTCTGGCATCAGTAATTTAACCGCACGATATGCAATCTAGGATTGATTCCAAACCAGTTTATAGATCTCCATTAAATATTAGTAGTATGACTTCACTAGAAGTCGCACAAGAAATAGATACGAATTTGAATCCCGAAAAGTCACCTGGCTTGTTAAGGAGTTATCAAAGAAAGCAGGTTATTATGTTAACTTATATATATAATGTTTCCTTTTGACTTACCTATGTGCCCGAGTGTCTCAAGGCTGCACAAATAGTAAAGATAAAAAACCAGATAAACCCAGGGAGCAATTGACATCATACAGGCCGATCTCTTTGTTACCTACTATCTCAAAGTCGACTATCTCAAAGATATTATCAAAGTTATTATTGAAACGACTAAAACCAATGATCATTATACCAAATTTCTAGTATGGATTCAGAAACAAACACTCCACCATTGATCAAGTTCATCGCGTGACTGCAAATATAGAACAAGCTTTTAAAGAGAAGAAATATTGCCATGTCATATTTCTTGACGTATTACAGACATTCGATAGAGTGTAGCATGAGGGTCTCATCTATAAGATAAGTAAAATAGTGCCACTATTACTGTCAACTGCTAGAGTCGTATCTCCCCAAATGAAAAATTTAGAGTATCACACAAAGAAACATACTCTAACTTTTACCCAGCCACAGCAGGAGTGCCCAGGGTAGCGTATTAGAGCTTTTCCTAAATCAACTCTAGACTTCCGACATACCGACAACGGAAACAGGCTTCATCCCTTTGCTGATGATAATGTTGGCATCAAGCAAATCGCAGAAGCAAGCAGTTGAATATTTACAACAAGCACTCGATAAAATAAGCCTATGGACCAGCGATTAGAAAATAAAGCTGAAAGAGCTGAAATAAGTCCATGAACCATATGCGTTGCGGCACAAAAATAGCAACCTCAATAAATTTTATAATGGGGTACAAATTCCCGAAGCTGAATCTGCCAAGTATCTTGGATTGCATCTTGATTCAAGTTTGAACTGGAAACACCACGTTAGACAAAAAGTTGAAAAATTAAAATAAAGCAACGTGAAATGTACTGGCTAATTGGAAAACATTCTAAGCTTAGCCTGTACTGTAAAGGCCTTATCGATAACTAAACCAACTGGATTGATCAAGAGAAATATAGAAAGATAGAAAGATAGAAAGATAGAAAGACAGAAAGATAGAAAGATAGAAAGATAGAAAGATAGAAAGATAGAAAGATAGAAAGATAGAAAGATAGAAAGATAGAAAGATAGAAAGATAGAAAGATAGAAAGATAGAAAGATAGAAAGATAGAAAGATAGAAAGATAGAAAGATAGAAAGATAGAAAGATAGAAAGATAGAAAGATAGAAAGATAGAAAGATAGAAAGATAGAAAGATAGAAAGATAGAAAGATAGAAAGATAGAAAGATAGAAAGATAGAAAGATAGAAAGATAGAAAGATAGAAAGATAGAAAGATAGAAAGATAGAAAGATAGAAAGATAGAAAGATAGAAACATAGAAACATAGAAAGATAGAAAGATAGAAAGATAGAAAGATAGAAAGATAGAAAGATAGAAAGATAGAAACATAGAAACATAGAAACATAGAAAGATAGAAAGATAGAAAGATAGAAAGAAAGAAAGATAGAAAGATAGAAAGATAGAAAGATAGAAAGATAGAAAGATAGAAAGATAGAAAGATAGAAAGATAGAAAGATAGAAAGATAGAAAGATAGAAAGATAGAAAGATAGAAAGATAGAAAGATAGAAAGATAGAAAGATAGAAAGATAGAAAGATAGAAAGATAGAAAGATAGAAAGATAGAAAGATAGAAAGATAGAAAGATAGAAAGATAGAAAGATAGAAAGATAGAAAGATAGAAAGATAGAAAGATAGAAAGATAGAAAGATAGAAAGATAGAAAGATAGAAAGATAGAAAGATAGAAAGATAGAAAGATAGAAAGATAGAAAGATAGAAAGATAGAAAGATAGAAAGATAGAAAGATAGAAAGATAGAAAGATAGAAAGATAGAAAGATAGAAAAGATAGAAAAGATAGAAAGATAGAAAGATAGAAAGATAGAAAGATAGAAAGATAGAAAGATAGAAAGATAGAAAGATAGAAAGATAGAAAGATAGAAAGATAGAAAGATAGAAAGATAGAAAGATAGAAAGATAGAAAGATAGAAAGATAGAAAGATAGAAAGATAGAAAGATAGAAAGATAGAAAGATAGAAAGATAGAAAGATAGAAAGATAGAAAGATAGAAAGATAGAAAGATAGAAAGATAGAAAGATAGAAAGATAGAAAGATAGAAAGATAGAAAGATAGAAAGATAGAAAGATAGAAAGATAGAAAGATAGAAAGATAGAAAGATAGAAAGATAGAAAGATAGAAAGATAGAAAGATAGAAAGATAGAAAGATAGAAAGATAGAAAGATAGAAAGATAGAAAGATAGAAAGATAGAAAGATAGAAAGATAGAAAGATAGAAAGATAGAAAGATAGAAAGATAGAAAGATAGAAAGATAGAAAGATAGAAAGATAGAAAGATAGAAAGATAGAAAGATAGAAAGATAGAAAGATAGAAAGATAGAAAGATAGAAAGATAGAAAGATAGAAAGATAGAAAGATAGAAGATAGAAAGATAGAAAGATAGAAAGATAGAAAGATAGAAAGATAGAAAGATAGAAAGATAGAAAGATAGAAAGATAGAAAGATAGAAAGATAGAAAGATAGAAAGATAGAAAGATAGAAAGATAGAAAGATAGAAAGATAGAAAGATAGAAAGATAGAAAGATAGAAAGATAGAAAGATAGAAAGATAGAAAGATAGAAAGATAGAAAGATAGAAAGATAGAAAGATAGAAAGATAGAAAGATAGAAAGATAGAAAGATAGAAAGATAGAAAGATAGAAAGATAGAAAGATAGAAAGATAGAAAGATAGAAAGATAGAAAGATAGAAAGATAGAAAGATAGAAAGATAGAAAGATAGAAAGATAGAAAGATAGAAAGATAGAAAGATAGAAAGATAGAAAGATAGAAAGATAGAAAGATAGAAAGATAGAAAGATAGAAAGATAGAAAGATAGAAAGATAGAAAGATAGAAAGATAGAAAGATAGAAAGATAGAAAGATAGAAAGATAGAAAGATAGAAAGATAGAAAGATAGAAAGATAGAAAGATAGAAAGATAGAAAGATAGAAAGATAGAAAGATAGAAAGATAGAAAGATAGAAAGATAGAAAGATAGAAAGATAGAAAGATAGAAAGATAGAAAGATAGAAAGATAGATAGAAGATAGAAAGATAGAAAGATAGAAAGATAGAAAGATAGAAAGATAGAAAGATAGAAAGATAGAAAGATAGAAAGATAGAAAGATAGAAAGATAGAAAGCTAGAAAGCTAGAAAGATAGAAAGATAGAAAGATAGAAAGATAGAAAGATAGAAAGATAGAAAGATAGAAAGATAGAAAGATAGAAAGATAGAAAGATAGAAAGATAGAAAGATAGAAAGATAGAAAGATAGAAAGATAGAAAGATAGAAAGATAGAAAGATAGAAAGATAGAAAGATAGAAAGATAGAAAGATAGAAAGATAGAAAGATAGAAAGATAGAAAGATAGAAAGATAGAAAGATAGAAAGATAGAAAGATAGAAAGATAGAAAGATAGAAAGATAGAAAGATAGAAAGATAGAAAGATAGAAAGATAGAAAGATAGAAAGATAGAAAGATAGAAAGATAGAAAGATAGAAAGATAGAAAGATAGAAAGATAGAAAGATAGAAAGATAGAAAGATAGAAAGATAGAAAGATAGAAAGATAGAAAGATAGAAAGATAGAAAGATAGAAAGATAGAAAGATAGAAAGATAGAAAGATAGAAAGATAGAAAGATAGAAAGATAGAAAGATAGAAAGATAGAAAGATAGAAAGATAGAAAGATAGAAAGATAGAAAGATAGAAAGATAGAAAGATAGAAAGATAGAAAGATAGAAAGATAGAAAGATAGAAAGATAGAAAGATAGAAAGATAGAAAGATAGAAAGATAGAAAGATAGAAAAATAGAAAGATAGAAAGATAGAAAGATAGAAAGATAGAAAGATAGAAAGATAGAAAGATAGAAAGATAGAAAGATAGAAAGATAGAAAGATAGAAAGATAGAAAGATAGAAAGATGGAAAGATAGAAAGATAGAAAGATAGAAAGATAGAAAGATAGAAAGATAGAAAGATAGAAAGATAGAAAGATAGAAAGATAGAAAGATAGAAAGATAGAAAGATAGAAAGATAGAAAGATAGAAAGATAGAAAGATAGAAAGATAGAAAGATAGAAAGATAGAAAGATAGAAAGATAGAAAGATAGAAAGATAGAAAGATAGAAAGATAGAAAGATAGAAAGATAGAAAGATAGAAAGATAGAAAGATAGAAAGATAGAAAGATAGAAAGATAGAAAGATAGAAAAATAGAAAAATAGAAAGATAGAAAGATACAAAGATTGAAAAATTGAAAGATTGAAAGATTGAAAGATTGAAAGATTGAAAGATTGAAAGATTGAAAGATTGAAAGATTGAAAGATTGAAAGATTGAAAGATTGAAAGATTGAAAGATTGAAAGATTGAAAGATTGAAAGATTGAAAGATTGAAAGATTGAAAGATTGAAAGATTGAAAGATTGAAAGATTGAAAGATTGAAAGATTGAAAGATTGAAAGATTGAAAGATTGAAAGATTGAAAGATTGAAAGATTGAAAGATTGAAAGATTGAAAGATTAAAAGATTGAAAGATAGAATGATAGAATGATAGAATGATAGAAAGATAGAAAGATAGAAATAGTGAAAGATAGAAAGACCAAATAAATTGGATTGGTTTTGATGTAAATCAATTTTTTGATTACCAGCGGTAAAACCTACTTTTTTTGAAGTCGATCCATAATTCGAATCAATCCTATACTAAAAATAAAATAATATAAAAAGTGATTGAATTTTTTTGGGACTTAAACGTTGGATTGGCAGCAAATATGTTTTTTCTTAAATTATTCTTTGAGTTTGGTCAGTAAAATTGCATTGTTTTTGCACCATGAGTCTCTTATAAGAGGTTGAACTGGAGTTTTTGCTTGGCTTAGTGAATTTATTACAATTTGATCAGTTTTTTAAGAAATTACAATAGTTTTGTTTGATGATTGCTTGCCTTATGGGTGAAACATAAGCGTTCCTGCATATTTTGTAGCCACTAAACTTTAATTTCAGAATTGCCTTAAGAATTCTATTTGGTTTCGTGAGTAAGGCAGATTCACAAAAATTAAACTGGTTTCCCTGCGTTACTTAGGACGAGTTTCTCATCTTATATTTTAGCCTATCTAATTATACAAATTACCTAGTGCAAGTAATCTTTGCTCATGTCAACTGGTACTACACATTCGCCTATTGAACTGGAAAATGCACACCACTTCGTAAATAAAGTTATAAAAGTAGAATTTAAAAATAAATGGAACTAAGGGATAAAAATATCCTAAGAGTCTTTTACTTCTGTTAGAACATTTAATAAATAAAACTAATATGGATATAAAAAATGGATATAAACTAGATATTTGTATAACGTTCCTAGATATGATTAAATTTCACTGTACGCTAAATGCATGTTGGGTTGTAAGTTAGGAAATTATTTAAAATATAAGCAGTGTATGTTGCTTTTTAACATAATACATGGTGTTATGTTAAAAAGCACTCATCTGCTTTTAGAGCTAGTTTCTTTTTTATTAATGGAGTTTAAAGTTGGAACAGTATTAGTTCTGATATTAAAAGAATTTCCCATCCATCCCAAATTAAAACCAAATGTTTTGAATTGTTTAGTTCACTTTGGTTTGTAATGCTGCCCCCTCGTATTATACACATTCACCCCCGTTTTATAATTATAATTATTTATTCATTTTAATATTATTACTATCATTGTTATTATTATTATTATTATTATAATATATAGTTAGTTGTTGTTTATATTTTTGTAAATGTTCATTTTGTTAGTTAATTAGTTTTAGTTTTTGCTATTGTGTTCAACTTTATACATTATCCAGGGCTTTCACAGCCTGTATGTATATATTTAAAATCTATAATTAAATAAATAAATATATTAGAAACGGTCCTAGTCTATTAAAACCTAATTGTTCAAATTTTTCGAAACTATTTTCAAATTGTTGCAGGGTTTTCTGAGACAATTATTATCGTTTGGAAGATAGTGTCTAGTTCAATTCAATTATTGCTGCTTAAACTTTAGAAAATTGGATGTCTTCATAAACCTTTATATCAGAACTCAAAAACCATTTAATGATTTTCATTGATTCTCACTGGTATCCACATAGTATTCAAATTATTTGGAAAAATTTTGAGAGACATTTTAAGAGCACCAAGAATCTTTTGTATAGTTTGTCACACTTAAAAATTATTTTCATATTCCATCATGCCAGTTTTTAGGCAAATTACTCACCAAATGATTTAGATAATCCTTGCAACGTCGTTCAAAATTACCTTCACTACTCCGTATTATTAAATAGACACTATTAATTTGGTCACATTCACGTACAATTTTTTCAACCAACACTTTTCCAATAAATCCGGTTGCACCAGTGATTAGCACATTTTTTCCAGCAAAGTACTGTTTAATTTCAGACATTTTTACTCTCCGTGGCTACTTATATTTGCAAGTACACTTTGTTTAAACTCAATTAATTGACTGATAAGAACTAAAGTTAAGCACTGTCATTTAACTGCTATTTATGATAAAATTAAAATTATTAATATTTTTTTTTAGGTCAGCTTTCTTAAAGTCAAAGGTTGTTATATTTAATGTGTTCTGGAATGTTTACACGAAACGATCGATTATGACAACGTTAGTGTCGTCCTCGAAATTAACATTTGTATATTAAAGTACATATACAGTTTATTAACAAAATGCACGCATTTATGTTAATATAAAAGGTTGACGGCACTCACGGTATTTATGGCAGCTCAAAAAAACCAACACACTTCCATATAAATATATATATATATATATATATATATATATATATATATATATATATATATATATATATATATATATATTTATATTTTATATATATATATATATATATATATATATATATACATATATATATATATATATATATATATATATATATATATATATATATATATATATATATATAAATATCACCCAAAGTACAATATATTTTTCAAATCAGTCTTAACGAAATTTTCGTTGGTTAACATCAAGGCATAGATAAAAGAAATGACTAGATTTCTCATTTCGTATAATCGTAATTTTTCTGTTTTTTTTTTCTTTTTTATTTTACACTTACACAAGAGTTTCTCTATAGTATTTTTCTTTTTTAATATTGTAATGTTTCGTATAACGACTCAGATTAGAATTTGATGTAATATAATGCACGCCGAAAGCAAAATTTTGGGACGATGCAGTAACTTTAATCCAAACCACCCCACAGTCATTGAATGATTCTAAATTAAACAATCTGCCGCTAAAATGGATTTATCTAATATTAAAACACCCCCTGTGCGGGAAAATACACGATCATATCTAAAAACAGCAAAACTATAGTATTGAATAATAACTCTGTGTCGATATTACAATTAAGCCTTGCAATCAATAAATGGCAATCAATAACAGCCAAGGAAAACCCTTTGGTTTTGGTACGTAGCCCTCTTACATTTTGATAATAAATTTGTAATGTAAGACCTGATTTAGGTCGGCAGCGAGAATTAAATGAAGTTGTAGAAGAAATAGGTGCCGATGTTAATCCATCGACATTGGCAACTGAACTTTTTTTAGGTCTATCAATAAATTCCCCAGATCATCACTCCTATTGGCTTAACATCAGGATGCAGCAACCTAGTGAATATATCAAGACTCACTCCAATCATGAATAAGACGAAATTAAAAGTACTAACGTCTCTGTTGGCTGCAACAAGTAACCGAAAATCCAATTCGTAATAAGAAATTTGCAGTTTTTTAGTTAAATAAATTCTAAAAGCCTCAGGAGTAGTAAAACTAGCCAAGCGAGATACCCAGTTGTAACATCAAGGTCAGCACAAGCACCAATTATTATATTTTACTGGATAATAACTGGTAATAGACCATCTTCTTGGGTAGTAGGGGTGGCAGTTCCATCAGATTCCGATAGTAGAATTTGCCTACAAAGGTAAATAGAGGAAAAAAGGAATGAATAGGTTAGCTACAGGGAGGTCGTGCGCGATCTCAAAGTACATAATTTTTTCCCCACTATCGGTCGCTAGATCGTGCTGGGAATAGAGACCTATATTAAGTCAGTCTATTTTTGCCAGGTCTAGTATTAAAGTCACCAATCACTATTCTGATGTCCTGCTCCGGTATGGATTTTCATCAGGCCATCCAAATCAGTAATCTTGCATCAGTGTGCGCATAAACACAAATGATTGACAGGTTGACTAATTGCGTGCATAAACGTAGTTTACACATACGATTATTAACTGCTTTGAAATTCAAAACAGCCTTTTTCACCTAAATTTAAGAAAAATCCAATACCAAACTTGCGGAGGTGATCTCTACTGTAAAGCAATGCATATAACTTTCGGACGCATGGTCTTCATTTTTTGGCCATCGAGTTTTCTGTAGAGGAACAAGGTCCAAACGGTACTCTTTCAATGCTGATAAACTGTCATCAAACACCCTTGGTTTTCTTCGAGACTGAATGTTCCAAAAACCAATACTAAACTACGGGTCCATTATCATAATCGTGGGTCTGGTATAATTTTGGCGGATTTTTTAGCACCGTTCATCTATCCATGCGAACACTTCAAATTGATGGTTGTGGAAAACGTTTAAGACGAACTTGACGAGTTTTTCTGAAATGCAAGCTACACTTAACTCCAATCGTGGAATTGAAACCTATTTGATGGCAGCGAATCGTGTTTTTGAGATTATTAGAGCCGTTTTGTAGATTAGAAAGCATGAATTTGCAGATTTTTTGCTGTAGATGACATAGAAATGTGCTCGGAAATTTGAAAACCTTCAAGCATTCGCAAATTTAATTAAAAGGCATCCCAGGCTTGACTGATATTAATTGGGGTTTCATCATCACAACCAATCTTTCATATAATTTATAGAAGTTGTTGATGGAGAGACCCACCCCAAAGGATCAAAAATTCTAGTAATTTCTGACAGCAAATTTCATTTAGAATGTATGGTACTTGCAGGTATGTTGATTACGAATGAAAACACGTCTCGAACTGGATTCCATAGTATCCCAAGAGTTTTAATTGATGTGGTATCATCCTCAAACGTAAACATAGAAAGATCCTTCATATCGTTGGAGATTTCTGATAATATCTCTGATGAGAAAAATTACCATTTTCTCAAATAAAATCCTGAACTCAACAAAGATCGGAGATTGCTGTGCTTAAATCTTCAATCCAGATACCAAGTCATCAACATAAAAATCTCTTTTAATGATTTTTGCGATGGTTGGATGCCGTTTTTATCTTCGGCGATTTTTGAACGGTTCGAACTGCCAAAAATGAAGAGCATGATGTTCCGCATGTCACAGTTTTGAGCTGATACGTCTTGATTTCTTTGCTGATGTTATTTCTCTAAATCAGGTGGCGCCTCTAGTACCTGCCTTTACATTTTCCAACGTCTTGCGAAAAAAAAACAATATAGGGTGCTATCGGAAACGAGTTATGATGCTGACTAATTCGTCTTACAATGTTGATCCTGCGAGGAGAATTTCATTAAGTGGCTGACCTGAGGAAGATTTGCAGGATCAATAGAACGCAACTCGCGGCTTGGTAGTTGCGCTGCCTCCCTTCAAAATGGCGTGGTTAGAAAAATAAAATTCCTCTCCATCTCTGCTTGCAATTTCGTTAGTTGGTACCTCTTCCACAGTGAAAACATCCAATATGGATGTATTTTATGTAATTGACTTACGGATCGATTAAATGCTCAAGTACAAAAATGCATTTTTTTTTAATTGCCTTTTTCTTTAATTTTTTATCTTTTTTTGTTTCTCCTCACTCGACTACAAGATTATAACAGTTTTACAAAAATATAACAGTTCTAGTTCACATAAATTGTGCGAGATGGCAATTTAGTCGCTACATAACAAATACCAAAATGTCAATCAATTTTGCGTTTGTTTTCATTTTTGTGTTGGTTTGTACAACATTTAATATGTTAATTAATTAATTATAATTTTATGCGAACCAGAGACATCTCAACCTATAAGCTAAGTATTTAAAATTAATAATAATAATTACAATAATTCACATTTCTTTTTCAACGTAAATTTATATACCAAATTACAAAAGCAAAACAGCTGATTATAATTCAAGGAAATAAAAGAGAAATGTGTAACAAAAATAATAATAAGGCGTTGACCTAAGTGTGCATTACATTAAGTGTTTTCTTCAATAATTATGTTGCATCGAAACATAGGGCATAATCTGCAACACATAGGACCTAATGATAAGTACTCATTCATGAACTTTTTACACTCGATGGCCAGGTCTTTTCGATACGACGTTCCATGCTCACAAGTCAGCATAAAGCAGCAGACATTTAATGTCCCAATTTAGCATGTGGTGTGATGAATGGTAATCGAACTGAGTATCTTCCAGACTCATTCCGTTGAGTTGACTAAGAAAACTGATTTTCACACAACTCATCCTCTGGTGTAAGTTTGGATGTGGCTGGCGACTCCTTTAGTTCTCAAAAACGGTGAAGAGTACGATTTACTTCATCACCCGTGATGGATGTGGATAAAGAAAGTGTAGGTCATTCTTCTCTTTAGGTGCCAGAAAGATCCACCCGAAAATGGTTGTCTATGGTCATATGTTTGTCCTGTTGAAACGATTTTATCCGGTTTGAGTAGGTCGAAGAAAATATCAGCACCGAATAAAATGTCTATTTCCCTTACGCTGCTCTGATTGGAATCCACCAGCTCCAGTGATTGTAACACTTTTGAAGGTCAACTGGGTGGAGAGTCAACTGGGTGGAGAGTCAATAATCATGACAGGATATATGCGTTAATTGTCATGTTGTCAGACGTTGAGCATCTTCATAAAACGTTGATGTGCATTTAACCCTTGGTCCTAGTGGCACGAGAGTCAGCTAATCCAGTTACAGTGAACGATGAGTAAGTGCGACCGAGTTGAAGATGTTGAACTAACTGTTCGGTCACATAGGTGCAATCCAGATTCCATTAATGCAATTGGAAAATGTTTCCTCATCCGGCCGTCTCTTAAGTCAAGTCATAAACTTAAAGTGCAATTAGAGAAACATGATCCAAACCCACATCTGGTGATGCCACTCATTTATCGGAACCAGGACAAGTTCCTCAAAAATCCATGCAAACAAAGCCTCTTGCTACGACTAATCACAAGCAATCAAAAACATCCCTCAAATAAAAAATAAATAGGCACTATGTAGCCAAAACCGTTTGGAGGCGGGACTCTTCAAAACTTCACAGTTCCAAAAACCTTTGAAAATCAAGGCAAACCCCATTCTAAAACAATTGAATCCGAGACAGTACCCAAAACAATCAAAGTTTTCCATTAGCATATTTGGCATGAATCATGGCTGTTAGCAGGAGCGATTGAAATTTAGGTTGGACCGAATCAAGTTCGTTGCTAATTTGTAATGTTGCTTTGTGAATTATAGCGCTCATATGAACCTGGGTTCTGGTATATAGTTTTGTAGGGTGACGATTGCGGGTTGTAGAATAAGTTGCCGATGGAAGTGAAGTGACATGGTTTCGGTTTGAATTTCCAGGCAAAGAAAGAAGACTATTATGTCGTTTCTGCATATTTGGTACAATGTTTAGATCTATAGGTGTTAACAATATGTGTATCACTTAAGCAGTTATAGCAACGTGACTTTTACATAAACACAACACGTGCTTTACGTTAACACGGTGGACAATTTGAAATTTTAACGTTATGATTGATGGTTTTGGTTTCCAATCCTCTCACGGTAGGGATTGTTCAAAAGGTCGACTTATAAATGATTTCGTTTATGCCTTAAATGGTGTCTGCTCTGGCGTGTGCCAGAACTGTTTGCTTTCATCGACTTATTTTTCAACGATAAGGTATATGTACCGTGGGCCGCTTAAACCCCTGCGATCCAACAGTTTTCAGTCCTGTTATAATTTCTTCGGTTGTTTAAGCAAGTGACCCTTTTCCATACACTGCGTTATTGAACAACTCAAATTTAGGCGCGGTAATTCAGTTTCAGATGCTAAATAATGGTTAGTTGAATTGTAATTAGGTTTGATGGCGGAATTCTATATTAGGTGACAACCCAAACATGGTTTCCACTTATAGACAATCAGTTTCTTGGAGAGAAGCGAGTTCCAAACGACACTCTGCCATGGCTGATTAAGTGCCATCTAACGCGTCTGGTTTTCTTAGGGACTGCATTCTCCACGTACCACGTAGCACGTAAATGTACCTTTACGAATGCGTGTAATCAGCTCAGCCCTACGAGCTTTGGTTAGTCGCATCCAAAGACAAGCCAAAGATACTCTGGTTGAATTCAAAGGATAACATGTTCGCTTAAAAGTACCTTCTAACTTTAGCGCTAAATCTGTGTTTAATCACAATTGCAAAGTAACCAGCTTTGCAATTGTAGAGTCCCGAGCTTTATCCATTTTGTTGGTATTTGCTTGCGATTTACCTCTTATGTCACTAATTTGAAATGAACCGCAAGTGTTGATATATATGAAGTAATATATTTACCATATCGCTATTGTTGCCCGTCTAATGACACGAGATATAAAATACAGACTATATACAATGAGAACTATTAGAGAGCCAATGGTGGTTAATCTAGACTCTGTTTGATAATTTAATTTAAAAAAAAAATCAAATAAATGCGTGGTTCCCAGCAACCCGACGCTACATATGGTGTACACGTGAAATATACATATAAAATGTATGACAATCACGCATGCCAATTTACAAAAACATGTATGTCAATTTTTGAGCTCAAATAAATGTCAAATCAAATAAATTGGTTATGAAGCAACGACGCATTTTTCAATACCAAGAAAGCTGTCGGATTATTTTTTTTTTTTAAGTTTATGAAATTACCCATCAATAACGAATTCGTCTATCAGCACAAAATTTGTTTTGAATAAAAAAGTTTAATGTTGAAAGCTTTATTCGAAATTGTTGTTGTTGCTTTATGTGTACGCAATATATTACTAACTAAATGGAATTGACAACAACAAGACAATCGTGTTTTGATTGGCAACCAAATATTCGACTGGTTTCATGCTAAATTTTTATGTACCCTGTGCAATCATTTGTCCTATATTAATGTGATGCTAAATGACATTAGACACAAAACAAAATACTAGCAGATATATATATATATATATATATATATATATATATATATATATATATATATATATATATATATATATATATATATATATATATATATATATATATATATATATATATATATATATATATATATATATATATATATATATATATACACGGAAAAAAATTATCAATTGAAAATCACAGATGGACTTTTGTTAATCGATTTTTGTGTTAAACAATATTTTTTTTGTGAAAATAAATATTTTTTTCACTATAATGACAAAAACTCATTTTACTGATTTTTCTATGATTGTTATTATCAGTAAACCACTTACAATGAAATTCAGTATTGCAATTTTACAGAGTTTTATGTAAATCAACAAAAATTTTCTTGAATTTTACCATAAATTTTGTAATGAATTAATTTCAGTAGTGAAATATTAGCTGTTAATTAAATTTTATGATAAACATTCAAATTTTTGTGAATTTAAAAAAGTCTAATGTTAATAAAATAGTCACTTATAAATTACTAGTTTATTATAATCAGAATTTGTTAAATTCACAAAAATTTGAATGTTTATCATAAAATTTGATTAAAATCTAATATTTCACTAGTGAAATTAATTCATTAAAAAATTTATGGTTAAATTCAGGAAACATTTTATTATTTTTATATTTTTTGAAAAAATATTTCGGAATTATGGCTATACAATTGCTTTAAAGAAAGTAAAAATTTTAGATACTGAAGTATTTCAAATGATTTGTTTTGACTGGACTGCATCCTACATAGGACAATCCGATAGGTCCTCCGGTTAAAGATTTAAAGAACATTTGGGTGATATTGGTAAAATGTTTGCAGAATCAAACATCGCTATACACATGAGTACAACACAACAAAATTATATAGACATGAACACTAACATGAAAATTATTTATACAATGGAGAAAGGTGCTAATATGGACTGAATGGAAGAATTATTGACCTATAAAAACAAAAGAAATAATAATTTATTTATAATAATAAGACCAATACGCTTGTAAATAAAATATATTACATAATTAATAGGAATTCTTGATTAAGTAGGCTATGACGAAGGGATAAATCAGGTATACAAAGGCGACAGAATCTGAAATTTAAGTTTTTTTAGTTCAGTAATTGTAGATGGTTTTTGCAAATCAAAATCAATAACACAAAAGCAAACAAAAATTCTAAAAGGACGTGTAATTATCAGTAATGATTTTGTGATATTCACAGACACGCAAAACCAATTTATGTGAAAATCATAAAACGTTTAATGTTAATCACAAAATCGTTTATGAATAGCACGTGCAGCATCAATGATAAACACAATTTTCTTTTAAATTCACTAAAGGCATTGTAATATTCACTAAAAAAATTACCACAAAATAAAATATACTGTTTTATTTTGCGAACTATTTTTATTAAAATTGTTGTCTTTGGAATGAAGAGACGTGTGTCTATTAAAATAGCTGTCATGATCAAATTCTTATATTAATTTTATCAAAAAGAATAAGTATTGAAAACTGAGTGAGTGTTTTTTAATAAGTAATGAAAATTTATAATAATAAAACTGTAAGTACATATAAACACAAATTTCTATTAAAGACATTGTGCAGAAATTAGAAGAATTTAGAAGAAATTTAAAACCTTGACGAGTTTTATATTCCTAATATATGTAAGGAATTTTGAGTTTTAAAACTCGTTGAAACAAGTTTCACAATGTACCATCATCATATAGTTAATTTCTTGATACTCAAAATACTTGGAAACACATGTATAATAAGCATCTAGAAACTTTTAACTTTTCCGTAAGCAATACACCTTTAAATAATTGTTGTGAAAATACAACTCCGTTAGAATTACAATCCTTAAAAGAATTTAAGATTTATTTAATAAGGGAGACAGAGACTGTGTTAGCATTGATAAACAGTTCGATCAGAATTCAGACATAACATTTTGTATAAGGTATATGCATGATCAACAACATAAAGTTTAAGCAGTTTATACTTCTTCGTTAATCTTATTAAAAATAAATATGATGAATAATAAAACCGAACAAGATACAAATAACTGTGTGTAGAGCTCAATCACAACCGTTTTAACAACCAATAAAGGAACTGCAAATATGTAACACAAATATCATCGATATTCCAAATGTAAGTGAGGATCAACTAAAATTATGGAACTTATTAAACTCCTAGAATTTAAGGAAACCTGATAGCTATTTTGACAGTAAGTATTTAATGTTTGTAATGAAATACATTGACACTTACTTTATGATAATTTCTAGATGAACGAATCTAATTAAGTGATTTGAAAACATTACCGAAATTACATCCAGAATAATATAGCAAATTTATTAAAACCTATTTAATAATTCAATTTGGTGATACATTACTTTGAGAATGTTTCCTGCATCGCTTTATCCACCGCGTCTTCTGTTTCTGATGAATTAACATAGCTGAACAATGTCAGCAACTACTGAATGACCAAATAATTTAAATATCGTGAATATATTAAACAACACTCGTGAAAGGGAAATCACTCCTACACGAAATCTATAATTGTACGATATCTTTCAGAGACTTGCTATATCCCAAATGGTTAGGTAATAAGTACCAAAGTGTGCGAAAAAATATTTGAAGAAATAGTATTGCTACTTCCAATGAAAAATATTTTAGCTATTTGAAAATTGTAATAAAAAAAAAAATTAAAAAAGAAATCAAATAAATCACACAAGACAATTTAGAAAATCAATTGGGAAGTGGCGAGGAATACTGTCAATCGCTACGGGAAGACAAATTAAGTTTGATAAGATAATATGTGACATGAAAATATTGGTGATGTGAGTGGCGACACTCAAGCCAATAATAAAAAAATTAAAACAAAAAAAAACAGTTTGAAGGAATTTATGTTCCATTGGAAAAGATATTACGTACAATGATTAAAATAATATTGCGGATAACCAAAAATTGGTTAAATTAAAAAAGATTGCAATTGAATTTCACAATTAATTTTATTCTGTGGATATAAAATATGTAATTATTTTTTTTCCTTAAAAATATATTGAATTATTGAAAATATAAATAAAATTTTGTAAACGTTTTATTTTTAAAAATAAATAGACTATAGTCAGTATCCAACCTAAGTTCGAATATGTGCATTTTATTATTTATATATATACATATATATATATATATATATATATATATATATATATATATATATATATATATATATATATATATATATATATATATATATATATATATTTATATTTATATATATATATATATATATATATATATATATATATATATATATATATATATATATATATATATATATAAATATATATATATATATATATATATATATATATATATATATATATATATATATAAATATATACATATATATATATATATATATATATATATATATATATATATATATATATATATATATATATATGTATATATATATATATATATTTTATATATATATATATATATAGCATCATTCCATATGAAATCGTACATGAGTTGCAGTCGATGTCTCAAAAATTATTCGAACTATATTTATTCGATTTATAAGTAAAAAAACAAAAAATATTGTAGAAGAAAATTTTTTTTTCTTCTCTCTCTCTCTCGAGTCACACTCTCTTAAAGTTTTCACTTTTTCAAGGAGTTTTGGGTACATGTATTACATTTTTGATGATATTTTTGGAACGGTTTGGCCGATTTTAGGTTTCTCAACGGTTTTTTAAAGCTACAAAACTATATAAAATTATAAAATTATTAGTTTTTAAAAAGTTTCAATTTTAAAAGTTTAGTGGTCCTTTGAATCTGTATTTCTTTTTACTTCAATAACAAAAAAAGTATTTTTTTAAATTTTTTTAATTACAGTTAAATCACTTGTTAATAATAACACTTTATTCTATGATAAAATCGGCTTGGCACTAGAACAAAAATGTTGAAATACAGGCTTCTGAAATCAAAATTGTATATTCTTCCGTACTGAAACTAATCTGTTTTCGGAATTTTCTAAATATATAACTTTTGAGACCTATAAAAATCGTATCTTTTATTGATATTTTAATATTAAGGTAGATTATGCTAATTAAAACGTTACCTAAAATTAAAATAAAGTGGTATTATAGTGATTTGTAATTAATTTTGTAAATTGGTTTCCATAAATTTTACAAAAATACCGTTTAAATTATGCTGTAATTCATATATCCTATATATATATATATATATATATATATATATATATATATATATATATATATATATATATATATATATATATATATATATATATATATATATATATATATATATATATATATATATATATATATATATATATATATATATATATATATATATATATATATATATATATATATATATATATATATATATATATATATATATATATATATATATATATATATATATATATATATATATATATATATATATATATATATATATATATATATATATATATATATATATATATATATATGTACTCCGCATCGACGTAAGAATCTACAGATTTATAAAATTACTGAACTGTTATATCTGCAACCTGTAACAACTGAACACAGAAAATTATATTTGTGGTGCATGTTGCATGCAAATATTGAGAGTAACCGAAGAAGTTTCAGATACAACTAGCAGTCACACCACACCAAAAGAAAAAGAAATGGAATCAGTTGACATGATTCAAATTGAGAAAAATGAAACTATACTTCAGGCTAACCAAGTTACAGGAGCATGTGGATTAAGCCCATTAAATAAAACAAAATTGGATTGCAAAACATATGGATAGGAAAAATACAGAGGGTATCTTTAATTTTGAGTCTAGCAATTCAAATTCCAGATCCAAGCATCCCAAGTTCCTTTGGCATCAGTTTTATTAAAAACGAATAGGATTCAAAAAGGAAATGAAACAAAATCAAAAAATGTACTTGCTAACCACATTGCCAGTTAGTTGGAGTGAAAAGCGTATAGAAGAAGAATTTGGAGTAAGTAAATACACAAGCAGGCAAGTGAAACAGCTAGTTGCTACCAAATGCCGTTATATAGTTACCCAGATTCTATTAAGGGTAATCCAATTTCAGACGATGTAAAAGGTAGAATTTTGGAACATTATTACGTCAACGAAATAAGCCGAATATTGGCGGGCATGACAGATACAGTGAGCGTCCGTGAAGGCGCAATACAATTGAAAAACACTAAGAGGTTTATGTTGCTTAACCTAAAGGAAGCATACCATAAATACAAACAACAAAATGAAGATGATCGGATTTTCAAAATTTGCAATGGAACGACCAAGAGAACGTGATTTGCTTGGAGCTTCAGGGGCAAATTCAGTATGCATTACACATGAAAATATATGAATGCATTACACATCAAACTTCAAATTTAATGTACTCAGCTGTCTCCAATTTAGTTCAACCGAGCGATACCAAAGAAGTTTTAAAATATGTAGTGTGCAATGATGAAAATTATGATTTCTGCACAAATATATGTTCTGTTTGCAGTACAAAGCTTGATGATTTCATAGCGGAGATTTTTATTTTTAAATATTTGTATTATAGTTTGCTAAAATGTATTAAGGTTTACTAACAAAGTTTAAAGAAAATTTGAGTAGGAAGAAATATAAACTATTGATTTCAAAGGCCTGTATTTCAACATTTTTGTTCTAGTGCCAAGTTGATTTCACAGAATAATAACACTTATTAACAAGTGAACTAACGGTAATTAAAAAAATTTAAAAAAAACTCTTTTTTTGTTATTGAGGTAACAAGAAATACAGATTCAAAGAATCACTAAACTTTTAAAATTGAAACTTTTTAAAAATTAATAATTTTATAATTTTATATAGTTTTGTAGCTTTAAAAAACCGTTGAGAAACCTAAAATCGGCC
Organism: Tipula confusa; assembly: GCA_963556175.1. Classification (NCBI taxonomy): domain Eukaryota; kingdom Metazoa; phylum Arthropoda; class Insecta; order Diptera; family Tipulidae; genus Tipula; species Tipula confusa. Next base: position 95,393,429 of record OY744476.1, read on the forward strand.
AAACCGTTCCGAAAATATCATCAAAAATGTAATACATGTACCCAAAACTCCTTGAAAAATTGAAAACTTTAAGAGAGTGTAACTCGAGAGAGAGAGAGAGAAGAAAAAAAATTTTCATCTACAATATTTTTTTTTTTACTTATAAATCGAATAAATATAGTTCGAACAATTTTTGAGACATCAACTTCCAAAATCCCAGTTTTATGTACGATTTCATATGGAATGATCCTATAATATATATATATATATATATATATATATATATATATATATATATATATATATATATATATATATATATATATATATATATATATATATATATATATATTACTGGAAATTGTCAGTGATTTCTACTCAGTTTGGTGGTGTATATTATTATACTCATGTGTCCTAATAATATTTACTCATTGTTATTCATAAAAAATATAAATAAATATCATCAAAATGTTCTATAAGTTATACTATAATATTCAGTAATTATCATTATACGTTTAATAATTATCACAATTTTTTTAATAATTATTACTATTTATTCAGTGTAATTCACCCAAATTAATTTTGAATTTAACAGCGATTTGTTTTTATTTAACAGTAATTTCATGATGAATATCACAAAAGGGTAATTGATTTTAGTAAAAAAATGTTGATGACGTCATAACATTTTGTTTCTAAAATTTTGTGATTTTAACTAAAAAATTTTGTGATATTCAGAATATTAGAATTAAACACAATACTTTTGTGATAGTAACAATTACTCAGAGTGGAGCACAATTTTGAGGTGATAATGACATTTTTTGTGATTTTCAATGAGATTTTTTTCTGTAACGAAATCTAAAATTATGTATTCTCAAATTCCATTCTAAGGAAAAATTTCCCTACTACGGCCGTGTGCGAATCGGTTAAAAAGTTAAATATTTTAATTGTCGTAAAAATAAAAATAGATAAAAATAGATAAAATAAATTACTAGTCAATTTTTTATCTATGGTTATATGCTGCTCAAAACGTCAAAGGAAAATGTGATTACAATTGTTAACTGCACCGCGACCAGTTAAAAATTTTGTGGCAAATAATCTTTTATTACGTTTAGCTTAAACGTCTGTGTGTGTGGATTTTTGAGACGGAATCAATTAATTTTAGAGACTTTAATAATAAAAGTTCTTGCTTTGGCAAGATCTTTATAATAGATGACCCACAAGATCAATTATTGATGTTCAACGAGTTAGTCCGGGATGTTTATCCGAATTTTGTGCCCATAAAAATATGATTAACCAATAATATTGTATTCCAGATTGAACTGAGAAACTTATTAATTTTGGAAAAAAAACCGTAGCACAATTAATAGAACTGCATATCAAAGGCAAAGAAATCATGTAACTAGTTTGATTAGAAAAGCAAAAAGTTACTTTTTGCAACATCATCTTAATCCTGATCAACCAAGCAAGAAATTTTGGAAACAAATCAAAAACTTGGAGCTTGGTAAAGTTAAATCAGATATTACAATAATACAGCATATTATGACATCATAGTATGCGAACATTCCGGCCCCATTGAATCATCTGATTCAATAAATAGAAGGTAGACTATTTTACTAACTGGTCGTTTATAATTTCCTTTAGTAGTATCGACGTTAACAACCCGGACTAATCCATCCTCACCAGGAAATACTTGGAGAATAATGCCTAAAGGCCATCTAGACAGAGGTTGGTTGTCATCCTTTAAAATTACCACATCGTCCTTTTTCAAATTGTATTTCTGCTGATGCCATTTGTTCCGCCTTTGCAGTGAAACTAGATAACCTTTATGCCATGTCTTCCTCAAGTCTTACTGCATTTGTTCAATTAATCTACATCAGGTTGTATAATGGTAGAAATGGATCGCCCTATCCAAAAATGGCCTGGAGTGATGCACTGACCATCTTTGGTTGAATATATCGGACGTGAATTTAAAATCCCTTCTATCTGCACCAACAAAGACTCCATCTCTTCGTATGTGAAGGACAGATTGCCCACAACACGTTTCAAATGAAACTTAACAGATTTTACGGCTGCTTCCCAAAGACCACCGAAGTTTGGCGCTGCTGGTGGAATCATTTGCCAATTGATTCGATCCTTTAACTAAAACTAAAAATATCATTAGTACTATTGTTTAGAAAATGGAACCAGTCATTAAGTTCTCTTTTAGCACCGACGAAATTGCTGCCATTATCGCTAAAAATATTGGAGCACAGCCCTCGACGCGATGTGAAACGATTTAACGCTGCCAGGAATGCCTTTGTAGTCATATAGCTCACTAATTGAGCGATATGACTACAAAGGCGATGACCTCGTCGATTGTGCTCTCTGATTAATATTGGCCCCGCATAGTCAATTCCAACCTTTGCGAATGGACGCGCCATAGTCACTCTTGCTTCGGGTAGACATCCCATTAACTGTGAAGATACCCTTTGTTTTTGCCGGGTTATCGATAACCCAGGTTATCGATAAACGGATGAAGACATTTCAAACGGTTACGTTTTCCAGTGATAACTCCTCCTTTCTTAAGCAACTGCATCTCAGCCGAAAATTTTTCTTCTTGAGCCCACTTTAGTACCAAACATTCAGCAGCATCGAAATCATCTGTAATGAATTTTATGGAACCTGTAAGTGATTTAGCATCCCTTACGTTGATGATCTTTTGGTTAACCTTATTGGTTGATTTAAGATTCTCTACATACAACCTTACCCAACATATAACTCGTATTATTGTAGAATAACGAGATATTCGGAATGCATCTGAGGATTTCAACGACATCGTTTTGTTAGTGATTAAAAGAATACAAGTAGATGACTTTCATTCTTCCTCTAGAGCTAATTTATTAGTTTCTAATTTCTGCGGTGGCCAGAGATCTTCATTTTGGATGAGCCAAGAAGGTTCATACCACCACAACGACTTTTCTTTGAGTTCACTCGCTAATAATCCGCGCGACGCTATATCTGCTGGGTGGTTGATTGAGTTAACATGATGCCGTTGACTTCGTTGCGTGACTTTTAAAATCTCCAACACTCTATTGGCAACGTAGGTATTCCATCTGCGAGGTTGCGACGATAGCCACGCAAGCAGTATGGTTGAATCACAGCATGCCGTAAACTGTAATGTAGTCAGGTAGCGACTCTTTTACACATTTGAATAGTTTGACTAACCGTTGTGATGCACATAATTTCAATCGTGGTAAGCAAACCTGTTTGATTGGAGCAACCTTTGTTTTTGATGCGATGATGTTGCACGAAATACCCGTTTCGTTCGTAGTTCTGCAATATATTACAGCTCCGTAAGCTAATTCGGTTGCGTCCGCAAAACCATGTAGCTCGATTTTCTTGTTGCCGTTTGTCATCAACCATCTTGGAATTTGAATATCTTCTACGGAAGGTAAGTTTTCCTTTATTGTCAACCATTTACAGATCATATCTTGAGGTAAGTGGTCATCGCAACTCAATTCTAATAGCCATAACCTCTGGAAGTAAATTTTTATTAAAATGATAACCGGAGCAAGCCAACCAAGAGGACCAAACAGTTTTGATGCCTCTGACAGAATACTGCGTTTAGTGTATTTATTGGTCTTTTCACAGGCAATTTTGAAAAAGAACTCATCTTTATGTGGATTCCAATGTATACCGAGTGCCTTGACATGAGAATTGCGATCGAGATTTATATTTCCCAGTTCTCGATCTTCTGGTGGTACTGAGTTCACAATTGTCTTGCAATTCGATGACCATTTTCTTAACTTGAATCCTACTGCATCAAATTGATTTATGAGCTTTTGTTGAATTTGTAAAGCATCTTCTATTGTTTTAGCTCCTGTCAGAACATCGTCAACATAGAAGTCATTCAATATGATTTTTGCAGTTTCATCGTATTTCCTTGCTGCTTCCAACCCAATTTATTTCAAGACGCACGTAGCAGCAAAATGGGCAGAGAAATGGGGCACTGGCCGTCCCATACGTTACAATTAATAGTCTGTAGTCTTGAATTTATTGTTCTGGTGACTCTCTCCACACTATTTTTTGGTAATCAGTATCTTCTTCTTTAACTAAAATCTGCCTATACATTTTTTTCAACGTCTGCCGTAAAGGCAAATTTGTGTAGACAAAATCGTTGTAAAATTGTTACCAGACTATCTTGAATGCATGGGCCAACCATTAGCCAATCGTTTAAGCTGTTTCCGGAACTTGATTTGGCCGACGCGTCAAATACCACTCTCAACTTTAAGGTGGTACTACTTTCTTTAATTATACACCATGGTGTGGTAAATAAAAGTGAGGCTGGTTATTTATATCTACCTTTGGGATGACCACCATGTGTTTAAGGTTTTCATAATCTTTCATGAACGAGATGTATCTTTCTTTGAATTTCTCGTCTCTTTTGAAACGTTGAATGGCTAAATGTCTACTAGAACCAATTGCAACATTTAAATCCTTAAATGGCAACTTTACCTGAAATCGATCGATGATAGTTTTACCGCCAGTATATCACCAAAATGTTTTTCGCAAGCTAGTTCTTCTTCTGTAAACTTCGGTTTGATTGGCACTTCTTCAATTTCCCAGAATTTTCTTAGTATGATATCTAAATTCATTTCCACAAGTAAGCTCGTGCCAGACTCAATGAAATTTCCAACTCGTTGTTGATGCTTGCTTGAACTGTCCGGCTATCACCCAGCCAAAGATTGAGGCTTGGGCCTGTACGGCACCTTGTTTATCTACTATGCGTCCTAGCTTAAGAATAATGAAAAAATGTTCCGATCCAATCAATATATCAATTTTTCCTGGTATATGGAAGTTGGGATCTGCTAGCTCTGATTTTTCTAAATGATCTAGCCCAGTTAGTGGAAATCTTTTTCACATTTGCTTTGTATTGACATTATTAAAAATAAGGAACAAGACTTAAAAAATACTGATACTTGTTCGGTCAAAAGTCAATAACTTTATAATATCTGAAATAAGTTTTCACTTCCTATTTATTGCGATGACTAAACTAAAATAAACAACAACAATATTAAATATGCATAATTCAGTTTATATTTTTAATTATAATATCGACTATACAGTTTTGCATAAAATACGTTTATAATTTGGTGCAAGAATCGTATGACGCAAGATGCGAGGTCGTAACGTAAGGCTTATGTTACTAAAAAATTGTTTTTGAGTTAAAGTTGAGCTATAGGTGAAAGTCATTGTTTAGGTGTCGATGGTTAAGATACAAACGAAATCAATCAATTATTTTATTTTATAGAATCAAAATATACTTATCTTTGATCGTAGCCTGAATTGTTATTCTTTTAATCATGGATCGCACAACAATTGTTTAAAAATGTCAAAAAAATGTCAAATTTAAACAAATTTTTCAGTTTCTGGCAAGTTGTTGTTTATGCCACATCGTTATTGTGGATCTAAATCAGCAAGCCGCTGTTTGTTCTAACAATAAAACCAGTTAAAAGGGTTTGGGTTTTTTCAGTCTGCGTATAATATTGGTGTTGGTTAGCAGCTGGATTTCCTCTATATTCACATGTTGCTGGAGTCTTTCTTCGTATTTCCTTGCGTTTTTTTTTTAAATTCAATTGAAACGGGGTCCACTTTAAGGTCTCTATGTAGATCACTATACCTAGTCTATTCCGTGGCTTGCGCCACGTCTAAAAATATCGTGGAGCAGACATTTTTCTCTTCAAGTGCTTTCTCAATTACATTGATTATTCTGTGTACTTGTTGTATTGTTGAGTGTTGATGACGGAATCCGAATTGATGATTTGTGATTAAGTTATTCCTTTCGGATTTAACTTTTTAATCGGTAGTTTCTCAAAGAGTTTAGACATAACTGGCAACAACGAAAATGGTCTATAAGATGAAGTTTTGTATGGTGGTTTTCTAGGGTTTTGATATCATTATTACTTCTGCAATTTTCCACAAACTGGGCACAAATTGGTTCTAAATGAGATAAGTAAGCTTAACTAGAGCCTTTCTTGGTAGTTCATTTAAAATTTCTGTAGTAATAAGATCATAACCAGGAGCTTTTTCGAATTCATATTGAATTTTATATCATGCATGAGTTCTTTTGGTGAAGTCAATAGAATTCCATTACTTTCTTTTTCAAATTCCACCGTTATTATTTGAGATTCTAAAGTTTGATCATCATGTGATTGGAATATTTTTTCGACGTGCTTCGCGAAACATTGAACTTTATCTTCGTTATTTCGGGTCCATTTCCCCCCTTCTATTCTTATTGGAGGGTTCTGCATTGTTAGCCCTGCTATCATTAGTTGGTTTTTTTAGACAGTTATTGACTCATCTATTACTTTTTGGATTTCCCATCTTAACTGTTGAGTTAGATTGTTTAACTTAGTTTTATATTGACCGTTCTTGTTTGCTGCCATATTCTTCTCGCTCTTTTTTTTTCTACCAAGAGTTCTGTAATTTTTTTAGGGTAGTTATTTCCCTTTATTTTATATTTAATTTTTGGGGTACTTTCCCAGGCTGATTGTTGTATATCATTTACAAATTTTTGAACTTCGTTTTCTATTTGCTCCTCGCTTTTTAATGGAACCTTTAGGTTAATTTTTTTTCTAAGGACTTCCTAAAGTATTTCCAACAAGTGAGTTTATTTATTAGGCTTGGATTTCTTTCATTTTGAATAATTTTTTCGCTTGTCAAAAGAATAGATGTCAAAAGAATAGGTGTTCGCACACTGCTGAGTAGCTGAATTAATTCGTTCTAGTTTGTAATATTAAGTGAAAAATAAGTTAATGCAAAGTTGACTCGATACATAACAAATCAATTAAGAAATTCAAAATGTCTGAAAAGGCAAAAGAATTGACTACAAAGCGTGGTCAAACTAATTGAACAATAACACGTGTATCATCATTCGCTGATAGTATTAATAAAGAATCTAAGTCAAATGAGGTGTCATCGAGGTTAGAAATTTTAGAACGTGGGTTCTTAGAATTCAAAGAAGCAGACTCCAAACTAGCCGGACATAATTGTACTTCAGAAATAATCGAAATTGAAAACAAATACATTAACAGTAAGGTTAAGTTAAATGAGTTTTTATCTGCCACGATGAATTCTGGTACTAATATGCTGGATCAATTTAATCAGATCATGACGCGTACTGCTAAACAGCAACATGGCTTTCTCGTGAATCTTACATACACGTTGTCGTCATCGTTGAATCAAAGTTTTCTGAACCAAAATTCTGAAGAGCCACACTTCACCGCTAGACTACCTCGACTACACGTGCCTACATTCGATGGTGATTATAAGGAATTCGCCAGTTTTAAAGATTTATTCACTGCATCTATAAATAATAAGACATATCTTTCCAATGCTGAGAAGTTCCAGTATCTTAGAAGTTGCCTTAAGGGGGAAGCTGCCGAGCTCATCAGACACTTCGCAGTATCTGATGACAACTACCATAGGCTGGTCTAAAATTTGTCAAAGATATCAGAAGAAATGGATTGCGGTAAGTAGTTTCATTCAAACCTTTTTTCTTTTTTTGAAATACCTACCATCAAGGAAAAATCCGCTAAGAAACTACGCAATCTACACAACATAGCTGATCAAATCGTTCGTGGAAGCCAGCAGCCGAATCATGCGATGTGTGGTTAATACACACACTATTAATGAAAACAGATCCTGAAACACAGCAAGCTTGGTCTCTTTCCACCTCTCAAAAAGATTATCCGTCCATTGAAGAATTTTTATTGTTTATCGATAATCGATGTGATGGTTTAGAACCATGTGAGACCTTAAAACATACCTCAAATAAGCAACCAATGGTTAGATCACATAATGTCAGTTCAAATGAACAGAAAAACTCGAATACAAATCCGAAACCATGCCCGTTATGCTATCAATCACATAAGCTATATGAGTGTGATCAATTTTTGAAACTAGACCCAACAAGAAAACGAGACGAAGTAGTAAACATAAATGCATGCTTCAATTTCTTATTAATATCACATAGGGTTGGTGAATGCCAATCTCGTCGATCTTTCAGGTAATGTGGTCGCAGACATCACACTTCTTTGCACGAAAGCGTAATATCTGACAAAGCAAGCTTACATTCACCCAATATGATGCAAGAAATTAATCCATATGGAAAATTAAGCAAGGCTGGTCCATCACATACAAATAATTCATATACTGTTAACGAAGAACTTTAAATAACTAAGGCCGACTCAAAGAATTTACAAGTAGTCGACGGTGACGCAAAAGATTAATTTAGCATGCACGGATTACGCAATTCTACCTACTGCTACAGCTACTAGCCGTGATCGTTTTGGACGCATATCCGAATGTAATATATTGCTAGGTTCAAGCTCACAAGTGTCTTTTATCTCTCAATCGTGCGTGCAGATGTTTCAATTAAGGCCTCAGAAGGGTAACATTGTCATCGGTGGACTCAAATACAATAAGATAACTACGACCTCAGAATACGATTGCTCAAAATTACGAAATAATGAAAAATTTGAAGATCTACTACTAGCGGACCCTACATATTTTAACAGAAAAAATATTGGCATTCTCACCGGTGCTGACCACTTCTTCACTTCTCTAAAACCAGGTCAGTTAATAATTTCTCCAGACAATCTTATAGCTACAACACAAACTTTGGTTGGGTCATTTCCAGTCAATCAAAAAACACGCAATGCAAAGAACAAACCTAGAGAAATTGCTTAAATATTTCTGGGAGCTGGAAGAAATTACCACAAAAAGATCATGGGACGAAGGCAAATGTAAATTTGAGGAACTATTCAGAAACACTACGATATACGATAAGATTCGGAAGATTCATGGTTGGCGACATGACTACCGCTTTATTTATTGGAGCATTAAAGCGATTTACTTCACAAAGGGGAGTACCCAATGAAATTTTCTGATAACGGCTCCAATTTTCGTGGGGCTAACCATATTTTATATGATATTTACAAATATTTACAGACACAAGAACATAAGCATGCAATCCACCAGTATGCAGTGGACAATCAAATACATTGGTCATTCATCCCTCCGTTGACGCCAAATTTCGGTGGAATTTAGGAACGAGCATTACGATCGATCAAATTACACCTGGTGAAAGTTATTGGAAATTCACATTTACCCTTAAGAAATGGTTACTTTACTAGCGCAGATTGAATATATCTTAAACTATCGGCTATTATGCCGCATAACTAACGAAGATCCAAATAACATCGATGTAGTGACACCTGCACATTTTCTGCTTCACTAATATCCGACAATACTAACGTCACGATTAACACGATGGCAGCATGTTCAACAATTAGGCCAATCGTATTGGAAATGATATTCGAGAGATTATTTGCATATACTACAACAAAAAAGCTCTGCAAAATATAGGCAACGAAACCAGCAGATCAACGATGTCGTTTTAGTCAAAGATGATAATCATTCACCTGGTCACTGGCGATTAGGAAAGATCACTCATGTACATCCTGGAACTGATATGGAATAGTCCGAGTAGTTTAATTAAAACAATGCAATCCACATTTAAACGTCCGTCGTCAAAGTTACTCGTTCTTCCTATCAATGATGAAGACAACGTTCACAATGTAGTTAAAGCCAGCAGGTTTTAACAAAGGAGACTATGTTAGCACACTGCTGAGTAGCTGAATTAACTCGTTCCAGTTTGCATTGGTTTCGTTACTCATCAACCTACAATTAAAATTATTTATGTTTCATGTTATAAATTGAATTCCTTCATGAAACATTCACTACCGCATTTTCTGACAACTTTAGTTGTTGTTAGCCTAGAACCCCAATGGACATTTTTTGCATTAAAATCTCTTCCAAAATTATGTACCTTTTTCCTAGTTTACTGAAGAATACGAGATAATCTTTTTTTTTAGCGCGTGTTTCGGAGGGCAGTAAACACTAACAACACTAACATCATTATTTTTCGTTTTCACGTTAACAACAGTTCCTTGTATTTCAACTGCTTCATATTTCAGCTCTTCGTACTGGTGGATATTATTTGTAATTATAACAACGCTACTTCCTTTAGCAGTGTTTTCTGGGTGATTGGTTTTATAAACTTGATAATTTTTAAATTTAATATTTGATTGTTAAGTAAAGTGAGTTTCTGTGATCAGACATATGTCGATTTTTTCTGTTTTCAAGACCACTTACAATTCTTGTTGATGTTGCATTAGTCCATTGGCATTCCAGCATATAATTCTAAGATCATTGGCCATTTTTCTGTTTAGGGATAGCTCCCTTAGCCAATAGTGCTTTTATTAATTTAGCATTTTAGTTACTTGTCGATAACTTTCACTATCTTTCAAGTTTGATGTTTTTTCCATTCATCACCTTTCCGTTAAACTGATCTGTTGCAGTTACTGTTTTTATTTTTCCATATAGTAAGTCATAATCTTTGATTTCATTTATTACTATTGGTGGCGGTTGAGCTAGTTTTTGTGAATTTTTTGATATAACCTTTGGAACAATCAAATGTAATTGAGGCGGAGATGACGAATTATTTCGTGTTCTTTTGTTCCTTTGATTTATAACTCTTAAGCCGCGTATCCATTATAGAGTTTTTTTACGTAGAGGTAGAGAAAACTTTTGCGTAGAGTAGTGTATACACCCTATAGAGCTCTACAGTAGAGCTCTACACGCACTCTACGTCAGAGTTCTATTGCGTAAAAAACTCTACAGTGTACACGATATTGTTTAAGGTTTTGTAGAGCTCTACAGTAGCTCTACATTCTATCTAGCATGTTTGATAAAGTTTTTTAATCTACAGTAGAGAAAGTAAATGTAAAGGTCTACGTAATTTAAAATTGAATTGGTTATTTCTTTCGAACGCATGTGTGCATTGACAATTAAATATTTATGACATTTCTATTTGCCTTTCGATGGTTATTCGCTTTCAATATTGTTGAAATGTTTAAAATATTGTGGTTGAGCACCAATTGGATTTTTTCAAAACACGCCTATACGTTATACCTATACCTATACCTATACCTGTTCTTCTCCGGCTGAAATAGATCGACTAAAAGTTTTATTCTTGAAATTATGGTAAATTACGGGTTAAATTTAGGCTATAATTTTATCATGTATAATCATGACTGCAGAACAACAACCGCCAATAAAGAAGCCTCTCACCGCAAATATGTTAAGAACCCGTCAAATGAAAATTTAGCTATATTTAAGGCGGCTGGAAATCTCGCAACTCAAACAGTGTCCCAAGCTAAAAAAAATACCAAAAAAAAGTTCAAGAAGAGTTGCGGCAGGTCTTAAACCAGGGCAATAGCAATCGGATCTTTCGGTCCTTTGCCCGCAAAGTAGAGGAAAACTTCTTGAACAGTAGGAACCACCTCTGAAAGATGGGGATTATATCTTTTCTACAGCTCAAGAAAAATCCAATCTCTTCGCCCGAAAATTTGCAGCAAACTCTAATTTACCTGATTCTAACTTAATACCCCCGATTATCTCTCTAGCCAGTTCATCGATGCGCCGCATTATATTTAGATCTAGAGTTGTCGCTAAAGTCCTTGCAAGCATTAACACCAACAAGTCAGCCGGTCCGGATTGTATTCCCCCAATTGTCCTCAAATATTGCTGTAAATCCTTGTCTAAGCCACTATCATATCTGTTTCACCGATCTATGTCTTCTGGCATTTTCCCTTCCATCTGGAAGACTGATAACATACATCCTTTGCCAAAAAAGGGCAGTAAATCGGACCCTTCAAATTATCGCCCAATCGCTATCTTCTCGGTGCTTTCTAAAGTACTTGAGACCATAATCAACTTCCAGCTGATGAAATATTTGGAAGCTAATCATCTAATTTCTGATCGTCAGTATGGATTTCGCGGAGGGCGTTCAGCAGATGATTTAATTAATGTTGTTACTGAACAATGGAACAGAAGCATTCACCAATCTGGTGAATCTCAAGTCATTGCTCTCGATATCTGAAAAGCATTTGATCGCGTGTGGCACTAGGGTTTGCTGTGTAAATTGAGGGCAGTTGGCCTTCACGGTTCGTTAATTTTATGGATTGAGAATTTTCTTTTTTGCCGCAAAATCCAAGTGGTGGTGGATGGTGTGACTTCCGATCAACATCTTATAAACGCTGGTGTTCCTCAGGGATCCGTCCTTTCTCCAACCCTTTTTCTAATTTTCATCAATGATCTTCTATCAGCAACTCTCAATCCAATATACTCCTATGCTGATGACAGCTCTTTTTCCACCTCTTACAGTTTACCTTCTTCTTCATCGTGAAACGGTGTTCTCGCAGAAAGAATGGCTATGAATGACCGCCTTACGCGAGATCTGAATTTCATTCTTAAATGGGGTGAAGCCAACAGAGTTGAATTTAATCCAAACAAATTTCAAACCTGTGTTTTTTCTGGCCGAACTGATGGTTATTCACCGTCTTTTCTGACTGGTGAATCCAGCTTGGCTATGTTTGATACATTTTAACTGTACTCGATCGGGTCCAAAACCGAGCATCTCGAATGATTGAAGACGTAAAATTATTATCTGATCTTGATTCTCTTTCCCATAGGCGTAATTTGGGAGCCTTATGCGTGTTTTACAAGTACTTTCATGGTCATTGTTCATCGGAACTCTATGAATTTATGCCTGGTTTGTCAAAGCCCGCGCGTAATTTAAGACGCCTGGTACACCGATACAATCTGGAAATTAAATTAGCGAAGACCAATAAATTTAAAAATTCATTTTTTGTTAGGAGTACGCGAATGTGGAATAAACTGAACGACGTGACGTTTCCCTTGGAATACAATTTACAGAGATTCAAACTTAATATCAAAAGTAAACAACTAGAAGACTGAAAACCTTTATTCCTTTCTTACCTTTTTCCCTCCTAATCCTTCCTTTTACCTTTTGCAGTAGTGTTGTGTGTTGATTGCTAAAACTTTCATATAAAGGATAAACATACCTATATCCTAAGTGCTCTGAACATTTATAAAAAAAAAAAAAAAAAAAATTTTATCAAAAAAGATTCCTATCACTAAAAATCCTAGTCAGATTAGGATACACGATATCCTAGTTGGACTTCAGACTTTAATAGCTGGGTTCCGCTCTTTTACTTTCAAGTAAAAATTTCTGTCTTAGGGCCCTTACGACTACTGATATAAGGCGCAGGCTGTTGTGTTTATATGTTGTCAAACGATGGTTCTTTTTTAGAGGTTTTCTTTAAATAAAGTTTTAGCTAGTCACCTCTAATTGAGGTAAGCAATCGCCTACGAATCGAAATTTCTATTTTGCAGATGTATCTTATATAATTGCAGGTCAAGGTACTGTTCGTAATTCAATTCAAAATTTCTGAAAATTCTTGCGTCACTAATTCCACTTGAGCACTTGATATTCGAAGGGAATACTTTGTTGAATTATCTTTTCGACTTCATTCGATTAGTTTGGCAAAGCAATACTTTGTCTGAAGATTTTCGTAAATGCGTATTTTCTTTTGAATGATCGGAATAACCAGTTGCAGTAACATATTGAAAATTATGATAGGCGTTTGTAACATTTTCCTTAATTTCATTCATTGGTCCACGATAAAATCCGGCGTTTTGCTTCATTCTCGCGATCCACTCGCGCTCCCAATACTTTCGTTTTTTCTTGTTTTCTGCTTCAAGTAAAAAAGTAACGGCACTAGCAGCTTATTTTGACGAAAACTCATTTTAATTTGATTTTTTTTTTATATTTTGACGAACAAAAAACTGAACATAAAATGTCTGAAAATAAAATATTATTAATCAAAAATAAAATATATAGTAGTAGTCTAGCACTCTACCGAAGAGAAAAACAGATCTACAGTGTATACAGTCTATAGAGCGCATGGTAGAGCTCTACTTAAACTTTCTCTACGGCTATACTCTACGGAAAGCGGTACAGTCATAGAGACGCTCTATAGTATACACACTGCTTGTAGAGACTCTACACTCTACACTCTACGCTCTACCAAAACAAACTCTATAATGGACACAGCTTAAGAAATACAGGCTACTAAGAGAGTTAAATTGGTATCTGTAAAGTTACATTTCAACTCTAAGTAAGTCTAACCGCATGTATATCACAAGAAAAAATTTTAGTACTGAATTTGGAAGTACCCAATTTTTATAACGGTATATACTTGACCAAATACAACATGTCCCTATTTTTAAAGTTACTGGATGACGCATTGGTTCAATCTGTCCCAAAATCTAAAGTGACTTCAAAGATTTTCCTGCGCCTTTACTGAAATTAATTTTATAAAACTCAGCTTCACCACTGACCGTTTCTTTAAATTGTATGGAAAGTGGCGATTTTGATCAAACTGGAGCCTCATGGTAAGCCATGAAAGTTGAAGACCATCAATACAGTTTTTTCTGCTGGTAGTGTTCTCTTGCAGAATTTTTGTCGATCGAATTCTCTTCTCTGCATTTGTATCACTCTATAAGTTAAAAGTTGTATTTTTGATTTCTTTAAAATTTCCATCGATTCATCTGGGGAATACATAAATTGATGTGTGTAGCTCCGATTTTTAATCCAAAATTGATATCGTTTGGTAAGAATAAGTGCCCAGGGACCAAAAATTACATATTAATAATATTAGCATTTGTAGCAGTTAAAATTTTGTAAGTGAAAGGCTGAGCAGTATGTTTCTATTTTGCCCTCCGCAGGCATCGCTGTACATTAAAGTCCTTACAGTTAGTGGCAGTTTTTTATGCCTTATAATGAAAGATGATTTGAGATCTAGTGCAGACGATTCATCATAAAACTTAATTTGTGTAGCCAGTTTATCGCATATTCGATCTAGACAATTCTAGATATCCAGATATAAGAAAAAAAAATCTTGATTTCTCAAAGAAAAATCCATATTTTGACAGTCTATAGCCTTGCAAATTTATCGAAATTTTTGATAAAAATTTCGATTTTCATCTGGTTTTAAATGGCTGCAAATTCATCAAAAATGGACTTCAGGTGGACATTAAAGTTTTGTAAGATAACCTAGACGATTCTAGAAAACCTGACCTACGAAATAAATTCGTGATTTCTCGAAAAAAATCCAAATTTTGACAACCTTGCAAATTTATCAAAAAAGTTTCCTTGAATGATATAAAAAATAATTCTCTATGGTTTTCAGCAATCTGTTCACCACATTTTTTACTCGCCCGCACTTAGAATCATTTATAAAGATGTTGTCTGCAATATTACGACCTTTTTGCGCCGTGTAATCGTGCGATTATTGCGATTGAGCTTACGTTCGTTTTTTCCCAACCTAATGTACGTTTTAAATTTATTTTTTTCACATGTTTAGAATTGGTTTGCAAGAACCATAGTTCGTTGACACCAAAACATTTGCAGGTCGAGAACATAAAATCATGCTATTAATTTGATACAATCACCACGGTAGTTAATGATAACAAGGTATAGTCTAGATGTAGAAATTACTCAATTCTTGTAAGGCAGAAGACATAACCCAAAGCCCACGAGGAAGGCAAGCATCGAAGCGCGAATAAAACAAATGGTTTTTTACACTTCTAAGTCATTCGAAAGGACAATAGTAAAATAACCGAACCGGAGAAGCATATACTGCAAAATAAACCCAACAAAAATGACTTGACTTTGAAAAATTGGTGTGGTAAGTCCTCTAAGCCTAGGCGAATATTTTAATGTCGTCTTCAAAGACGAGACAACTGACTAACTTAAAGCAATTAATAAATAAGGAAATTAACCATCGGTCAATGTAACTATCTTGGGTTACGCTAGATGACACTCAACACAACTGGGAGGGAGAATCCAAAATCTTTATGGTCTGCCAACGATTAGATGGTAGAAATGCAACTAAAATCTTCCAATTTACTAGTAAAAATGGACTAGTCAATCATATCAAAGTCGTTAGCAACGTCTATGTATAAGCAACGTTGAGCAGCTGCTTGGAGCTTAGACCGAGATATAACTCATTATAAAATAAGTCTAGGTTAGTAGCTGAAGACTTTCCGGGATAAAATCTGTGTTGAGCAGGATAAATAAATTATTTAGTATGTAAGTGCAACACTTTAAGATAATACCGAGAAGATCTCAATCCTACAATAAAAGTTTCGTTCATTCAACGCGCCCTGACCGTTAGATGAAAACATAAGGTTATTTTGCAGAAATGAGGAAAAATACCACGGCGTAGACTTTTATTGAGTATGAAGGTATCTAAACGTATTAAACTCTCAGCACAGCATTTGACTAGGATTGGTGGAAAACCACCGTGATCTACTCCCTTATACTGACTTCAAGACAGGGCAAATAATCCTGAAATTTTTCATCTGGTCGGTGTTATATACCATGGCTCTCAAAAGTTGAGTTTATTTTTATAAGCTCGCGAAACGTATTTTTGTCACCAAGACCATTGACCTTTTACTCAGTATCGTTAAAATCTATACTAAATTGTGAACAATTTCTAGGAAGTTCATTTAAGAATGTGCAATCTGCATTTCTAAAAGGAAAAAAAAACAAGAAAAAAGTAAGCCAGACTGATAAGAACAGCAATGACATTAAGGTTGGGTGGGCATCAACTACTTTGTTGGGGATAAAATTCTTTACAGAAAACAAAATATAGCCGTCTCTATACAGATGTCAAAATCACATATGTCTTTGTGTAAACGGCATAGTCAGTTGGGATATATCAGTCCATTGGCATAATCAGTCTTGGGCGGTTTTTAATTGATCGGACTATCACACTACAGGACTACATATTGGAACTATTAAGCTTGTAGAATTAAGCTTCTTTAGTCTAAATGAATATAACCGATAATCATCTCCAAAATTGGGTCAAATCTTTAAGATAACCAGTGCTAATCATGCTTTGAGTTGAATTCTAAGAATTAATGATAATATGCAAAACAAATGTAAAGAACCAGACAACTTTAGATCTCCATCTTTTAAATTCCAGTAACTAACCCAATTGTAATATTTGAAAATGTCCACCACAAGCACAAACAAAACAAAAATGTTACTCTGCAAATATTTAATTTGGTTAAAATTGTCTCAAAGCACATATTTATGTGTGTAGCTATAGTCAAAGGACTGAATTAATTATTTAATTAAGAAATAATCGAACCATATTCAATATGGTATTCTCTTGTAAATATTCGAAATTAATTTTATCTGCATTTGTACCAAAACAAAAAAATTCTTTTGATTAGAGAAATACCGAACATTGCATTTTCATTGAACCATACCAACAACTAAATCCTGATTATTTATTTATATAAATCATATTTAAATATTTAGTTCGCATTCATATTATTAAATATATTATAAGGGAGACAAACTAACCATGGGAAAGGATTTGCCAAATCCGAATACCTATATATTGGTACATACCAGTTTAAATTTATTTATTTCTGGTGATTTTAAAATTGAAACCAATAATTTACGATTATATATAGGTGAAAGGTGCAAATTATCTGCTGGAATGGAATAAAACTGTCGGTCCACTACAATATTGTTTAATGATATTTCTAACTCTGCACAATTTATATTTGTAGATATTGGTAAGTTCTTTTGCTTGAGATATAGAAACAAGGCCTTAGTAAAAATTATCCTATTAAAAATTCATACATTTCCACAAATTACTTTGGTGCCAAAAAATTCAGCGAAATGAAAGCACATCGATTTGTGAATAAAAATGAAAATTCAATTCATCCCGTAACTGTAGGCTGATTGTGATGCATAATACCTTAAACGAAAGCTCTCGACTTCAGCATAAATACTGCATTAAAATATTCATTAATTTTCACATATCATTTTGGTGACTAAAAATACGGCAAGGCGTAAGCCCATCAATTCATGAATAAAAATGAAAATTCTGTAAAACCCGTAACCGGGATCCGATTATGATGCATGATACCTTAAACGAAAGCTCTCGGCATCAGTATTAATACTGCATTAAAATATTCATTAATTTTCACAAATCATTTTGGTGCGTAAAAATACGGCAAGGCGTAAGCCCATCAATTTATGAATAAAAATGAAAATTCGATAAAACCCGTAACAGGGGTCCAAATGTGATGCATGATACCTTAAACGAAAGCTCTCGAGATCAATATAAATACTGCAATTAAATATTCATTAATTTTCACATATCATTTTGGTGCCTAAAAATACGGCAAGGCGGAAGCCCATCAATTTATGAATACAAATGAAAATACGATAAAACCCGTAACAGGGATCCGATTATGATGCATGATACCTTAAACGAAAGCTCTCGGCATCGGTATTAATACTGCATTCAAATATTAATAAATTTTCACATATCAGTTTGGTGCCTAAAAATACGGCAAGGCGTAAGCCCATCAATTTATGAATAAAAATGAAAATACGATAAAACCCGTAAAAGGGGTCCAAATGTGATGCATGATACCTTAAACGAAAGCTCTCGAGATCAATATAAAAATTGCATTAAATATTCATTAATTTTCACAAATCATTTTGGTGCTTAAAAATACGGCAAGGCGTAAGCCCATCAATTTATGAATAAAAATGAAATTTCGACAATACCCGTAACAGGGGTCCAAAGCTCTCGACATCAGTATTAATACTGCATTGAAATATTCATTAATTTTCACATATCATTTTGGTGACTAAAAATACGGCAAGGCGTAAGCCCATCAATTCATGAATAAAAATGAAAATTCGATAAAACCCGTAACAGGGGTCCGATTATGATGCATGATACCTTAAACGAAAGCCCTCGACATCAGTACAAATACTGCATTCAAATATTCATTAATTTTTAAAATATCATTTTGGTACCTAAAAATACGGCAAGGCGTAAGCCCATCAATTTATGAATAAAAATGAAAATTCGATAAAACCCGTAACAGGGGTCCGATTATGATGCATGATACCTTAAACGAAAGCTTTCGACATCAATATAAATGCTGCATTAAAATATTCATTAATTTTCAAAAATCATTTTGGTGCTTAAAAATACGGCAAGGCGTAAGCCCATCAATTTATGAAAATGAAAATTCGATAAAACCCGTAACAGAGGTCCAAATTTGATGCATGATACCTTAAACGAAAGCTCTCGACATCAGTATAAAAACTGCTTTAAAATATTCATTAATTTTCACAAATCATTTTGGTGCCTAAAAATACGGCAAGGCGTAAGCCCATCAATTTATGAATAAAAATGAAAATTCGATAAAACCCGTAACAGGGGCCGATTGTGATGCATGATATCTTAAACGAAAGCTCTCGAGATCAATATAAATACTGCATTAAAATATTCATTAATTTTCAAAAATCATCTTGGTGCCTAAAAATACGGGAAGGCGCAAGCCCATCAATTTATGAATAAAAATGAAAATTCGATAAAACCCGTAACAGGTGTCCGATTGTGATGCATGATACCTTAAACGAAAGCACTCGACATCAGTATAAATACTGCATTAAAATATTCATTAATTTTCACATATCATTTTGGTGACTAAAAATACGGCAAGGCGGAAGCCCATCAATTCATGAATAAAAATGAAAATTCGATAAAACCCGTAACAGGGGTCCGATTGTGATGCATGATACCTTATGTGAAAGCTCTCGACATAAATACTGCAACAAAATATTCATTAATTTTCACAAATCATTTTGGTGCCTAAAAATACGGCAAGGCGTAAGCCCATCAATTTATGAATAAAAATGAAAATTCGATAAAACCCGTAACAGGGGTCCAAATGTGATGCATGATACCTTAAACGAAAGCTCTCGACATCAGTATAAAACTGCATTAAAATATTCATTAATTTCCAAAAATCATTTTGGTGCCTAAAAATACGGCAAGGCGTAAGCCCATCAATTCATGAATATAAATGAAAATTCGATAAAACCCGTAACAGGGGCCGATTGTGATGCATGATACCTTATGTGAAAGCTCTCGACATCAATATAAAAACTGCATTAAAATATTCATTAATTTTCACATATCATTTTGGTGCCTAAAAATACGGCAAGGCGTAAGCCCATCAATTCATGAATAAAAATGAAAATTCGATAAAACCCGTAACAGGGGTCCGATTGTGATGCATGATACCTTATGTGAAAGCTCTCGACATAAATACTGCAACAAAATATTCATTAATTTTCACAAATCATTTTGGTGCGTAAAAATACGGCAAGGCGTAAGCCCATCAATTTATGAATAAAAATGAAAATTCCATAAAACCCGTAACAGGGGTCCGATTGCGATGCATGATACCTTAAATGGAAGCTCTCGAGATCAATATAAATACTGCATTAAAATATTCATTAATTTTCACAAATCATTTTGGTGCCTTAAAATAAAGCAAGGCGCAAGCCCATCAATTTATGAAGAAAAATGAAAATTCGATAAAACCCGTAACAGGGGTCCAAATGTGATGCATGATACCTTAAACGAAAGCTCTCGAGATCAATATAAAAATTGCATTAAATATTCATTAATTTTCACAAATCATTTTGGTACCTTAAAATACAGCAAGGCGTAAGCCCATCAATTTATGAATAAAAATGAAAATTCGATAAAACCCGTAACAGGGGTCCGATTGTGATGCATGATACCTTAAACGAAAGCTCTCGACATCAGTATAAATACTGCATTAAAATATTCATTAATTTTCACATATCATTTTGGTGCCTAAAAATACGGCAAGGCGGAAGCCCATCAATTTATGAATAAAAATGAAAATACGATAAAACCAGTAACAGGGGTCCGATTATGATGCATGATACCTTAAACGAAAGCTCTTGGCATCAGTATAAATACTGAATTTAAATATTCATTAATTTTCACAAATCATTTTGGTGCCTAAAAATACGGCAAGGCGTAAGCCCATCAATTTATGAATAAAAATGAAAATTCGATAAAACACGGAACAGGGGTCCGATTGTGATGAATGATACCTTAAACAAAAGCTCTCGACGTCAATACAAAAACTGCATTAAAATATTCATTAATTTTCACAAATCAGTTTGGTGCCTAAAAATACGGCAAGGCGTAAGCCCATCAATTTATGAATAAAAATGAAAATTCCATAAAACCCGTAACAGGGGTCCGATTGCGATGCATGATACCTTAAATGGAAGCTCTTGACATCAATATAAATACTGCAATTAAATATTCATTAATTTTCAAAAATCATTTTGGTGCCTAAAAATACGGCAAGGCATAAGCCCATCAATTTATGAATAAAAATGAAAATTCGATAAAACCCGTAACAGGGGTCGGATTGTAATGCATGATACCTTATGTGAAAGCTCTCGACATAAATACTGCATTAAAATATTCATTAATTTTCAAAAATCATTTTGGTGCTTAAAAATACGGCAAGGCGTAAGCCCATCAATTTATGAATAAAAATGAAAATTCGATAAAACCCGTAACAGGGGTCCAAATGTGATGCATGATACCTTAAACGAAAGCTCTCGACATCAGTTTAAAAACTGCATTAAAATATTCATTAATTTTCAAAAATCATTTTGGTGCCTAAAAATACGGCAAGGCGTAAGCCCATCAATTCATGAATAAAAATGAAAATTCGATAAAACCCGTAACAGGGGTCCGATTGTGATGCATGATACCTTATGTGAAAGCTCTCGACATAAATACTGCAACAAAATATTCATTAATTTTCGCAAATCATTTTGGTGCCTAAAAATACGGCAAGGCGTAAGCCCATCAATTTATGAATAAAAATGAAAATTCGATAAAACCCGTAACAGGGGTCCGATTGTGATGCATGATACCTTATGTGAAAGCTCTCGACATAAATACTGCAACAAAATATTCATTAATTTTCACAAATCAGTTTGGTGACTAAAAATACGGCAAGGCGTAAGCCCATCAATTTATGAATAAAAATGAAGATTCCATAAAATCCGTAACAGAGGTCCGATTGCGATGCATGATACCTTAAATGGAAGCTCTCGAGATCAATATAAATACTGCATTAAAATATTCATTAATTTTCACAAATCATTTTGGTGCCTAAAAATACAGCAAGGCGCAAGCCCATCAATTTATGAATAAAAATGAAAATTCGATAAAACCCGTAACAGGGGTCCAAATGTGATGCATGATACCTTAAACGAAAGCTCTCAAGATCAATATAAAAATTGCATTAAATATTCATTAATTTTCACAAATCATTTTGGTACCTAAAAATACAGCAAGGCGTAAGCCCATTAATTTATGAATAAAAATGAAAATTCGATAAAACCCGTAAAAGGGGTCCGATTGAGATGCATGATACCTTAAACGAAAGCTTCCGACATCAATATAAATACTGCAATTAAATATTCATTAATTTTCAAAAATCATTTTGGTGCCTAAAAATACGGCAAGGCGTAGCCCAATAATTTATGAATAAAAATGAAAATTTCATAAAACCCGTAACAGGGGTCCGATTGCGATGCATGATACCTTAAATGGAAGCTCTTGACATCAATATAAATACTGCAATTAAATATTCATTAATTTTCAAAAATCATTTTGGTGCCTAAAAATACGGCAAGGCGTAAGCCCATCAATTTATGAATAAAAATGAAAATTCGATAAAACCCGTAACAGGGGTCCGATTGTGATGCATGATCCCTTATGTGAAAGCTCTCGACATAAATACTGCATTAAAATATTCATTAAATTTCAAAAATCATTTTGGTGCTTAAAAATACGGCAAGGCGTAAGCCCATCAATTTATGAATAAAAATGAAAATTCGATAAAACCCGTAACAGGGGTCCAAATGTGATGCATGATACCTTAAACGAAAGCTCTCGACATCAGTATAAAAACTGAATTAAAATATTCATTAATTTTCAAAAATCATTTTGGTGCCTAAAAATACGGCAAGGCGTAAGCCCATCAATTCATGAATAAAAATGAAAATTCGATAAAACCCGTAACAGGGGTCCGATTGTGATGCATGATACCTTATGTGAAAGCTCTCGACATAAATACTGCAACAAAATATTCATTAATTTTCGCAAATCATTTTGGTGCCTAAAAATACGGCAAGGCGTAAGCCCATCAATTTATGAATAAAAATGAAAATTCGATAAAACCCGTAACAGGGGTCCGATTGTGATGCATGATATCTTAAACGAAAGTTCTCAAGATCAGTATAAATACTGCATTAAAATAGTCATTAATTTTCACAAATCAGTTTGGTGACTAAAAATACGGCAAGGCGTAAGCCCATCAATTTATGAATAAAAATGAAAATTCGATAAAACCCGTAACTGGGGTCCGATTGCGATGCATGATACCTTAAATGGAAGCTCTCGAGATCAATATAAATACTGCATTAAAATATTTATTAATTTTCACAAATCATTTTGGTACTTAAAAATACAGCAAGGCGTAAGCCCATCAATTTATGAATAAAAATGAAAATTCGATAAAACCCGTAACAGGGGTCCGATTGTGATGCATGATACCTTAAACGAAAGCTCTCGACATCAGTATATATACTGCATTAAAATATTCATTAATTTTCACATATCATTTTGGTGCCTAAAAATACGGCAAGGCGGAAGCCCATCAATTTATGAATAAAAATGAAAATACGATAAAACCCGTAACAGGGGTCCGATTATGATGCATGATACCTTAAACGAAAGCTCTCGGCATCAGTATTAATACTGCATTAAAACATTTATTAATTTTTACAAATCATTTTGGTGCGTAAAAATACGGCAAGGCGTAAGCCCATCAATTTATGAATAAAAATGAAAATTCCATAAAACCCGTAACAGGGGTCCGATTGCGATGCATGATACCTTAAATGGAAGCTCTCGAGATCAATATAAATACTGCATTAAAATATTCATTAATTTTCACAAATCATTTTGGTGCCTTAAAATAAAGCAAGGCGCAAGCCCATCAATTTATGAAGAAAAATGAAAATTCGATAAAACCCGTAACAGGGGTCCAAATGTGATGCATGATACCTTAAACGAAAGCTCTCGAGATCAATATAAAAATTGCATTAAATATTCATTAATTTTCACAAATCATTTTGGTACCTTAAAATACAGCAAGGCGTAAGCCCATCAATTTATGAATAAAAATGAAAATTCGATAAAACCCGTAACAGGGGTCCGATTGTGATGCATGATACCTTAAACGAAAGCTCTCGACATCAGTATAAATACTGCATTAAAATATTCATTAATTTTCACATATCATTTTGGTGCCTAAAAATACGGCAAGGCGGAAGCCCATCAATTTATGAATAAAAATGAAAATACGATAAAACCAGTAACAGGGGTCCGATTATGATGCATGATACCTTAAACGAAAGCTCTTGGCATCAGTATAAATACTGAATTTAAATATTCATTAATTTTCACAAATCATTTTGGTGCCTAAAAATACGGCAAGGCGTAAGCCCATCAATTTATGAATAAAAATGAAAATTCGATAAAACACGGAACAGGGGTCCGATTGTGATGAATGATACCTTAAACGAAAGCTCTCGACGTCAATACAAAAACTGCATTAAAATATTCATTAATTTTCACAAATCAGTTTGGTGCCTAAAAATACGGCAAGGCGTAAGCCCATCAATTTATGAATAAAAATGAAAATTCCATAAAACCCGTAACAGGGGTCCGATTGCGATGCATGATACCTTAAATGGAAGCTCTTGACATCAATATAAATACTGCAATTAAATATTCATTAATTTTCAAAAATCATTTTGGTGCCTAAAAATACGGCAAGGCATAAGCCCATCAATTTATGAATAAAAATGAAAATTCGATAAAACCCGTAACAGGGGTCGGATTGTAATGCATGATACCTTATGTGAAAGCTCTCGACATAAATACTGCATTAAAATATTCATTAATTTTCAAAAATCATTTTGGTGCTTAAAAATACGGCACGGCGTAAGCCCATCAATTTATGAATAAAAATGAAAATTCGATAAAACCCGTAACAGGGGTCCAAATGTGATGCATGATACCTTAAACGAAAGCTCTCGACATCAGTTTAAAAACTGCATTAAAATATTCATTAATTTTCAAAAATCATTTTGGTGCCTAAAAATACGGCAAGGCGTAAGCCCATCAATTCATGAATAAAAATGAAAATTCGATAAAACCCGTAACAGGGGTCCGATTGTGATGCATGATACCTTATGTGAAAGCTCTCGACATAAATACTGCAACAAAATATTCATTAATTTTCGCAAATCATTTTGGTGCCTAAAAATACGGCAAGGCGTAAGCCCATCAATTTATGAATAAAAATGAAAATTCGATAAAACCCGTAACAGGGGTCCGATTGTGATGCATGATACCTTATGTGAAAGCTCTCGACATAAATACTGCAACAAAATATTCATTAATTTTCACAAATCAGTTTGGTGACTAAAAATACGGCAAGGCGTAAGCCCATCAATTTATGAATAAAAATGAAGATTCCATAAAATCCGTAACAGAGGTCCGATTGCGATGCATGATACCTTAAATGGAAGCTCTCGAGATCAATATAAATACTGCATTAAAATATTCATTAATTTTCACAAATCATTTTGGTGCCTAAAAATACAGCAAGGCGCAAGCCCATCAATTTATGAATAAAAATGAAAATTCGATAAAACCCGTAACAGGGGTCCAAATGTGATGCATGATACCTTAAACGAAAGCTCTCAAGATCAATATAAAAATTGCATTAAATATTCATTAATTTTCACAAATCATTTTGGTACCTAAAAATACAGCAAGGCGTAAGCCCATTAATTTATGAATAAAAATGAAAATTCGATAAAACCCGTAAAAGGGGTCCGATTGAGATGCATGATACCTTAAACGAAAGCTTCCGACATCAATATAAATACTGCAATTAAATATTCATTAATTTTCAAAAATCATTTTGGTGCCTAAAAATACGGCAAGGCGTAGCCCAATAATTTATGAATAAAAATGAAAATTTCATAAAACCCGTAACAGGGGTCCGATTGCGATGCATGATACCTTAAATGGAAGCTCTTGACATCAATATAAATACTGCAATTAAATATTCATTAATTTTCAAAAATCATTTTGGTGCCTAAAAATACGGCAAGGCGTAAGCCCATCAATTTATGAATAAAAATGAAAATTCGATAAAACCCGTAACAGGGGTCCGATTGTGATGCATGATCCCTTATGTGAAAGCTCTCGACATAAATACTGCATTAAAATATTCATTAAATTTCAAAAATCATTTTGGTGCTTAAAAATACGGCAAGGCGTAAGCCCATCAATTTATGAATAAAAATGAAAATTCGATAAAACCCGTAACAGGGGTCCAAATGTGATGCATGATACCTTAAACGAAAGCTCTCGACATCAGTATAAAAACTGAATTAAAATATTCATTAATTTTCAAAAATCATTTTGGTGCCTAAAAATACGGCAAGGCGTAAGCCCATCAATTCATGAATAAAAATGAAAATTCGATAAAACCCGTAACAGGGGTCCGATTGTGATGCATGATACCTTATGTGAAAGCTCTCGACATAAATACTGCAACAAAATATTCATTAATTTTCGCAAATCATTTTGGTGCCTAAAAATACGGCAAGGCGTAAGCCCATCAATTTATGAATAAAAATGAAAATTCGATAAAACCCGTAACAGGGGTCCGATTGTGATGCATGATATCTTAAACGAAAGTTCTCAAGATCAGTATAAATACTGCATTAAAATAGTCATTAATTTTCACAAATCAGTTTGGTGACTAAAAATACGGCAAGGCGTAAGCCCATCAATTTATGAATAAAAATGAAAATTCGATAAAACCCGTAACTGGGGTCCGATTGCGATGCATGATACCTTAAATGGAAGCTCTCGAGATCAATATAAATACTGCATTAAAATATTTATTAATTTTCACAAATCATTTTGGTACTTAAAAATACAGCAAGGCGTAAGCCCATCAATTTATGAATAAAAATGAAAATTCGATAAAACCCGTAACAGGGGTCCGATTGTGATGCATGATACCTTAAACGAAAGCTCTCGACATCAGTATATATACTGCATTAAAATATTCATTAATTTTCACATATCATTTTGGTGCCTAAAAATACGGCAAGGCGGAAGCCCATCAATTTATGAATAAAAATGAAAATACGATAAAACCCGTAACAGGGGTCCGATTATGATGCATGATACCTTAAACGAAAGCTCTCGGCATCAGTATTAATACTGCATTAAAATATTTATTAATTTTTACAAATCATTTTGGTGCCTAAAAATACGGCAAGGCGTAAGCCCATTAATTTATGAATAAAAATGAAAATTCGATAAAACCCGTAACAGGGGTCCGATTGAGATGCATGATACCTTAAACGAAAGCTTTCGACATCAATATAAATGCTGCATTAAAATATTCATTAATTTTCAAAAATCATTTTGGTGCTTAAAAATACGGCAAGGCATAAACCCATCAATTTATGAATAAAAATGAAAATTCCATAAAACCCGTAACAGGGGTCCGATTGAGATGCATGATACCTTAAACGAAAGCTTTCGACATCAATATAAATGCTGCATTAAAATATTCATTAATTTTCAAAAATCATTTTGGTGCTTAAAAATACGGCAAGGCGTAAGCCCATCAATTTATGAATAAAAATGAAAATTCGATAAAACCCGTAACAGGGGTCCGATTGAGATGCATGATACCTTAAACGAAAGCTTTCGACATCAATATAAATGCTGCATTAAAATATTCATTAATTTTCAAAAATCATTTTGGTGCTTAAAAATACGGCAAGGCGTAAGCCCATCAATTTATGAATAAAAATGAAAATTCCATAAAACCCGTAACAGGGGTCCGATTGAGATGCATGATACCTTAAACGAAAGCTTTCGACATCAATATAAATGCTGCATTAAAATATTCATTAATTTTCAAAAATCATTTTGGTGCGTAAAAATACGGCAAGGCGTAAGCCCATCAATTTATGAATAAAAATGAAGATTCCATAAAATCCGTAACAGAGGTCCGATTGCGATGCATGATACCTTAAATGGAAGCTCTCGAGATCAATATAAATAATGCATTAAAATATTCATTAATTTTCACAAATCATTTTGGTGCCTAAAAATACAGCAAGGCGCAAGCCCATCAATTTATGAATAAAAATGAAAATTCGATAAAACCCGTAACAGGGGTCCAAATGTGATGCATGATACCTTAAACGAAAGCTCTCGAGATCAATATAAAAATTGCATTAAATATTCATTAATTTGCACAAATCATTTTGGTACCTAAAAATACAGCAAGGCGTAAGCCCATTAATTTATGAATAAAAATGAAAATTCGATAAAACCCGTAACAGGGGTCCGATTGAGATGCATGATACCTTAAACGAAAGCTTTCGACATCAATATAAATACTGCAATTAAATATTCATTAATTTTCAAAAATCATTTTGGTGCCTAAAAATACGGCAAGGCGTAGCCCAATAATTTATGAATAAAAACGAAAATTTCATAAAACCCGTAACAGGGGTCCGATTGCGATGCATGATACCTTAAATGGAAGCTCTTGACATCAATATAAATACTGCAATTAAATATTCATTAATTTTCAAAAATCATTTTGGTGCCTAAAAATACGGCAAGGCGTAAGCCCATCAATTTATGAATAAAAATGAAAATTCGATAAAACCCGTAACAGGGATCCGATTGTGATGCATGATACCTTATGTGAAAGCTCTCGACATAAATACCTTACATAAATACCCGTCGACAATCGGACCCCTGTTACCCCCGTAACAGGGGTCCGATTGTGATGCATGATACCTTAAACGAAAGCTCTCGACATCAGTATATATACTGCATTAAAACATTCATTAATTTTCACATATCATTTGGTGCCTAAAAATACGGCAAGGCGGAAGCCCATCAATTTATGAATAAAAATGAAAATACGATAAAACCCGTAACAGGGGTTCCGGATTATGATGCATCATCCGATTATGATGCATGATACCTTAAACGAAAGCTCTCGGCATCAGTATTAATACTGCATTAAAATATTTATTAATTTTTACAAATCATTTTGGTGCCTAAAAATACGGCAAGGCATAAGCCCATCAATTTATGAATAAAAATGAAAATTCGATAAAACCCGTAACAGGGGTCCAAATGTGATGCATGATACCTTAAACGAAAGCTCTCGACATCAGTATAAAAACTGAATTAAAATATTCATTAATTTTCAAAAATCATTTTGGTGCCTAAAAATACGGCAAGGCGTAAGCCCATCAATTCATGAATAAAAATGAAAATTCGATAAAACCCGTAACAGGGGTCCGATTGTGATGCATGATACCTTATGTGAAAGCTCTCGACATAAATACTGCAACAAAATATTCATTAATTTTCGCAAATCATTTTGGTGCCTAAAAATACGGCAAGGCGTAAGCCCATCAATTTATGAATAAAAATGAAAATTCGATAAAACCCGTAACAGGGGTCCGATTGTGATGCATGATATCTTAAACGAAAGTTCTCAAGATCAGTATAAATACTGCATTAAAATAGTCATTAATTTTCACAAATCAGTTTGGTGACTAAAAATACGGCAAGGCGTAAGCCCATCAATTTATGAATAAAAATGAAAATTCGATAAAACCCGTAACTGGGGTCCGATTGCGATGCATGATACCTTAAATGGAAGCTCTCGAGATCAATATAAATACTGCATTAAAATATTTATTAATTTTCACAAATCATTTTGGTACTTAAAAATACAGCAAGGCGTAAGCCCATCAATTTATGAATAAAAATGAAAATTCGATAAAACCCGTAACAGGGGTCCGATTGTGATGCATGATACCTTAAACGAAAGCTCTCGACATCAGTATATATACTGCATTAAAATATTCATTAATTTTCACATATCATTTTGGTGCCTAAAAATACGGCAAGGCGGAAGCCCATCAATTTATGAATAAAAATGAAAATACGATAAAACCCGTAACAGGGGTCCGATTATGATGCATGATACCTTAAACGAAAGCTCTCGGCATCAGTATTAATACTGCATTAAAATATTTATTAATTTTTACAAATCATTTTGGTGCCTAAAAATACGGCAAGGCGTAAGCCCATTAATTTATGAATAAAAATGAAAATTCCATAAAACCCGTAACAGGGGTCCGATTGAGATGCATGATACCTTAAACGAAAGCTTTCGACATCAATATAAATGCTGCATTAAAATATTCATTAATTTTCAAAAATCATTTTGGTGCTTAAAAATACGGCAAGGCATAAGCCCATCAATTTATGAATAAAAATGAAAATTCGATAAAACCCGTAACAGGGGTCCGATTGTGATGCATGATATCTTAAACGAAAGCTCTCAAGATCAGTATAAATACTGCATTAAAATAGTCATTAATTTTCACAAATCAGTTTGGTGACTAAAAATACGGCAAGGCGTAAGCCCATCAATTTATGAATAAAAATGAAGATTCCATAAAACCCGTAACAGAGGTCCGATTGCGATGCATGATACCTTAAATGGAAGCTCTCGAGATCAATATAAATACTGCATTAAAATATTTATTAATTTTCACAAATCATTTTGGTGCCTAAAAATACAGCAAGGCGCAAGCCCATCAATTTATGAATAAAAATGAAAATTCGATAAAACCCGTAACAGGGGTCCAAATGTGATGCATGATACCTTAAACGAAAGCTCTCGAGATCAATATAAAAATTGCATTAAATATTCATTAATTTTCACAAATCATTTTGGTACCTAAAAATACGGCAAGGCGTAAGCCCATCAATTTATGAATAAAAATGAAAATTCGATAAAACCCGTAACAGGGGTCCGATTGTGATGCATGATACCTTAAACGAAAGCTCTCGACATCAGTATAAATACTGCATTAAAATATTCATTAATTTTCACATATCATTTTGGTGCCTAAAAATACGGCAAGGCGGAAGCCCATCAATTTAATGAATAAAAATGAAAATACGATAAAACCCGTAACAGGGGTCCGATTATGATGCATGATACCTTAAAAGAAAGCTCTTGGCATCAGTATAAATACTGCATTAAAATAGTCATTAATTTTCACAAATCATTTCGGTGACTAGAAATACGGCAAGGCGTAAGCCCATCAATTTATGAATAAAAATGAAAATTCGATAAAACCCGTAACAGGGGTCCAAATGTGATGCATGATACCTTAAACGAAAGCTCTCGACATCAGTATAAAAACTGCATTAAAATATTCATTAATTTACAAAAATCATTTTGGTGCCTAAAAATACGGCAAGGCGTAAGCCCATCAATTCATGAATAAAAATGAAAATTCGATAAAACCCGTAACAGGGGTCCGATTGTGATGCATGATACCTTATGTGAAAGCTCTCGACATAAATACTGCAACAAAATATTCATTAATTTTCACAAATCGTTTTGGTGCGTAAAAATACGGCAAGGCGTAAGCCCATCAATTTATGAATAAAAATGAAAATTCCATAAAACCCGTAACAGGGGTCCGATTGCGATGCATGATACCTTAAAAGAAAGCCCTCGACATCAATATAAATACTGCATTAAAATATTCATTAATTTTCACAAATCAGTTTGGTGCCTAAAAATACGGCAAGGCGTAAGCCCATCAATTTATGAATAAAAATGAAAATCTATAAAACCCGTAACTGGGGTCTGATTATGATGCATGATACCTTAAACAAAAGCTCCCGACATCAGTATAAATACTGCATTAAAATATTCATTAATTTTCACAAATCATTTTGGTACCTAAAAATACAGCAAGGCGTAAGCCCATCAATTTATGAATAAAAATGAAAATTCGATAAAACCCGTAACAGGGGTCCGATTGTGATGCATGATACCTTAAACGAAAGCTCCCGACATCAGTATAAATACTGCATTAAAATATTCATTAATTTTCACATATCATTTTGGTGCCTAAAAATACGGCAAGGCGGAAGCCCATCAATTTATGAATAAAAATGAAAATACGATAAAACCCGTAACAGGGGTCCGATTATGATGCATGATACCTTAAACGAAAGCTCTTGGCATCAGTTTAAATACTGCATTTAAATATTCATTAATTTTCACAAATCATTTTGGTGCCTAAAAATACGGCAAGGCGTAAGCCCATCAATTTATGAATAAAAATTAAAATTCGATAAAACACGGAACAGGGGTCCGATTGTGATGAATGATACCTTAAACAAAAGCTCTCGACGTCAATACAAAAACTGCATTAAAATATTCATTAATTTTCACAAATCAGTTTGGTGCCTAAAAATACGGCAAGGCGTAAGCCCATCAATTTATGAATAAAAATGAAAATCTATAAAACCCGTAACAGGGGTCTGATTATGATGCATGATACCTTAAACAAAAGCTTTCGGCATCAGTATTAATACTGCATTAAAATATTTATTAATTTTTACAAATATTTTGGTGCCTAAAAATACGGCAAGGCGTAAGCCCATTAATTTATGAATAAAAAAGAAAATTCCATAAAACCCGTAACAGGGGTCCGATTGCGATGCATGATACCTTAAATGGAAGCTCTTGACATCAATATAAATACTGCAATTAAATATTCATTAATTTTCAAAAATCATTTTGGTGCCTAAAAATACGGCAAGGCGTAAGCCCATCAATTTATGAATAAAAATGAAAATTCGATAAAACCCGTAACAGGGGTCCGATTGTGATGCATGATATCTTAAACGAAAGCTCTCAAGATCAGTATAAATACTGCATTAAAATAGTCATTAATTTTCACAAATCAGTTTGGTGACTAAAAATACGGCAAGGCGTAAGCCCATCAATTTATGAATAAAAATGAAAATTCCATAAAACCCGTAACAGGGGTCCGATTGCGATGCATGATACCTTAAATGGAAGCTCTCGAGATCAATATAAATACTGCATTAAAATATTTATTAATTTTCACAAATCATTTTGGTGCCTAAAAATACAGCAAGGCGCAAGCCCATCAATTTATGAATAAAAATGAAAATTCGATAAAACCCGTAACAGGGGTCCAAATGTGATGCATGATACCTTAAACAAAAGCTCTCGAGATCAATATAAAAATTGCATTAAATATTCATTAATTTTCACAAATCATTTTGGTACCTAAAAATACGGCAAGGCGTAAGCCCATCAATTTATGAATAAAAATGAAAATTCGATAAAACCCGTAACAGGGGTCCGATTGTGATGCATGATACCTTAAACGAAAGCTCTCGACATCAGTATAAATACTGCATTAAAATATTCATTAATTTTCACATATCATTTTGGTGCCTAAAAATACGGCAAGGCGGAAGCCCATCAATTTATGAATAAAAATGAAAATACGATAAAACCCGTAACAGGGGTCCGATTATGATGCATGATACCTTAAACGAAAGCTCTTGACTTCAATATAAATACTGCATTAAAATATTCATTAATTTTTACAAATCATTTTGGTGCCTAAAAGTACGGCAAGGCGTAAGCCCATCAATTTATGAATAAAAATGAAAATTACAAAAAAACCATAACAGGGGTCCGATTGTGATGCATGATACCTTAAACGAAAGCTCTTGGCATCAGTATAAATACTGCATTTAAATATTTATTAATTTTTACAAATCATTTTGGTACCTAAAAATACGGCAAGGCGTAAGCCCATCAATTTATGAATAAAAATGAAAATTCGATAAAACCCGTAACAGGGGTCCGATTGGGCTATCCGTAAGCCCATCAATTTATGAATAAAAATGAAAATTCCATTAAACCCGTAACAGGGGTCCGATTGTGATGGATGATACCCTTAACGAAAGCTCTCGAGATCAATTTAAATACTGCATTAAAATATTCATTAATTTTCAAAAATCATTTTGGTGCCTAAAAATACGACAAGGCGTAAGCCCATCAATTCATAAATAAAAATGAAAATTCGATAAAACCCGTAACAGGGATCCGATTGTGATGCATGATACCTTAAACGAAAGCTCTTGACATCAATATAAAAACTGCATTAAAATATTCATTAATTTTCACAAATCATTTTGGTGACTAAAAATACGGCAAGGCGTAAGCCCATCAATTCATGAATAAAAATGAAAATTCGATAAAACCCGTAACAGGGGTCCGATTGGGATGCATGATACCTTAAACGAAAGCTCTTGGCATCAGTATAAAAACTGCATTAAAATATTCATTAATTTTCACAAATCATTTTGGTGACTAGAAATACGGCAAGGCGTAAGCCCATCAATTAATGAATACAAATGGAAATTCGATAAAACCCGTAACATGGGTCCGATTATGATGCATGATACCTTAAACGAAAGCTCCCGACTTCAATATAAATACTGCATTAAAATATTCATTAATTTTTACAAATCATTTTGGTGCTTAAAAATACGGCAAGGCGTAAGCCCATCAATTTATGAATAAAAATGAAAATTCGATAAAACCCGTAACAGGGGTCCGATTGTGATGCATGATACCTTAAACGAAAGCTCTTGACTTCAATATAAATACTGCATTAAAATATTCATTAATTTTTACAAATCATTTTGGTGCCTAAAAATACGACAAGGCGTAAGCCCATCAATTCATAAATAAAAATGAAAATTCGATAAAACCCGTAACAGGGATCCGATTGTGATGCATGATACCTTAAACGAAAGCTCTTGACATCAATATAAAAACTGCATTAAAATATTCATTAATTTTCACAAATCATTTTGGTGACTAAAAATACGGCAAGGCGTAAGCCCATCAATTCATGAATAAAAATGAAAATTCGATAAAACCCGTAACAGGGGTCCGATTGGGA
This sequence comes from Tipula confusa, assembly GCA_963556175.1. NCBI lineage: Eukaryota > Metazoa > Arthropoda > Insecta > Diptera > Tipulidae > Tipula > Tipula confusa. The sequence continues at coordinate 95,428,311 of OY744476.1, forward strand.
TGCATGATACCTTAAACGAAAGCTCTTGGCATCAGTATAAAAACTGCATTAAAATATTCATTAATTTTCACAAATCATTTTGGTGACTAGAAATACGGCAAGGCGTAAGCCCATCAATTAATGAATACAAATGGAAATTCGATAAAACCCGTAACATGGGTCCGATTATGATGCATGATACCTTAAACGAAAGCTCCCGACTTCAATATAAATACTGCATTAAAATATTCATTAATTTTTACAAATCATTTTGGTGCTTAAAAATACGGCAAGGCGTAAGCCCATCAATTTATGAATAAAAATGAAAATTCGATAAAACCCGTAACAGGGGTCCGATTGTGATGCATGATACCTTAAACGAAAGCTCTTGACTTCAATATAAATACTGCATTAAAATATTCATTAATTTTTACAAATCATTTTGGTGCTTAAAAATACGGCAAGGCGTAAGCCCATCAATTTATGAATAAAAATGAAAATTCGATAAAACCCGTAACAGGGGTCCGATTGTGATGCATGATACCTTAAACGAAAGCTCTTGACTTCAATATAAATACTGCATTAAAATATTCATTAATTTTTACAAATCATTTTGGTGCCTAAAAGTACGGCAAGGCGTAAGCCCATCAATTTATGAATAAAAATGAAAATTACAAAAAAACCATAACAGGGGTCCGATTGTAATGCATGATACCTTAAACGAAAGCTCTTGGCATCAGTATAAATACTGCATTTAAATATTTATTAATTTTTACAAATCATTTTGGTGCCTAAAAATACGGCAAGGCGTAAGCCCATCAATTTATGAATAAAGATGAAAATTCGATAAAACCCGTAACAGGGGTCCGATTGGGCTATCCGTAAGCCCATCAATTTATGAATAAAAATGAAAATTCCATTAAACCCGTAACAGGGGTCCGATTGTGATGGATGATACCCTTAACGAAAGCTCTCGAGATCAATTTAAATACTGCATTAAAATATTCATTAATTTTCAAAAATCATTTTGGTGCCTAAAAATACGACAAGGCGTAAGCCCATCAATCCATAAATAAAAATGAAAATTCGATAAAACCCGTAACAGGGATCCGATTGTGATGCATGATACCTTAAACGAAAGCTCTTGACATCAATATAAAAACTGCATTAAAATATTCATTAATTTTCACAAATCATTTTGGTGACTAAAAATACGGCAAGGCGTAAGCCCATCAATTCATGAATAAAAATGAAAATTCGATAAAACCCGTAACAGGGGTCCGATTGGGATGCATGATACCTTAACCGAAAGCTCTTGGCATCAGTATAAAAACTGCATTAAAATATTCATTAATTTTCACAAATCATTTTGGTGACTAGAAATACGGCAAGGCGTAAGCCCATCAATTAATGAATACAAATGGAAATTCGATAAAACCCGTAACATGGGTCCGATTATGATGCATGATACCTTAAACGAAAGCTCCCGACTTCAATATAAATACTGCATTAAAATATTCATTAATTTTTACAAATCATTTTGGTGCTTAAAAATACGGCAAGGCGTAAGCCCATCAATTTATGAATAAAAATGAAAATTCGATAAAACCCGTAACAGGGGTCCGATTGTGATGCATGATACCTTAAACGAAAGCTCTTGACTTCAATATAAATACTGCATTAAAATATTCATTAATTTTTACAAATCATTTTGGTGCTTAAAAATACGGCAAGGCGTAAGCCCATCAATTTATGAATAAAAATGAAAATTCGATAAAACCCGTAACAGGGGTCCGATTGGGCTATCCGTAAGCCCATCAATTTATGAATAAAAATGAAAATTCCATAAAACCCGTAACAGGGGTCCGATTGTGATGGATGATACCCTTAACGAAAGCTCTCGAGATCAATTTAAATACTGCATTAAAATATTCATTAATTTTCAAAAATCATTTTGGTGCCTAAAAATACGGCAAGGCGTAAGCCCATCAATTCATAAATAAAAATGAAAATTCGATAAAACCCGTAACAGGGGTCCGATTGTGATGCATGATACCTTAAACGAAAGCTCTTGACATCAATATAAAAACTGCATTAAAATATTCATTAATTTTCACAAATCATTTTGGTGACTAAAAATACGGCAAGGCGTAAGCCCATCAATTCATGAATAAAAATGAAAATTCGATAAAACCCGTAACAGGGGTCCGATTGGGATGCATGATACCTTAAACGAAAGCTCTTGGCATCAGTATAAAAACTGCATTAAAATATTCATTAATTTTCACAAATCATTTTGGTGACTAGAAATACGGCAAGGCGTAAGCCCATCAATTAATGAATACAAATGGAAATTCGATAAAACCCGTAACATGGGTCCGATTATGATGCATGATACCTTAAACGAAAGCTCCCGACTTCAATATAAATACTGCATTAAAATATTCATTAATTTTTACAAATCATTTTGGTGCTTAAAAATACGGCAAGGCGTAAGCCCATCAATTTATGAATAAAAATGAAAATTCGATAAAACCCGTAACAGGGGTCCGATTGTGATGCATGATACCTTAAACGAAAGCTCTTGACTTCAATATAAATACTGCATTAAAATATTCATTAATTTTTACAAATCATTTTGGTGCTTAAAAATACGGCAAGGCGTAAGCCCATCAATTTATGAATAAAAATGAAAATTCGATAAAACCCGTAACAGGGGTCCGATTGTGATGCATGATACCTTAAACGAAAGCTCTTGACTTCAATATAAATACTGCATTAAAATATTCATTAATTTTTACAAATCATTTTGGTGCCTAAAAGTACGGCAAGGCGTAAGCCCACCAATTTATGAATAAAAATGAAAATTACAAAAAAACCATAACAGGGGTCCGATTGTAATGCATGATACCTTAAACGAAAGCTCTTGGCATCAGTATAAATACTGCATTTAAATATTTATTAATTTTTACAAATCATTGTGGTGCCTAAAAATACGGCAAGGCGTAAGCCCATCAATTTATGAATAAAAATGAAAATTCGATAAAACCCGTAACAGGGGTCCGATTGGGCTATCCGTAAGCCCATCAATTTATGAATAAAAATGAAAATTCCATAAAACCCGTAACAGGGGTCCGATTGTGATGGATGATACCCTTAACGAAAGCTCTCGAGATCAATTTAAATACTGCATTAAAATATTCATTAATTTTCACAAATCATTTTGGTGCTTAATAATACGGCAAGGCGTAAGCCCATCAATTTATGAATAAAAATGGAAATTCGATAAAACCCGTAACAGGGGTCCGATTGTGATGCATGATACCTTAAACGAAAGCTCTTGACATCAATATAAATACTGCATTAAAATATTCATTAATTTTCAAAAATGATTTTGGTGCCTAAAAATACGGCAAGGCGTAAGCCCATCAATTTATGAATAAAAATGAAAATTCGATAAAACCCGTAACAGGGGTCCGATTGTGATGCATGATACCTTAAACGAAAGCTCTTGACATCAATATAAATACTGCATTAAAATATTCATTAATTTTAACATATCATTTTGGTGACTAAAAATACGGCAAGGCGTAAGCCCATCAATTCATGAATAAAAATGAAAATTCGATAAAACCCGTAACAGGGATCCGATTGTGATGCATGATACCTTAAACGAAAGCTTTCCACATCAGGACAAATACTGCATTTAAATATTCATTAATTTTCACAAATCATTTTGGTGCCTAAAAATACGGCAAGGCGTAAGCCCATCAATTTATGAATACAAATGGAAATTCGATAAAACCCGTAACATGGGTCCGATTATGATGCATGATACCTTAAACGAAAGCTCTTGACATCAATACAAATACTGCATTAAAATATTCATTAATTTTCACAAATCATTTTGGTGACTAGAAAAACGGCAAGGCGTAAACCCATCAATTAATGAATAAAAATGAAAATTCGATAAAACCCGTAACAGGGGTCCGAATGTGATGCATGATACCTTAAACGAAACCTCTCGAGATCAATATAAATACTGCATTAAAATATTCATTAATTTTCACAAATCATTTTGGTGCTTAATAATACGGCAAGGCGTAAGCCCATCAATTTATGAATAAAAATGGAAATTCGATAAAACCCGTAACATGGGTCCGATTATGATGCATGATACCTTAAACGAAAGCTCTTGACATCAATATAAATACTGCATTAAAATATTCATTAATTTTCACAAATCATTTTGGTGACTAGAAAAACGGCAAGGCGTAAACCCATCAATTAATGAATAAAAATGAAAATTCGATAAAACCCGTAACAGGGGTCCGAATGTGATGCATGATACCTTAAACGAAACCTCTCGAGATCAATATAAATACTGCATTAAAATATTCATTAATTTTCACAAATCATTTTGGTGCCTAAAAATACGGCAAGGCGTAAGCCCATCAAATTCGATAAAACCCGTAACAGGGGTCCGATTGTGATGCATGATACCTTAAACGAAAGCTCTCGACATCAATATAAAAACTGCATTAAAATATTCATTAATTTTCACAAATAATTTTGGTGCCTAAAAATACGGCAAGGCGTAAGCCCATCAATTTATAAATAAAAATGGAAATTCGATAAAACCCGTAACAGGGGTCCGATTGTGATGCATGATACCTTAAACGAAAGCTCTCGACATCAGTACAAAAACTGCAATAAATAAAATGTTTTAAATAAAAATTAAAGCCGTTTTCCACTGCATCAACTGCTGAAAATTTTAACATTTAACGTGCAACATGAACTGTCCAAATAATCAAAAGTTGGTATTCAAACTATAAATTTTGTAATTTTGTAATTTTATTATTGTCTGATTGGACTCAATCAATCGGAAAAACCAAAACCGAAAATTAAATTTTTTGGAAATGTATATTTTCTAATTATTTATATGTTAATTAGAATCGTTGGTTTCGTCTGTGAAACTGAAATAGCTAAACATATAGGAAATACCAAACAAATTAGGTAATCGATTTTCTTTTTTATAATAAATTTGTATATAAGTACAGTATGATCTATAGTACACAGATAAAACTTCAGCTTTTAAACAATATAATAAAAAAACTATTCCATGTTAATCGCTTTCAGCTTTAACGTCAGTAGATGATTGGTGATACGAAACATATACTTGGTTTTTCGCTTTTTATCCCGTAAACTTAAACTTATTTTAATTTTAGCAATAGCGAAATATAAAAATACTACCTTACCCACATTTCGAGACAACAGTGGTTAAGTGATGTTTAGATCATACTGTTTATGCAGGTACTGAAATTACCAGTATACGAACATCAATTGGAATTTGAACTTTATGGTTTCGATACAAAAAGTAATGCAAGAGTGCGGATACATTTTCTCATTATTTATTTTGAACGATGAAGTTTACCGTTTTTAGAACATTTATTGGTTGGTTTTTGTTTATGGTATTTTTCTGAAATGTTTAATTTATAATTATCGTACAGACTAACAGCAACAAATCAATCCTTTTACAATAAAAAATATAGAGTTTCGAAAACTATTTGCTGAGGTCAAGGTTCTTTCGAAAACGATTTCTACCAAATTAAAGGATGCAATATCGTTTTTTGCTACATAATAATATCAATGTCAGGCCCGCTGACATTGATATTAATAAATATAATAATATAATAATATAATAATATAATAATATAATAATATAATAATATAATAATATAATAATATAATAATATAATAATATAATAATATAATAATATAATAATATAATAATATAATAATATAATAATATAATAATATAATAATATAATAATATAATAATATAATAATATAATAATATAATAATATAATAATATAATAATATAATAATATAATAATATAATAATATAATAATATAATAATATAATAATATAATAATATAATAATATAATAATATAATAATATAATAATATAATAATATAATAATATAATAATATAATAATATAATAATATAATAATATAATAATATAATAATATAATAATATAATAATATAATAATATAATAATATAATAATATAATAATATAATAATATAATAATATAATAATATAATAATATAATAATATAATAATATAATAATATAATAATATAATAATATAATAATATAATAATATAATAATATAATAATATAATAATATAATAATATAATAATATAATAATATAATAATATAATAATATAATAATATAATAATATAATAATATAATAATATAATAATATAATAATATAATAATATAATAATATAATAATATAATAATATAATAATATAATAATATAATAATATAATAATATAATAATATAATAATATAATAATATAATAATATAATAATATAAAGGTAATGTAATGGGACAAATTTTTTGGATTATTATGGACTTAAAGGGTGAGCTTAAATCATCAGTAACTAGTAGATGTCAAAAACCTTTCGTTATGTTTTCTAACTCATTATCTTTAAGATCAACAAAAGTGCTCTAACCAACATTTTTTTAAAATTAAAAAAACTATATTAAATTGTAGTGTTAATGTATTACTTACCATTGGAAATACTTAGATGTCAGTGATCGGGCCAATTTCTATAACAACTTACCAACGCTTCTTATTCAATTTCAATCAATTTGAATGATAACGGTTATTCTTAAAAGATTTAATTTAATAATGGTGACATCTGTTGCTGAGCCCTCCAGTACTTATCATATGAGCTCCTTTTTATCTTATCAGGTACGAATCTACATAATCGGCTAAATTTAACAAGTAAAATCTTGAGGATGACTAATTGAAAACTAAAAGCAAAACAAAAAAACTTTAAAGTTTGGACTCATATAATTTTGTTTTATTAAATTTTAATTTTTAATTTTTTGTGTGTTAAAAATTATTTTAAATTTACAATTATGATATATATATATATATATATATATATATATATATATATATATATATATATATATATATATATATATATATATATATATTTATATATATATATATATATATATATATATATATATATATATATATATATATATATATATATATATATTAAAAGTAATTAAGAAAAATTTAAAATTAATAGTAAATGTAATATAATGAAAAATATACAATTAATTTTTATTTGTTTCTTATATATTATATATTAATATATATAAATATATATATATATATTATATATATATATATATATATATATATATATATATATATTATATATATATATATATATATATATATATATATATATATATTTATATAAATTCTTGTTAAAATTTCATCAGTTATATTTAATTCATACAATTAATGTTAATATTTATTTTAAATTATTATTTTTAATATATAGATATATAATTATATATAATTTTAAATTCATTCTTATATCTTTTTATAATTTTTCTCAAGCTGTACATAAAAATAAATTTTTTTTTTGTTTTATTTCTTATTTATAATATATTTTTAATATTACAATATAAGTAGAATTATGAATATTTTATTATTTATATTTTAAGCATTTTAAAAATTTATTAATTGTATAGCAGCAGAATAAAATTAAAATGTAACTTAAATTAAATATAGTAGATATTTTATTATTATTAAATATAATTTTTAAGCACTGGATATATATATATATATATATATATATATATATATATATATATATATATATATATATATATATATATATATATAATTATAGTCGAAATCAATTAATAATTACCTTATATTAAAATTTATATTATTACATGATTGCTTTTTCTTTTAGTAATGAAAATATAGGTATTTATGCTACTTAGGTGGTTTGAGTACTGTTTATTTATCTATTGGAAAATTTGATTTGCCAAATTTTTTTTTATTTGCATATTTAGCTCAGAAAATATCAATAAATAATTTAAATAAGAAAATGTATACTCGTTAATTATATTATATATTATATATATATATATATATATATATATATATATATATATATATATATATATATATATATATATATATATATAATATATATATAATATATATAAATATATATATATATATATATATATATATATATATATATATATATATATATATATATATATATATATATATATATAAATAAATAAATATATATATATATATATATATATATATATATATATATATATATATATATATATATATATATATATATATGTATATATATATATATATATATATATATATATATATATATATCAAATGAAACACAGGTTAGTAACACTGAAAAAGCGAAAAAGTGACTTTGATGACATTATACCGAACTTGTCTCAGATTTTTTCAAAGTTGGATGTGAAGAATGATTTTCAATAGACATCACTTCCGAATCTATAAAGATAATAATGTTTGTGACACACGAAGGCATTTACAGGTTTAAGCGAATTATGTTTGGATTAAATTGTGCGAGTGAAATATTTCAGAGACTCATAGATAGTTTGCTGGTTAATTTGAAGAGCGTGTTGCTGTACATAGATTACATCATAATTGCAGATGCAATTGATAAGGAACATTTCAGAGCGTATAAACACTTATCCTGAAGAATTAAAATGTGGAGTGGGAAAGAGGACAACAACAATAATACTGATAAAAGTACTAATACTGTACTAGTACAGCAAAAAGAAAATAGGTAGTGGGTCTTTGCATTTGAAACAAAGTTTTTAAGATAGAACGAGAAAATATTATCAAAACGGAACAAAATACGGAAGGAATCACAATATCATATCCTGTGATAATAGAAGTAAATACACGTCTAAGAAATACTGTAATTGAACAGAACGCAAAGTAACGCATCAAAGATGAAAAGAAGATTCAAAAGAAGGACATAACGGGATTATCAAAAATAAACATGAGTCAGGATATAGCAGCCTATCTTGAACGATTACTTTGTAGGTACAATCTGTTAATTATGATTGATGAGTATAGCAAATATGTTGTGGTTGAACTGATAAAAACGATGATTGCACAAGGAAAGCAAAATTTCTTTGATTAGCAGATTTAAACTTCCAGATATATTAATCACATATAAAGGACCGACTAGGTCAGTGAAACGAATCAAAACTACACAAATAGCATTGAAAAGTAGGAAGCAATAGTATTCATGTACTGGGCCCTTATTCTATTGAAATCGATCGACTTCGTTAAGCGTTCATTTTGTCAAAAAATTAATTAATTTCGATAGCGGTCGTTACTGATACTTAGCAACCACCATTTCCGGATTGTTCATGTTCGACTTCATCCTAAGTTTTTTCACAGGCGTTCAACTAGAGGAGATAATGAACGAAGTTGATCGATTTCAACAATAGAAGCCGAGGTGGAATTTCGGCTCAGACTATGTACAGAAGAGATTTTCGAGAATAAATATTAACCGATTTTTTTAATTACGTTACTGCTTTAAAATCCAAATTTACGCCGGATGGAATTTTTAGTTTAGACGAAACAAAAATGTCTACTGTGTTTCAAGCACCATAGGTCAATACAATTTTTGGTTGAAGGTGCCCTATTTTAATTGTTTAATTTTTATTTTTAGATTTCGGTTCCCACTGGTAAAAAGTCTGTCAGAACGAGGTAAATCATTGAAATTCTCTGGAATATCTTTGAAAGCAGTTATCACCGTGTATGCACAGATAAACAATTCCTAAAAAGTTGGTTTTGATGAATTGAATCCGGTAAAAATTATATTAGTCTACCAGGTTCCAAAGCTAATTTTTTTAGAACTTTGATGAAGCCTGTGTTACAGATCGACTAAACCGAAAATAAACTAATGGAAATAGCATAAATGTAGCATGTGAGGCTGTTGGCAGAAATAGATGTAATAGCTAGAAAGTATATAGATGCCTACCCAAAACACTTACTAGATTTAAAAATCTTCAGGAAAATGCATTTCGTTATCATTAGATTAAAGATTATTTGACTCAGATTTGCAGTGTTATTTCACTACCGAAGCATGTATTCATTTACGAAAAACTTCCCTTGTCACAAAATTACCAGTTTCAGGAGACTTAGTTCAAATCCGCTTAGCAGATCCTTTTTGTTAATAGTTCCAGCTTTATTGATATTTTAGTAAAGGTATTGAATTATTTTTTGAGATTTTAGCCAATATTACGGAAATCGAAGTGTAGATAGTTAGCTGCAGCTAGCCTGGAACAATATAGTTGTCACCATACGTCTAGGGCTGAGGTGCCATGAAGAATAAATACAGTACCAAGTACTTAGCAGTTAATAATTAAATCGATAATTAATGCTATGATTTATCGATTAAATTACAATTAGAAGCCTTTTATAACAAAACCCCAACAAGGACCTTAGATGGCAGATTAGATGGAAGAATTATTGCATGTAGGTCCTAAATTGTAAAACTGTATCAGAAAACGTTTAATGCGATTTCGACTACGTTAAACAGCATTTGGAAAGAATAATGCCAAAATGTATCGTCAGATTCGTGTCACTTGTTTCCATTTAATTTTAGGGACAATAAACGCTTAAATATATATATATATATATATATATATATATATATATATATATATATATATATATATATATAATATATATATATATATATATATATATATATATATATATATATATATATATATATATATATATATATATATATATAATATTATAAAATATAATTATCGAATCTACATTATATCAAAATACAAAAAAATTTGGATGGAATAAATAATTCATCACCCTTTATTTTTAGAGTAACCGCAGCCTTAATTTTACCAATATCTTATAAAAAAAACTTTACTTCATTCCCTGTAAAAAGAATACAATCTGAATTTTTCAAATTAATTAATTTAATATTAAAAAAAAAATAATAAATTCATCGTAATTTAATGAAATTTTAAAATTTAGCACCAACTCATTATTATATCACGTTCTCTAATTTAATTAAAATTAATCCAATAATTGATATTTTCATATTGATAATTTTTGTTTTCCATTTTTTTTTTTGTATATTTTAAGTACAAACTTAAAAATATAATTAATTTTCTTTTATTTTGAGTTTGGAAGAGCATTATTTTTGTTTTAAATATTAATAAAAAAAATTAAAAATTATTATAATATATTTACATGAAAATAATTAATTAACATTCGTTTGTTTTATTGCACTGCATTAATTAATATATTTTATTTTTAATTATTTATATTGAAAATAAATTAAACACAAGAAACTTAAAATAGAAAAATAAAAAAATTAATTAAATTTACGGTTTTGATTTTATTTATTTTCATTTGTCTTGTCTAATGATTTGTTTTAATTTTTTGTTTTTAATTCAATTATCTATTTACAAAACAAAATTTTTTGTTTTAGCTTAGATTTTATTTTATGTGATCAATTATTGTATGCAGCAAGCTTTGTTTAGGGAGGGAAATTGAAAAATATCGAGTAGGCGACGAGAGAGGTCTCCTCGGTGAAGAAAGCAAAATGAGTTCTCGTCTTTGTTATAAATATAAAAAAGTCAGCAAAGTACCTAATGCCTAATAATAACAATGGATTTTCTAATAATATTTCCCGATATGCATTTAAACGTGCAAAATGAAAAAACCTCGATAACCTCATTCATTAAAGATATGGACGTAGTAGAATACCAAAGAACAATCTCATTACTCAGTGTCCGTCAAAAAATTGATAGTTGCGACTGAGCATAAATTGGAGTCAATTGGAATGCAAGTGTCGGTTTACATAATGAAAGCGAAGTCTGAAGTGAAAGAGCATTTGCCGAACTTTAAGAATCTTGTTGAGAATTAGACAAATCGGAAAATTAAAATTCTGTAATCAGACGATGGCTCTGCTTAGTTTTTTTAAGAACATGCTGAATACGACTCCAAACGACTGCGCCTTATTCGCCGGAACAAAATGGCATCGCGGAAAGGATGGAAAGAACCCTTGTTGAAAAAGCACGTTGCATGTTAATAAAGGCTGGTTTTCCGAAAAGTTTCTGCGTGGAAGCAATCTCAACAGCAACATATTTAACAAATCGGACACCATCTCGAGCAGTGAAACATCAGATTACGTGTACATATGGAATGAAGGAAAACAGAATCTTAGCCATTTCAAAGTTTTTAGAAGAAAGTGAATGGTGCATATTCCGAAGAAGAAACGCAAGAAGTTTGATGCCAAATCGGGAAAATGCGTGATATTTGGAGATTATGACAACTCTAAAGCTTATCGCCTATATCATTCTGTCAAGAAAACAATCGAAACATGCTGAAGCTCTGAATAAGAGTGTGTCTTCGATGCAAGAATTGAGCTTCGATTCCATCAATACATTGTTACCATCAATACCATTTCTGAAAGGGTCGAACAATTTAACGATAACTGGGACGAAGCGGATAACGCTAGTGAGAACAACAAATGTCTCAGCGTCTTCAACAACAAATGCTGTTTTTGTTGTTGAAGACGCTGAATACGTCCCAGAAACTGAAATGGGTCGATTGTTGGAAAAATCATTAAGAAAATCATAAAGAATTCCGAAACCGAAGGTTTATGATGATTTTCTGTCGTATTTGTCAAAATCAGTTGAATCAAATGATCCTGTGACCATTGAGAAAGCATTATCGAGGTTAGATGCAAAATTGTGAAAAGTCAGTAATGCAAAAGGAGTCCCTTCCTAAACTAAACCTATTGCTTGCAAGTGGGTTTTCAAGACCAAAAGAGATGACGGAGTTCGAATTATCCGTCCTAGGCTCGATTAGTCATAAACGGATACGCGCAGAAGAAAGGCATTGATTATGAGGAAACGTAGTCACCACGTTTTCTAATTATTGACATAGACCGAATGGATTCTGTGATGGCTTTTATACAAGGTGAGTTAATAAATCAAGATATATACATGTTACAACCGGAAGGGTATATATCAACGGCGAGTGAAAAAATCTGTAAGTTAAACATGTCAATATATGGATTGAAGCAAGCTAGCCGAGTTTGGAACACAAAAAAAATTACATCCATTCGTATATTACAGATTCGCCAATAATAAGATGCTTGTAGTCGCAATCTATGTCGATTACATACTCATTTTGTCAAACGATTAGAATTCAAAGATGCATTTGAAATCGTGCCTGATGAAGTTAATTAAAGTCAAAAATATGGGTCTAGCGAAACATATCTTGGGCTTACGAATAACACGTGATAGAGCTGAATAAAAGCTTTGGTTGGACTAAGAGGCCTATGTGAATCAGATAATGAAAAGATATGCAGGACTGCAACCCGGTTTCTCCACCTTTAGACCTAAATCAAAAGTTGACCAAAATTATGTCGCCACGAGACGAATTGCAGAGTAATGAAATGAAGAATATAGCATATCAGGAAACGGTTGGAAGCTTGATGTTTGCAGCGCAGGTAACGAGGCCCGACATTTTCCATGCAGCTGTACATGCCCTGTGCTGCTATGCAGCAAAACGGGTTCTCAGGTATTTAAATGGTACAACTGATGCCAAGCTTTAGTAGTGATGATTTATCGATTGTAGAGTATACTGATTCAGGCTGGGCAGGAGACTTGGACGATAGAAGATCGACTATTGTTTGTCGCTTGTATAGACTATTGTTTGTATAGTTTGTCGTCGGCTCAAAAATCTAGAAAAGGAACTACTCTCTGGAACACCAAAAGAAACTGTGCGGTATTGTAATACTAAGGGGGCCATCGATCTAGCCAACAGTAATGCTCATTATTCTAACAAAACACATCGATATTCACTGTTCACAATAATTAGATATAACTACATGGGTAAACACAAGATGGTGAAAGAAGTAAACCTGGGCATATCCTTATTCAGTTTCGGGATCTATAACTCAACTTAAGTTTAAATGATTATTCATTGTGGTAGTAATCCAGAGCATCGATCTATCTTCGATCTTTTCTAAGTTGGCCCAAAACAAAACACGTCGTGCGATGGCACAAAATATCATCGTTCACGATTGACCAACAGAAATAATCAAATTTTCTTTAGAAACCAACAGTTCAGATACCTCGAACTCTACTACAAACTTTCAATTTTTGAAACCACTGCAACTCGAGCTAAACCAGATCCTGAGAGAGCAACTATACTTAGGAGCAAACACTGGTCTACGAGTGCCAGTTACAGCATTTATTTCGATCATAAATCAACGCTCGTCAATAAAAAAAAACATTAAGCGAGTGATACAATATCAACAACCCGGTAACCTGTCTGGTACGTTCCTATTCTTACTGGCAGTGGCAAGTTGAAAATATGAGGTCAGTAAGTCTCGAGGTACATTTTGTATTTCAATAGTAGCTGGGCTAAATAATGAACTGTCTACAAAAGCGTGTGAGCAAATCAATACTCGCTAAATTTTAAGGTTATGGTAAAGGAACAAGTATCTTATTGGAATTTTGACAATCCTGGATCCTAAGAATTGAGGCCAAAATTTAGCAATATTATCAATATAAAATTGGTCTGATTGCGATTTGGTAATTTAAAATAAGATTTAAATTACCATAAATGTGTCCTGAAGTAAGTTGGACCGTTTTCGGATGGATGTACCAATAGCTTGAAGATAATTTAAAAAGACGCGGTCCTTATAAATTTCAGCCTGAAAAATATAGTGATGTGCAAATGTGTGTAGATTACTACGTCTAATACCGTAGGACGATAAAAGACATTTCCACAAGTGGATACCAGATGTCGAGTTGTCTTCCTTGTCGAGGAGAACAGAATTTGCAGCCCAAGTGTTTTCACACGGCTGATAAATGACCTTTTAGGTAGTCTGAGATACAGCATTGATAAGGCATTTTAAATCAGTATGTTACTTAAGCAGAATTCGGGATGTACATGGTAATGAAAATGAGTTTTCCGTAGAGGTAATTATAAGAAAACGGGATAAAAGAATTTAGGAATTGAAATTGGGGTTGGTTTAAGGATTTGTTTGTCGAAAATCAGTGGATTGAGTTTAAACTTGATTCTAAACTTGAATTGTGTATAAGTTGTGTATGATGGTCATAATTCTAAACCAGAGGGTAGGACTATGGGTAGAACTATCGGTTGAAGCTGAAGATAACACTGAATTGGAAGTTAAATATTGTTGATACGCAGTCCAAATAACTTTTGGGACTTGCTACTTGTTTAAAATAAAGCATATTTTTTTAAAAGATAACAAAGAGAGCAGAACCAGTGTCGAATAATGTGACTAAGGAATAATTGAAGTGGCTCGTAAATTATTTACTACTGAAAAATCAAGCTTGGAATCGTAAAGGAACCAAATAAACAATTGAAGTTGTGTTTGGATTCAAAACATTCTAGCGCCAACGCTTGGTAAAGGATTATTATTCAATATCTACTATTGTTGACATTAAAAGTAAGCCTTACGATAAAAGTTATTTTACAGAGCTTGAACTTAAGGACGGATTTTGGCTGGTTGGCATTGATGACAAGTCCTTCCCGAACACACTTTGGCTGCTATAGTTTCAAACGTTTGCCTTTTGGTTTAAACATTTCTGTGAAAGTAACGAAAATATTATTCCTTGTTTCATTTTTACCAGACTTTTCACTCTGCCGTTGTATACAAAATTGTTCTCCAATGTGCTATGCTTCAAAGAGTGTTAGTGTACAGATAGAACTTACGCTGAAATTTTGTATAGGGTCTAAAAGACGGCTAAAAGTCAATCATTATTGACTGGAATACTAATAGAAAGGTTAAAAAGTCGTAAAATCTAATTAGCGTGAAAAATAGCGGATAATGCTTTTGTTTTTGATTTGGATGATTTGTCTAAGTTACTCAGCATGTTATTCCTACATATAACATATTAAGTCTGCGGCTGTTACAGTTGTTAAACGCTAGAATTACGGTAAGCTCGGGCATATTAGTTAAAATTGTCGTAATAAACAACATGGAAACAAAAAGGGACACGTGCAAAAATTAGGTGATGGTTTATATACCGTATTGTCGATAATACAAGAAAGAAATAACAGTAACTGGTTTTTCGATAGTACTGCTACCACACAAATTACAATAATAGAGAGTTATTTACAAGGACTAAAAATAGTACTAGTAGTGTAATGGCAGCAGACGGTAATGTAATGTGATTACCGAAAAAGAAAAAATGACACCAGAACAAGCTAGTCTACTTTAGAGCTAAAAAATGTATAGCATATACTGGAAAGCACTGCGAATCGTTTTTCAATTAGCCAAATTATGAAAAAAAGAAACACAAAGGACTCTTCGATAATGTAGCAGTTAAGGTTGTAAATGACAATGTAGTTGTAAATGGTTCTGAGCATAAAAAAATGGTTCACTTAAATTCAAGAAGTTTGGTAAAACTGTAACGGGAATTATCAGAGAGTATTAAACTTATGTTAAGCGACAAAATGACGGTAAAATCTGTTCCATTCAAAAACAAACTCGTTAAGCTGGATCCCGGGATAATATACCAAACATCGACTTTGTATACACTAGAGCAAAATGGCCTGGCCGAGTTAAATGATCTATCAATTGTATAAACGGCACGTTAAAAACTTACTTCGGGGAATGCCCGATAGTGGATCATAATAAACGCGAAGAAGCGTTATCCAAAGAAAATGCTGATCAATGGAAGGTCACAATGGAAGTTGAAATTCAAGCATTGCAGGAAAATGGACTGCGGAAGTTACAAGATTTGCCAGAGATTCGAGAACCATTAATTGTAAATGGGTTTTTCGAATAATGGAAATCTCACTAGGGTGCCTTTTAGGAATAAAAGGCCATTTGTAACGAAAAGGACTTGATTTTTGGATTCGCAGTTCAAAATGTAATAAAAGTGGAGCAAATAGACGCAGTTTCGCTGTATTTTCACGAAAAATGGTGCGGAGAGATCTATATGGAGCAACTATCACACTGAATAGATAGTTCAAAGGGCTAGCCATGGGCACTTCGGAGGATCCAGTTAATATACTTGGAAGATTTACCGCACGACTGAAATGGCATGACCGAGACGCATAGTTGCGTGTTACATGGCAGATTCAGATTTGAACATCCTGAGAAATTATTGAATGTCTGCATTTAGATTGACGTAAAAGAGAAACACGAAAATGAGCGAGGAAATCAACCAAAAATTGTCATTGCTTTTCGTCGATTCGCTGGGGTTGTGCAGGAAATAGCAGGCACTTTTAATATTGCGTTTTGCAGCAGTGATTCAAAGTGAGTTAATAAATTGAGATTATTGGGAGTAGTCAGGTCGGTCGATTACCCGGACTTTGCCAAAAGTAGCTAGAGACATCAAACAATAACAGCCGTCCTTAGAGGCCGTACATGGTATGACAAATTAGAAACTAGCTGAAAAACCTTCAGGGCCGTTGGACGGACCGTTGTGCAACGATGCACAATTTTAGTGGTAACCGGCGCACGAAGCATTTACGAAGGCCGAGAAAAACTACCCGCAGCCATTACCGAAGCATAAATGAACCAGAGGTTTCCCAAATTCTTTTCTCTAGACGAGATGGACTAACGACCATACAAGAGTACATTTTTCATGGCGTTCTAATTATCGTATCGGGGCGCTTATATGATCAAATCCTTGCCGAGCTGCACCAAGGCCATCCCGTATCTATTAGTACGACGAAAGGCCTTCAATCGACGAGATGCTAATGAAGCTCTGTGGAAATTGTGCAGTAAACGCAAAAATACCAATCAAATGTACGTTGCAGGCGTGGCTAAAGGCCCGTGGTTGAGGTTGCACACGATTTTGCTGGGCTCGTAAATGGTTTTTGTTTTTTAGTGATCGTCGATGCATTTAGTAAGTGGCCATAGATTTTAAAAAAGCAGTCAATAACAAACGAAAAAGCAATCGTACGTTTGGTGAATGTGTTTTCCCGTCAAAGACTTTGTGACACCAGTGTTTAAGACAATGGGTTCCAAATTGAGTCGGAATAATTCGATCACTTTAAAACGGCACCATCTCATTCTCAATCAAATGGCATGCTGAAAAATCGACTCGTTGAAAACCGGATTCAGAAGAGAAGTTAGTACAGATCAAATTTTTGATGTGCTATCGTTAAACACTTTCGGTCACTCGTACTCGTTGTGAAGAGATGCGAGTTGGTAAACTACGTTGTTTTTACAGAAACGGCGATGGGGAAGAGGAAAGTGAAAACCCATGCAAACCAGCTGAAAAAGCGGGTAACTTTCCTCGATGGCCGCAAAAACCCTATTACTGGATGATTTTGAATTACCAGTGCTTTTTTCGCGGTGACGCGTAACTTATTATCTTCCGTTTGCTTTTGTTTATAACCTATTTTACTGACAAATTAACTTATCTGTCATGTTACACAAATTAAATAGTTTTTGATCTTAACGTTAGTTTGTTGATTTTACTTTTGACTGATACAATAAATTTTACATAAATAAAATAAGAAAATATTTTGCTATATAGTCGAATGGCTGCTAAACTGTTAAAGCTCATTGCATTTAAGCATACACATTTGCATTATGTTGTTTCGAGCAGCTGCCCAAAATTAATTTTTAAAAACAAAAAACGACGAAAATAATGTGTATGCAGTGAACATAATTGAGCGGCTGATTAACGCGCATTTATAATTATTTATAACATTTATTAAATTTGTACTTTTATGAAATATTATATATATTTTGTAATTAATTAAATATTTAATAAATATAATTACTTCAATTTTCGTATTATTAATTATATTTTTTTTTTTATTTAATTCAAATTTTAAATCCAGAAACTATTTAAATTATTATTGTAAAGTTCAGTCTATTATTTTCAATTTTTTTTTATTTTTAGATTTTTTCAAAATATTTTATTATTATATCCAACAACAAAAAAAAAATGTATATAAGTGCCCCATATATAAATATATATATGTATGTATATATGGAAAATGATAGGCACCCAATTTTAATTTTTATTTTTAATTTCAATCATGTTATCATTAGACAAGGATTTATATTATTTTTTTTTTAATTTTAATTTTCTTTTTTTAGTAAAAATATATTTATGTTTATATTTAATTTAATGTTAAGCATATATATAAAAAAAATATTTAAATTTCTTATTTATTTACACTAAATCCATATTATTAATATATAAAAATAAATTATTTTTAAGAATATAAATTTATATATATATATATATATATATATATATATATATATATATATATATATATATATATATATATATATAAATTTACTTATTTACATTTAATTAATTAAGTTTTTTGTGTTAAGTTTTTAATATTATTTTTTTTATTAATTTTAAAATTTTTTTTTTATTTAATATTTAGTGATTGACTTTTTCTTATTTAATTAAATTATTATTTTAAAAATAAGGAATGTAAATGTAGTATTGGCTTATCCGACTATATATTAACTATTTACAAAACTTTTTTGTAATTGTTCATTATATGATTTACAAATAACTAAATTTTATAGTAATTTGTAAAATTTCACTTTTAATTTTGTCACTATGACGTTATATTCTACTTACGCCCATGATTCCGCATCGTTGTTGATGACTGGAATTTCGTGTTGAAATTTAATTGTTTTAACTGTGGGATCATAATGTCCCGCTAAATAATATGTATCATTATTATCATAAATTGATGTATATGTTTTTGGATCGGGTCCAAATTTTTTGGTATAATTTGGTAATTGTAAAACTTCACATTTATGTGATATTGTTTGTACATCGTTTTCATCTTCGTGCGGTGATTCAAAGAGAGCACCCTAAAATAGATTTAAAAATATATATTAATAAATTTTTTGTTCGTCTCATAAATAAGATGCACGTGGATTTACTGGAAATTTTAAATTTGGACATCCTTCTGTTTCTTCGGGATGATAGAACCATTTAACTCGTACAACCATTTTACTGCACGATGTTTCCCACATTGATTCAATACGGCCAATATATGGACGATCTGGTCGACCCGTCGATAAAAATACGGCACTATCGCCCACCGAAATTAATTCTTTACCCCGTTGGATCATACGGAAGAATGTACGTTTTTGGCGTCCTTTGCCTATGGATCGTTTAAATCCTTTACCTGACCACGCCCATAATTGCCGAGCTGGTAGGAATGCTGCAATTTTACTTCGGGTCTCAGCCGAATTTTGACGTTCTTTCTTCTTTTTAGGTTCCTGTAAATTAATTTTATGATGAATTAATATCGTAATTAAATCAAGTTGTTTCTTAAAGCAAAACTGTTAAGTAAGAGAGCTGATTTCAAAACAAAGGAAATAAACCAACGTTATTTGGGTTCTACATAGTGAAAATATCATAAAGCGCAAAATAAGAGTCTTAATGGAATTAAATTGTATCTCCTAACCTACGGATCCCAAAAATTCATATAACTATCCAAATATAGAACCTTTTTTAGAGGTCATAAATCACTGCACTTGAAACGGCAGTCTTCTTTATATGGAGTATTTCCTAACAAAATTACTGCGAATCCGTTCGCATAAAAGAATCTATCGTCTAAACTAGAGAACATTTTGTGCCTAACTTTTTAAAAAATGTACTTCTAAATTGAACGATTCATAGATCATTGAATTGTGTTTGTAGAAGGACTCTTCAAACAGCGGACAACCACAAACGCATAAAAATAGACCACCATCCAATGTAACATCTCATAACCTATTCGTTTGTTCAATACTTCCCTCAGTAATGGATAAACGTAAAGAATCATTATGGGGACACGTAGACCGAGCCCTTTTAGACTCTGGCTCATAAACAAGCTTTATTACGGAAACCTGTATGAAAATGGGATATTATTACCCTCATTGGAGTAGAACATTTTTTAAGTATACTTCAAGATGGTCAAATCAAAACAAACCCAAAGGATAAATCATAATATTCTAGGTTGCAGAATACTGCTTTTTGTTGGATAGTTTCAGGGAGATCGAATGACATCAAAGTAAATCAGCCTACAATTAGAAACAGCACATTTGCATGACAAACGATATCGACAAGATCTTAAGAAAATTCTAGGAACGTGATACCGTCAATGATCAGACTGTCATTTTGTCGCCAAAAGCAGCTTCAGAGGGATCCAGAAGGGCAATTCGGTGTACGGCTTCATTCCGAAGAATCATCCACGAGTTTGCGTGATTCTGTGCATCACGCTATTCTGAATGCTGGCTGATTCCAACTAACGAGTGATGTGTTATTTATTCCGATTCGTATAAAACGCAAACAAACCAAAGGTATCCAGAATTTGCAGCTTTTACCTTAGACAAGAGGAACTCCAAGTCTTAACCTACATTATTAATTCTGCGTGACATACGTGCAGCTAATAAGAATGCTGGACCACCATTACTGTTATCGCTTCTACTGCAAGAGTTCGGGATAAATTAATAAACTCAAT
This sequence comes from Tipula confusa, assembly GCA_963556175.1. Lineage (NCBI taxonomy): Eukaryota > Metazoa > Arthropoda > Insecta > Diptera > Tipulidae > Tipula > Tipula confusa. Next base: position 95,449,684 of record OY744476.1, read on the forward strand.
AGAGGTTCTAGAGCGTTAAAATGAGCTTCAGTCCTCTATATACTGTACTTCTAAAATAATACTCCGCAAAGACTTATAATAAGAATTTTTGGTCAATTTTTCAAAGAGTTTTTTAGGGGTCCTAAAATTGATACTATTAACCGAACTATGGCATACAAGTTGAGACCTCGGCGTTGTAAGCAAGTATCTGCCGTCGCTATACGACCTTGTGACTTTGATTTTGATACTATAGCCATAATATTTTGAGTACTTCCTAACAAAATACAATACAAAGCTCTTCAACTTTTATGGACTTTTAAAAAATGATCTCCTAAACTAAAGGACATAAACTAAACTAAATAATACTATATAGCCATCTATATTGAGTCCTTCTTAACCTATTATACACCATGCAAACCTTTAACTTATATAGTCATTGATATTTTACAGAAATTTATCTTTTAAACTAGAGGTCCTAGATTATTAAAATCAATTCATGTTCTTGTATATATATTTAAGCACCTCTAGCATTATATTTCGCCAAACCTTGACTGAAAATATTTTATAAAATTTGTAACGAGTTATACCACCTAAATTAAAGAGCTTAGATCACTTAAATTGAGACCTATTAGAGGTCAGAGCACATTGAGTTTAAAACAATCTATTTATTATGTTGATAACATCTTAAACTACACGGACCTTAGTTTAAATCTTATACAGTATGAAAATATTTCAAATAGTTGTATCTTCGAATCTAGAGGTCCTAGAATATTAAAATTTAAGCATTAATCCTCTATGTATTGAGGCTTTTAACGTAACATTCTGCAAAGACTAACATTGAAAATATTTTGTTGCAATTCCAAAGTGTTGTACCTCCTAAATAAGGGACCCTAGATTACTAAAATCGAGTTTGAGATTGTATTCGCTTTTGGATTTGGGCGACTTTTTAAAAATATTTAGCTCCGTAATTAGAGATCACATATTGTGGTGTTTCTAAATTAATATTTTGCAAAAACTTCTAAACTCTTTTTCTAAACTAGAGGTTATAAAGCATTAAAATACAGACCATTTTAAGGGTTCATAGAATTTTTTTTAACAATATCTTTACCGCACAAACTTTCAACTTATGTAGTATGTTTGTTTAAAAGAGTTGAACTATTTCCTAAACTATAGGTAGAGGTCCTAAAGCACAACAATTTATAAAGTACATGTGTTGTAACTTCTAAGTTAGAGGTCATATAGCATTTAAATTGAACCTTTAGGCTTTTTTTAATTAGTCATTTTAATCCTCATGTATTGAAACTTTTTTAGGGGTCATAAAACATCGAATTTGATACTTTAGGTATCTATATATTGGGTTTTTCTATCAAATTAAATCGCAAATACTTCCAATTTAATTAGTATTTTGATATTTTAAAGAGTTCTTTATCTCCTAAACTAGAGGTCCTAGAGAAATATAGTGGAAGCTTTACTTCTCTAAAGACCTGCAATGAAAATATTTTGTCAATTTTTCAAAGATTTAATCTCGTCAACTAGAAGTCCTAGGGTACTAAAAATTGGTTTAACCATCCAAATGTTGAAATATTACTTTCTAGTTCCTGACCAACTATATACAGCAAATAACTTCAACTTATACAGGACGTTAATGTTTTAAAGAGTTTTATCTTCTAAACTAAAGGTCAAAAAGCATGAAAAATGGATTTTAGTCTTCCTATGAAAATAATTTGTCGACTCAATAAAAATTTGTAAATCCTTAACTAGAGGTCATAGAGCAATAAAATTGGTATAACCATCTATTTATTAAGATGTTTAGGGGTCATGAGCATTGAATTTGAAACTATAACTTAAGTATTTTTTAACCAATCATATACCGCATAGACTTTGAACTTATATAGTATGTTGATATTTCAAAGCGATGTTTCTTTTTAGTTAGAGGTCTTAGAGCATTAAAATCGAAGTTTCAGTCCCTGTATTATTTAGTACTTTAAATTTTATTGCACAAAGACCCCCAAAGACAATAGTGTGTGCACATTTTTTAAAAAAGAGTTGTATCTTCTAACCTAGAGGTCCTAGAGTGTTCAAAATCAAAGCTTTAGTCTTCTATATATGATGAGTTTCCAACATAATATTCAGCCAAGAAGCCCAAACAAAACATTTTGTCGGTGTAACAAACTAAGACCTAAAATTCAAACTAAGATCTTCAACGAAACTATTTTGCCTAATTTTAGGAGGACCTTAGGCATTAAAATAGGCGCAGTAATCATTAAAATGTTACGAGTACAATCACAGCGGTACATCGAGATGATTACAAAAATAAACTAAAAATAATATTTCGGGACATCGAAGAAAGTTTCCCGCAGCATAATGCCACTGTACCACCGTAACCATTCCGAAAATGAAATTTTTATTTAAATCTAATTTTTTGTTTGAAAATCTAAGAAATATGTCGGAAGACGACGACAAAACAGAGACACAACAAGTAACCCAAAGATGTAAGATTGTAAAGGAGAAGTAACAGTATTTACATGTCCCCTTCAATTTGTGACCGAATGGATGTGATGCCATATCCGGCCTTTTAAGTAATCCATCAACTGAGAATCACTATTCTGTTCTTAAAAACAGAGACAGATAGAGGCACTGTTGAGTGGTAGTGATATTGATGATTGGTGACCATCAGAATTATTACAACACATAAAGACGCTAGCCGGGGACAATTTTAGCGAAAAAATTATCCTCTTATTGTGGTCAAGGAAGATGCCGGAGGTGACCTCATCGCATTACCAACACAGCCAGACAAAGTTATGTCAGAAGATTTAACTGTCATGGCTGATCGGTTGTTTAACACAACTAACACTAGTGGGTCCATAAATGCTATCAAGCGAGCGTCAAGTGTAAAGAAACGCGTGAGCCATGGAAGTGATAAAGCGACCCCATATTGTCGAGTCCAAAAACTGAAAAGGAACGCCTAGTAAGGTTCGAGCTGGCGTTGGGTGATCTAAAAGTGAATGGTAGGGCAAGGACACGAGGAAGACGTTTTCCCTCATCCTCTAGACTCTCCAGCAATTCAACGTGGCGATTTAGATCAAACAGTAGACTGAGGCAAACCCATTGAAATGATTAATTATTATCACCGATTTCTACCTAGAATTGTTTAAAATATTAGCCCGATTCACTCGCATAAGCCTGAGACATCCAAAAATTTGCCTTGGACTGAGCAATGCGATTTGGCATTTTTGAGGCTAAATAGTGAATTAGCGGATGTCGCGTTCGATGAACGAGGGTAAGTTCAGCATTACGACTAATGCATTTAATACTGCAGTAGAAGCATTCATGCAACAGTATAACAACGGTAGTTGGGAACCGAGGCTAAATAGTGAATTAGCGGATGTCGCGTTCGATGAACGAGGGTAAGTTCAGCATTACGACTAATGCATTTAATACTGCAGTAGAAGCATTCATGCAACAGTATAACAACGGTAGTTGGGAACCGCTAGGTTTCTTTTCGAAGAAACTCGCAGAAGCTGAAGTACAATATTCAGCATTTTATAGAGCGCTGTTGGCGATTTATTGTGCCATTAAACATTTTCGATATTTTATCGAGGGTCGGAACTTTATCATTTTTACCGACCATAAACCTCTGACAATATCTATAACAAAGTTCCTTGGCTCACATAGAGTACGTAGTACAACGTATAATTCCAAACTTATGGCATGGTTGAACGATTTCATCAGCAACTGAAAGCCACACTCATGGCCAGAAGCAACACAATCACCTAATTGGTCCTCTGAAATTAGATCTACGGTGAAAGAGGATATTAAGTTTTCATCTGCGGAGCCCATCTATGTGCAGACTATTAAGGTTTCTAATAAACTCTTTATCGAAAATCCTCAATGATTTGTGTCTATTCACGACACAGTAGCTGCGAAATACAATGAAACATCTAGTATGTACCTTCTATCGTCCCGAAAACATTGGATATCTGCGAATATGCTTTCGTAATGGTTGATAAATTTTGGACTAGGTTACAAACAACAATTAATTTATATTGCTAGATTTAAACCTGGTACATAACGCGAAGTTATTGCGAAAAAATCACGATGTGTCTATCAACAACCTTAAATTTTTTCTAATGTCGATAGCCTTTTATCTGCGGAGGGGGTTCAAAGATATTAAACTTCTAAACTTGAGGTTATAGAGCTCTCAAATTAGTATAGTCCATTTATAGAGACCTTGCGAGAGCGTCTACAGAACTTGAATTGGAAACTAAAACTTTCTATATGTAGGATGCTCCTTAACAAAATGTAGAATCAAAATAGAGTACATTTTGATTTTGGGGTTTTAAAACTAATTTTAAATTCGAACAACAATTTTTTTGGTACTTACATAAAATGATCCTGAACTTTCCGTTATCGATGAGGCCACTTCATCTTCGGTCATTGTTTCCTCTTTGATTGTCGGATCAAAATCACTATCTTTTGAAATCGGCTCAATTGAATTATTTGCCAATATCTCGGCCTTATTAATAATTTCATAAGTCAATTTATCTTTACTGTCGGTATCGTCACGCGATGATGACACATCATCTTCGGCCGACATGTCATTATCACGATGATGTTTCTTATGCTTTCTTCGTTTTTTATGTTTACGATGTTTACAAAATTCATCGACACACTTATGTTTTCGTTTATGTTTTTTTTGTTGTTCGACAATTGCTGTAGCAGCCACAACATCACCATTGGACGAATCCAACGATAATTGTTGTTTTAATTTATCTTTTTTCATTTTCTTGAGACGTTTTCGCTCCCTGTGGAAATAAATCGAAAGATTAGTTGGTTTGATAAAAGATTTTATCGATTTTAGTCGTCAAACTAGTATCTTACCTTTGTGCAACTTTATCACCATTCTTATCCTCTTCACTATCGTTATTGCCATTCGATGATTGGAAAAAATTCGATTTTGATAATCCAAGACTATTGTCGGTGGTTGTTTCGGGATTACTTTGACTTGAACGTCGTTTACGTTTACCTAAACTAAGCAATGGATTGGGATCGTATTCTGGAAAAATAAAAACAAAATCACGTTAGCGAGACGCTAACAAACGATTAAATTGTATATTATGCTCACCAACGATGGGGTAATCGCTTAGTAAATAACGAGTATCTTCTACAGCTATACGACCGTTGTCGCCGTCATCGAATTCGACACTAACAAATTTTTTATCGTTTACAGAATCGGGACTACCGGGTTCGGCCACCGTTCCGGGATATAAACATCGATACTGTTGACTCCAAAATGCGCAGATTCGCGTCCCCGGTGGGATTTCATCAACGTTCGGCGGTGCGACTTCAATCATCTAAAACATAGGAAATTTAACATAAAGAATCAACATATCACATAATTCTACTTACAGCATCTCGTAGCACTTCTTCGCGCGACATTATATGCGGCCGATTACCACGTTCACCATCAAGTGTAACCGCATAAATATCAGGTGGTTGAATAGCACTTAAACGACCAGCGTAAAATAAGCCACCCATTACAGTTATTACACGGATCCCATCCTTCTCTAACATCATTTCGGTCAGGGTACACATATTATCAATCTTTCGTTTCCGATCTTTAATCTCCGACGACTTTTTGTGATGATGATGGTGGTGATGATGTTTACGATCTTTTGATCGCGATTTCTTTCGCTTCGAATGATGATGTTTCACCTTCTTGGCACTATCGCCAAATATATTTTTTGGACTCTCGCACAGCGTCGACTCGACTTTAAACGAGGACGTAAAATTCAGCGTGCTACTAAGTTGCGACATTTGGAAATTATTGGTATTATTTGTACTGGCATTGAACGTTGAGTGACAACTATTTGAGTCGTAATCTTCTACTTTAATTTTACTGGATAGTTTTTTGTGGGCATCACCACTTGTTACCATCGCACCAGATGGTGACGACGATGACGATGAGTATAAAAATTTATTACCTTTAACATTTGTATTGGTGGCGTTACGATTTTTCGACGCTAGTATATAGCCGACTAAACTTTTCTTTTTGGCATAAATCGTTTCGGTCAAATTATTGTCGTTGTCATGTTTTTTCGGTATGCCAAGTTTTCGTTTCGATGGCGTCATATTTTTATCGTTCGCCCCCAAATTGATGTCAAAATCATCATATTTACTTGAATCGGTATCACTCGATAATTTTGGCAACTCGATTAAATTACTTTCGGATTGGGATGAGTTTGAAAAATTTGGTGACACTACTGGAATCGAAGTAATTTTCGAGAATATCGATGAAGTGGCTTGTGGCGTAATCGGTGTACTACTCGTTAAATTTGAGCCACTAAATAGAGTTGACGATTTTATAATCGTATTTGATGGGTGTACACCTTTCACAAGGAGTGGACTGATTTCGTCGAGTTCACGTTTCTTTTCTTGACACTTTTTAGTTATGTCGGCCAATTTCTGTTTCATATCGATTTCCATCGCATTAAATAATTCGACGGGCGTTGGATAGTCACATTTCTCGTGGCAACATTTTTCGTTTTTACATTTTGTATACTTGGTGAGCGTTTCTTTTAGATCATCGTCTATATCGTTATCGTGCTCCTCACAATCATCGTGCTCCGCCCCCGTCGACGAATGTTTCCGCTTTTTGCGATCCTTATCTTTCGACTTTTTAGACGATTTCGAATGTTTATGTTTACGTTTTTTATTGCACTGTTGGTCGATGGAAATTGTACTGTCGTTTAATGGACTCGACGGACTAGTTACTGCCTTATTTCGTTGATCGATTTCTTCTTGAAATCGTTGCTCGGCTAGGGCACATAATAAATTTAGGCCTTCTAGTTCAGCATCATCGGCCGTTACCGTTTTATCGGGTAATTCAGTTATTGTTGTGGTTACAATATTAATCGGTTCGGCAATTTGTTCGATCTTGTCGGTTTCGTTTATTGTTTCTTCGTCGATTGGCTCTTTTTTGATAAAAGCTTTTTTCTCGAACGCCTCGATGCTATTCGACAACAGTTCGAGACCACTCACATCGACATGCATTTGGGTTTGATTGAGCATTTCAATATTAGGCTTGACCAGCGAAATACATTTTCGATCGACTATTTCGTCTTCGTGCACAACACTATTTTCGTCGTGTTGCTCGGATTGTACAACGCAAATTTCGGGCGGTGGCAGTATAGTTGCAACCGCTTCGGCAATTTGTACTTGCATCATATGACTCATTTCACTATTATGTTGATGACTATTCGCAATCGCGAAATTTCTTGTTAGTACTACAGGTGACATACGATTTACGTATTCGGTATGCGTTTCCGCCAATGAATTAAATTCAGTAGGTATTTCGCTGCTCTGCAACGGGATCGCTAGCTTAATAATATCACATTTTCCAAAGAGTTTTGTCTCAATTTTTTCGTTTTCAATAATTTGCACGCTACATCCGTTCGTCGATGTAGACGTATCAGTATTTAGTTTATTATTGTTGTTGTTATCGTTAAGATTACTACTATTATTACTACTACTACTACTACTAATATTAATATTATTATTACTATTACTATTTGCAATAATATCACAATTATTTATCGTATCATCACATTCGTTATCGTCTAGTTTATGGCACTGATTACTAGTATCGTCGTTATAATTCTCGGGCATTGAACAATCGTCATGACCATCGCCATGATTTGTATTTTCATCCTCGCTCAACAAATCCGTTTGGATATTGGCATCTTGTACTTCAGGTACATTACAGGTGATAGTTAAATTTTGTGGTTGATCGGACGGCGATGTCAAACAGGCGGACGTCTCGACAGGTACATGAAGTAGGGGTGGTGTAATATTATTACGACAATCCATTGGAGCCTCAATCGATGCCATTTGTGCATGTTGTTGATGTAGGTGCTGGTGTTGCTGTTGTTGCTGCTGCTGTTGCTGATGATGTTGATGGTGATGATTTGTCGATGCAATTTGTATTAAATTACCCGGATGTTGGTAATACAATTGTGTTGGTACATCATTTGTTTGGACTGCGGTAGCAATTGTGGCCGTTTGTATTGTCGACTTTTCTTGTTCGAAAATTGTCGCTTGATGATGTTGTTGCTGATGGTGGTGGTGGTGATGGTGATGATGTTGCTGCTGCAGATGATGATGTGTTGTACTATTTGTTGTGCCATTTGTATTCCCACTACAATCTTCGATTTTAATCAATGTATGTGAAGGAATCGGTAGCGGTATTGTTGTATTTGGTTTCCGTTTCGATTCGGTAAGTGCTACTAATCTTGTACTATGCGTTTGGGTATGCTGATGCAGCGTTGTACTTGCGGTCGCCAAATAATCGGATCCGAGTAATTGGAGTGGCGCTAGCGGTGGTGGTTGTATTTGTTGGGCCAACGGTGGCAATAACAAATGGGGTTGAATTGATGTTTGTGGATATGTTGGCCAGACAACGGCTTGTTGAAATGGTTCTAGGTAAGAGATATATATTTTATCTAAAAGAAATAAATTTGGCGGGAAGGAAAATAAAAAAAAAATAAAAAAAATATTAAACTAAAATCGAAATGCGAAATGAGTTAATTGAAAAAAAAAAAAAAAGTTTTTCTTTCTAAAGTTACGAGAAAATTAAATGAAAATTAATTGCAAAGCAGATATAAATAGTAAAGACATATAGTATACACTACTGACTGACAGTCTCTAATTACAAAGTAAATATTTTCTTATAGTACATTAAATATGACGTATACACATACAGTGAAACTTATATCTATATAAATACATCCGCTGCACATAATTTCAGGAGCTCAAACGACCGAAATAGGTTTGAATGTATAGCGGATTAGTTACATTAATTACTTACCATACCAAAATAATTAATAAAATCTTAAAAATTGTCTTACTTATAATGTGATTTACGATCAAAACATCATAAATGTCAATACTTTGATTTATGATTGAAATACTTTATGTTCGGCGCGGACTATTTATAGTTTAATGCGAGAACAAAATTTATTCGTATGATTGTATGGGCGCATGGTTTCATGACTGGCTCATAATATGATATTGACACAAATTAATTAAGTGGAAATTATGTTTGAAATGTGTCAGTTTAATAATCTGAAATCTTTATTTAAAGATCATAAAATCGAATCGTCTGCGGTTAAAATGTCAATTTATCTATTTTAGCGCAGAACAATCTTAAAATGTTATTTAGACGTCTCAATGTCATTGTTATCGGAAATTCGTTATCGGTTCATTCTAAAGGGCACGAGTGTTGGAACGAAAATGACTAAAAGCTGCCTCGTCTTATCTTCATATAGGAGAATAATACATTGGATCGATGACTTTAGTTGACCTTAACTTTAATAAATGACCGAATGAGCAATTCAATACATGATCGTAGTCCATTTAAATAAAAAAACCGATTTATTTTCTTGGGGATTTCTAAACGCGGCTCACGAGCCAACTGAATCTACCAATCATCACAGCAACAAAAACCTTAAGATAACTATCAAGAAGGACTAACTAACAATAACTATGTATAGATAGAATCGAACGCTGCGGTATTATTATCAAGACTACTGCCCAAGGTACGACATGCTTTTGAACCAAGAACGACAACAACATATTCTGTTGGACTGATTCAATGGCAACCTTAGGGTGAATAAAAGGAAAACCACAAAATACTATCAATTCTAGTCAATGGCATCATGTGATTTCAAACGGAGATCCAGCAGATTATGCATCAAGATATACAAGCAAACTGCTAAACAACGCTCTTTGGTGGGATGGTCCAATATAGATAAAACTTGCAGTATATCCGATTACCAACTTGAATATTCAAGAACCAGAGATAGTTGCTAGTTCTGAAAGAAAGTTGGTTAAAGTATTTATCTCAAACAACAAAGGATTCTAAAATCGCTTTTAATATAGGTTCTCTTACAATTCTGGAAAATAATCTTAACTCTGAAAACAAAGGTGCTCCGAATATCTAAGCAGACTCCTAAAAAGACTGAAGTGGTTAAAAGAACAAACCAACATTAAGAAAGTAGTATTGGTGGTAGTTACAGATGAAAAGATTTCACCTAAAAAATGGCCTCTAGCAAGCGGCTTCTCTTAGGTGGAGAGGCACAGAACAATTACCAGCTAACCCAATGGAACAACTCACTAGGAATTTATTTTGATGAAATTGGAATACATTGACCTGAGCACCTACTAGCCATTAAATTGCAGCGTTGGGACAAACATAAAATTGCGATGACCATCAAAATAGAAAAAATGTATCTTCAAGTACGGATCAATAAAAAGTATCTAGACTATATCAACAAATATACTGGGCCAATGAGAGCATCTGAGCATATAGGTTAAACACGATAACATATAAAACTACCGCAAGCAACTATCTACCCGTGTAAGAGCTTTATTGCAACTGGCTTAGGACGGAGTCAGTATAACTGACTTTTACGTAAATAACCTGCCGGACATCGTCGAGAAGGCATTAACAGCGCTACAAGTACTAATGAAGCTCACAGCACAAAGTAGATTTCTTTAACGAAAATGGGCATCAACTCACTTAAATTGTTAGAACACATTTCCAGAGACCAAAAAATAATTGGACATGTTCAAATAAAACTCAACGAGTGGAATAAAATACTAAGAATTTGATAAAATTCGAACTGTCTAGAACTGCATGGGTTTGCTGATTTATCAGAGCATGCTTATAATGCGGTGATATAATGCAGAACAGTGGATCATATCGTCAGCTTAGCGATATTAAAACGGACGATTGGTCTGATTCAACATTAACATTTTGCTGGATCAAGGGAGAACCAAACCGCTTTAAAACCTTCATGGCAAGAATTTCAACAATTTAGAAGATATTACTAATAACTACTTGGGATTATGTCAAATTTTAAGTAAATATCCATCAGTTATTGCAGCACGAGGCATAACATCCAGAGAATTCATCAACAACAACTTATGGTGTTATTTTACTAAAAACCGTGCCATCGTAATGGCATACAGAAAAAAAATCGTGCCATCGTAATGGCATACAGAAATCTACCAGACCTTTCCCGAAATGTGTTTGGAGAACTGAAGGAAAAAATTGTATTAGCCGCTGTAATATAGCCAACGCATACATGCTTAGAACTTTTCAACAAAATCTCGACGTACAACAAAAATAAGGCGAACAATTGTATATTCTGTTTGTATCAACAGAAGTGACAGGTCAAGAACTTTAGGCTGCAGAAACAACCATTTTAAAATTAAACAGCAAGATTTTGAAAAGGAAATGGCATGCATAAAAATATCTACAAAACTAAATGAGGGTCGCAAATTAGTCTCGCTAAGCGCAATCTTTGATGACCAGGACTATACTGAGCATAATGATGTAATTTTAAGCTATAATCTTAAACAAACATAATATAATCACGCAAAGGTTAATCGAGAATGCGTGGCAAGGTGACATACTACTAACTCTGGCAGTCTTGTGACGGAAATATTTGATCACTGATGGTCTGAACAAATTCAGGAAAAGAAAGCGTCACTCGATGCAAATAACAGCTATAGGATTAAAAACAAGACTGCATTCTTTAGAAAGAAGTAGCCTGTGGTTAGCGTTAAGTTCACAAGCAGATGCTAACGTTTATCTGTCAGAAACTATTAGCAGTCACATGAAGAAGCACCTAAAACATTAAAAACAAAAATAACTCTCGCGAACAATGAATGGTTCACGCATATTTAAAATTGTTTATTGTTTGTCACTCGCAAGTGAAAAATCCACAAGTTGACCAACCCCGAATTCTGCCCGTTTCAACAGTACACGATTTATTTCTTGCTAATTTTAAAATATGTTTTGAAACTTTAAGGATTACCTTACATTTATCGATCTAGATAGTATATACACCCAATTTGAGATGGTTCTTCCAACATTTGACCATATATTGCTTGACAATATTTGAAGGAAAAATTAGATTTCTGGCGATTATATGACATATTTGTCATTAAACGGTTAATTCAATTGATTTGTACTGTTTGATCAATTTTTTAAAAATCTAATTTATATTAATTTTAATGTTTTGTGTCAAATAAAGTGTATATAAATTAGATTTTCGGCGATTATATGACGTATTTGTCCACACTAAGTAGAAGCCATAACACATTATGATAAAATACGCAGATTAACAGTTATCTGTCTGCAATAACAGTTGTCTGTCATTTCAAAACCTCAAAACCGTACCTCAAAACAGTATATGAATGCTTGAATGCTGTGTACTAGTTTTATACATAAATTTCGGTTAAACTGTCTTTCACTATATAACTATAAATATCACATACTCCAATCAAGAAAACCATTTAGGAACGAACCCACCACCAATTTAATTTTTTATGTTTTGATCGTAAATTATAATATTCCAAAAGCATAGTTATGATTCAATATATATATAAAAATATGTTTTCATAAATTTTGTTAAATTAATTCAGAAAAAATTTTAAAGTTAGAAAAATCATAAAATTATTTGCAAGGTGTTTTTTTACAATATACCAAGTGATCCATTCAATTAAAAAAAAATCAATAGTGTTGACTTCATTTGTATTTTTTTAAATGTTTTGACATACATTTTGGAGACCTTTGGGTCTTACAGAGTTAACACGGTTACAACAGCCGAACGTCACCTAATCACTACATATAAAATTACTTCTTGGGCTTCTTGGAATGATGGCAATATTTGCTATAAGATCGATATTGTCAGACCGTACAACTTAACTGTCGGTGCGGTACCAGCCATTTAACGGGAAGTGTTAAAAATACGTATTTGTTGTAAGAACACGGGATATATTCGACCTCTTTATATAACTATTTCAAACGCCTGGACTACCAAGAACTATATTGTCCAGAAGAATTGTGTAATGAATTCATACGACTAAATGATGGCTATTATCTACTGTGAACGTGTTGCGATATATTGGATTTTTTTTAATACATATCAACTCTTCTGAAATATGTCACAAAAAAAAATTTGGTATGTCACAATATGGTTCTATACAGAGTTTTTAACTAGAGCTGTAGTGTACAACTGTACTGTATAACTCTGATGTAGAAATAAATTTAAAAAAATGAGCAACATTTGTAGCAAATATTTATAACTGCATAATTGTTGCAAAATTTCTCCGTGTCACATATTTCACATTTATAAATAATAGCTACAAAGAAATTGCCAAATTTAAAGTGTTTTGTTCAGAAAAAAACAAAAGTAATTCTTTTCCGCCAACTTTTGTTTATGTGTTCAAATGTCTTTCCGTTAACTTCACTACTTATGGTATGGCAAACACAAATTTACCTTTTTTCGGAACTGACAAAATAACTTGAGTACAACAAGAGAAACACAACTTGCGATTTCCATATCTCCTAATTACCAATAGGTGTTCTGGTCCCTGAGTATTCATAATTTTGAAATATAAATAAAACTAAAATAAATCCGAATGGTGCAGGAAACTGCGACCGCGAAAGCAAAGAAAGCGGAAAATAATCAACATGTAAAATGAAAAAAATATTTTATTTCATGCACATTTGATCTACAGAACCTAAATAATTATACTATTTGAGTATAAAGTGGTGCTTAAACGATGCCTGAAAGATAAATGCACCAGACCCAGTTATTTAATACACAATTTTTTAAACCACAGTCATGAAGTTTATTTACAGTAAGGTCTCGATAACAAAGAGTTGGCCGCGATTTAGACAAAAAATACATTCAAAAGTTAATTGTAGCATGTCATTTACATAATTGTAATAATTCAATCATTTGTAATAATTCAATCCTACTACAATTAATTTTCAACCGAATTAGTACGAAAGGTACATGTATTGGGAAACATAACTATATGGCAAACAACCACCAATGAAAACGAACATTTCACCGTGATAAATTCCAACTAATACTCAGCTGGCTGATCCATAATTTTACTTTCTATCTCCACAGAACGTAGACATGCTAGTTGGAGCTCAAATATTCTTTAATTTCCTTGCTGTATGTCAATTAACTAAAACGTCATTTACAGTCTACCTGTATTGCAAATACAGCCACTACCGACAACCGTGAAAAGCAGGAAACACAATTCTGCAAAAATGTCTATACCGACGAGGAGTATATTGCAATCCATCATTATTCCATGGTACATCTCACAGTTTATGCCTAAAAGAACATTAACAAAATATCGAGTACTTGTCAACGCGTCGGCTAAACCATTATCAGGAGTATCATGGAACGATATGGTCGACCCCATAGCCCAACTAGATCTTTTGTCAATTTAATTGCGGTTCCGTACTCATTCAGAATATAAACACTCATTCATATATAATTCGATGTTCACAGACACTCCTTGCTGCCTTAATATAAGATTATTGGATAATATTTACCAATGGGTTGGTCTAAAACCGGGTTTTCATCACACCAGATGACCGGGTTATTCAAAGGGGTTTCCAGAACTGTATTCGATGTTTTAAAACTAAGTCAACTGCGGCATTCATCAAATCATGGGAAACTTGCTTCCAGAGCAAATTAAAATGTGTTCTTCAATATTTTTCAACGTTGCCGTTTACTATTCTGGTCATGTTTATGTTTACTACAAAATAAAAGGAAATGCTCAAACCAAGCACTATACATCTTACTGTTCATATGTTTTACGGTTTAAGCAGTTCACCTTGAACTAGTGACTGGGTTGAACCACCTCTACGCATTTATAGGTACCCTAAGAGATTTATGTCAACACGAGGATTAAGTTCAAACGCTAGATTAAATAATTTGCCTAAACTTTTAGATTAAATAATTTGCTATATATCTATAACTAGATTAAATAATTTGCCTAAACTTGGCATGTGCCAAGATAACGAAATAACGTGGCATTTTGCTCCACTTGCATCATCACACTTTGTGGGTTATATGAAGCAGCGACACATTCCTATTTGATGAGCTTAATATAGAATTGAAACAAATCAAACCGGTACTGCGAATTTGTAGTCAATAACTCCAAGTTTGTCGAGTATAGATGACTTCACAGCCATTACAGCGGGCATTTTTTTGTAAAGGCCGTCTAATAACTGCAATTATTGAGCTAAACATTGATTTTGACTACATTTGGACGTTGAAGAGATCGAGATTCATCGGAAATGGACGTCAAAGGATCTTTCATCCATTAAAGTGACGACTTAGTCAATCGTTGCTGTCCATCGTGGTCAAAATGGTAACGTAAGGTAGTTATCCTTACCATCCACACTACTCAAAGAAAATTGAAGCGAGCTATATCAAATGTATGCTCACTTTCATTAGTTAAAAAGCACAAGTTTTTCAAGGTGGACAGGATATTTACGCCAACATATGTAACGATCACTTAAAATTCATATTTTAGCAACAAGTAAAACGCTTATATGTCAATATTAAAATTCGACATGCAAAAATCGTTCCACCGTACCACTGTTAGGAATTTGGTCACTCGCGAAATTAATACAATCTATACCGGCAGTTTGCGTTGTATCAGTTTGGACAGTGCCAGCGATTGCAAATTATGAATAACCAACACAAAATGAAAAAAAATGCAGCAATTGTGGAGGAAACCACACAGCGAACGTATGCATTGCATATGCAAAAAGTTAAAGAAAAAATGGCACGACAAAAAAAACGCAGCATCAAGTGCTAAATAAAATCTTGAAAAGACAAAGAAACCAGAAATACCGGAATTCAATCCAAAACGAACAATTTGCAAATAACTTTAAAACGTTGGAAGATAAGTTCCTTGCAAGAGTGATTACAATGCCAAAGTAAATATCCAATAAGGCTCAAAACTCATATCGCAGAGAGGGAACCAATTTGGGAATGTATTAAAGATGCGGAAACCTGGATCCATAATTGGTGGTATCAACATAGTGGCCAGCAGATATAGGTATCGCTAGATTCTGCGCAATGGCTGAAACAAGGTGTCCAATACTCCCTCAGTGGACTCACAGCGACAGAAGCAACAGATTAATCATTGTAGAAAGTCACAAGCAAGCTGAAATGTCATATATATAGACATGCCTAGCAATTCGCCTTAGAAACGTAAACTTTATTAAACACTTAAGCAAGGTACTTGCACCCAACGAACAAATAGGAACCAAAACATTACTATGTTATGAAGCAGATACTTTAGAAAATCATCCAACCCAATTTAAATGGCCAAATGTTTAAAAAATCACGCTGCTACCAGTAACTTTTTAAGCAATCATAAAAAGCATTTGTTAGGCCGAAAATTCCTTGTGAAATATAACTGTGAAACTAGCAATTTATATGACATTTTATTTTTTATATATCGGACCTACCAACGTCAAGGAATGTGCTAGTTTCAACATTTGTGGAAGACACAGCAAAATTAGCTAAACGCATCAACCCCACGATATCCCACGATATCTTCAAAAAATTTGCAAGATCATTTAGGCAAAGTAGAAAAATGGCTAAATAGCTGGAGGATTAAGGTGATCAGCGCATTTTACGAACTTACTTCGCAAACTTACCTGATCACCTGTAAGATTAAATAATAGCGTCTAACCACAAAACGATAATGGTAAATACGTATAGGCCTACTCTTAGATAAAAGCCTGACTTTGAAAAACCAGATAGAATCAAAACAAATAACTAATCAAGTTAAAATGTGTTAAAATTGAACTGATACTCGGAAGACAGTCAAACCTAAGCTTAGATAGCAAAGTATATTGCAGTATAAAATGGTATTCAAGCCAAAAATGGACCTATGGTATTTAATTATGGGGCTCCTCTTGACTTTTTAATACAGTAAAAATTAAAAAAAGAAAAAATCTATTTCTTGCCTAACAGCAGCCGTCATATACAGTAAATATAAATTCAAAACAAATTCACAACAAACAAAAACCGTGAGTTAATTAAAACAAAAGACTTTAAAAAAGCGTAGAGTAAGCTCTACACGTTTGTGTCTAAATGAAATATAGCAAAATGTTTTGATATGCTAGCAAAATTATCTTTTATACCGGTAAATATCTAAAACCCTGTAAACCTAGGAAATAGAGCTCTGGGGCTGTATTCAAAAGACGAAGAGCTCTTGGGATCAAATTTTTGTTTAAAATTTTAGTTGCTTCTAAAAATGTTTCTAAAGTTTTTTTTTTTAAATTGAGTGGGTCGCGTTTGTTATAAATAAAAAAGCACCCTGTTTGTATATAACTATGTTTTGTTATGTAAGTATATGTTAATCTTATCATGTATATCATATATATATATATATATATATATATATATATATATATATATATATATATATATATATATATATATATATATATATATATATATATATATATATAAATATATATATATATATATAAATATATATATATATATATATATATATATATATATATATATATATATATATATATATGCATATATATATATATATATATATATATATATATATATAAATATATATATATATATATATATATATATATATATATATATATATATATATATATATATATATATATATATATATATGCATATATATATATATATATATATATATATATATATATATATATATATATACATACATATATATATATATATATATATATATATATATATATATATACATATATATATATATATATATATATATATATATATATATATATATATATATATATTTACCGTGTGTCCCTTATAACTTGAAAAGTGATAATTTTTATCAAAAATTGAGCCCCGTTGGAACACGGTGAAGGTTAAACCAAGGTCCACTTTTAAAAAACAAAAACAAAATATTTTTACGATACCACCTTACGTGCGGTAGCACAAGTCTAATTATATTACGATAGAGACATCTTTTAAGTATAGATATAGTATTAATAGTATTAAAAATTGAGCAAATAAAATAGAGTAGTGACATCTCGATAGAATAGGCAAAAGGCAAAAATGTAACAATTGGTGACATCGGTGGGATTGTGATTATTTAAAATGATTATGGACTAATTAGCAATTGAAGTAGGAGTTGGCTCTTCGTAATTTGCGCCAACCAGCGATACTAAATGTGATTTACAAATAAGACTCCGTGAAGCCATAATAAATGAAGGCTTGAATCCGGAGCATCACGAATTTGACGACAACTTATTGGAAACGACTAAGATAGAGGAGATTGATACGGATGGTGAACAGAATGCATTGACGGAGGAGACAGTCGCTCCAATGAATAATTGTGATATGGCGCAGCCATGCGACAGATGATGACTGAAAACCGAAAATCCCAAGCAGTACAAACCGAACGGCTAGGAAGATTTCAAGAGGATGATCTAAAATCCCAAGAAAAACATAGCAAACGCCTAGAAAAATGTCAAGAATAACAAAGCAGACGTCTAGAAAAATTTCAGGAGGAAATCCGAAAATCCCAAGAACAAGGCCAACAACAATTTGAAATACTCGTAGGACAAAACAAAATGGACAGAAAACCACGAATTGTATAGTACTCTCCAAAGCGAAGTAGAGAAAATAAAAGACGAATTTACAATTAAGATTCTAGAAGTTAAAACGGATGTTAACCATGTTGATCAAAAGTTGCAAAATAAAATTGAACATGTCGAACAAAAATTTCAACAGACACGGCGTTGACTTGAGAAGGGGTTCCTTGACACCAAAGTAAATGATACAACGTCACAAGTAGTCCAACACGTTCAATCAGTTAAATTAAAGCCTCCAACCTTTTATGGAACAACATCATTTGGTATATTCAAACTTCAGTTTGAAACAGCTGCCACCAGAAATTGTTGGAGTGAAGTGGATCGCGCTGCTTCACTGATTGTAGCATTAAAAGGAACTGCAGCTGAGATGCTACAGATTGTTTTGGAAAACGAGCGTTTTTATTACGGTAAGGTAATGCAAATGTTGGAGCATAAATATGGTGGTGATCATAAACGGGAGCTGTACAGAATGGAGCTAAAACTGCAATATTAAAAGATTGGGGATTCACTACAGGAAAATGCGGTCGATATCGAGGGGTTGGTGCATTTAGCACATCGCAACATAGCTCCAGACTATACAGAGAGAATTAAGATCGAAGTATTCACCGTCAGAGTATGAGATGAGGAGACTATAAGAGCTCTAGTGTTGCCTCTAAAAGTAAAAGAAGATATTGATGGAAGGAGCTGTCTTATCACACTGGGTACAGGCGCAACAAAAACAATCGTGAGCAGTGACATAATAACACACGGGAGCCAGCTAGTTCGAAGATTAAAATTACAAACGGTGAAAGGGCAGTAATCAAAGGTAAGAAAGGAATTTGCTTACGGATTGGAAATAGCAAGTTTCAATATGAAGTGTTGATAGCCGATATTGTAGATGAGATAATCTTGGGAATAGCTTTCACGAAGGCGAACGGATTCGTGTTGGATGTTGCGCGATGTGTTTTAAGTTACAACAACGTGGAGCTGCCTCTGCAAATGAACGATGAAGCGCCAGTGATAAGACGAGTTACATTAGACCACCGAGAAAAGTTCCCTCCCAATTCAGAGACTCGAGTTCCAATTAAGGCTCTTAATTTATCGGGTAAGATAAAAACCACCAAGAAGAGAACCATAATTCGTAAATATGAAGAGGTGTTAATAATAATCAAATGTGAGCTGAAAAGTCTTATTAGAGAATCCAATGAGGAAAGGCAGAAGGAAATTGTTGAAATCTCATGCAGTAATCTTATGCACCAATGATTTTACCATGACACAGAAAAACTCTGCACGGCAGTTATTCGACCGGAATATGTCCATTTTCTACAGTGAAAATAATGGAAGAACCAAAATTGTAAAACACCGGATTGATACAGGAACGAAGATGCCGATTCGCCAACTATCTAGACGATTACCATTGGCGAAACAACACGAGGTGGATCGAATGGTAACGGATATGTAGAAAGCAGGAGTAATTGAATCATCGAACAATCCGTCCGATAGTGTTGGTGGAAAAAAGAACGGAAGTATGAGATTTTGCATTGGTTCTCGGAAGCTCAATACTGACACAATGTGTCCATGTCGGGTGCTGCAATGATTTCCACATTGGATTTGCAAAGCGGATACAGGCAGGTGGAAGTACAGGAGGATCGCGAGAAAACGGCGTTTAGTGTCGGAAACGGATTACGGCACTTCAACGTTATGCCATTTGGACTATGTAACGCCCTCGCAACTTTTGAATGATTAATGGTTTTAAAGAATTTTAAAGGGATTACACTGGAAGTTGCGTCTAGTATATATTTAGACGACATCATCGTAATGGGAAAGGATTTTTAGGAAACTTAGCGTAGGTTTAAGATAGAATACAATCCGCAGGTCTGAAATAGAGCCCAAAGAAGAGTAGTCTATTTAGAACAAACGTCAAATAAATCGGACAAGAGGTAACAGTAAATTAAATCCGCACCGATGAAGAAAAGATCCCAGTGGTTAAGAAGAGGTTTTTTTCCTTGGCCTGTGCATGTACTATAGGCCATTTGTACAAGGATTTGAAAATATCGCTGAGTTTGCATGAATTAACCAGGAAAAACAAACCTTTTGAACGCTTAAAAAGTTACGACTTCCAGATCGAACGGTGAGTACCGCACACGGAAATGCTGACGCATTGTCAAAAATGTGATCTATGTGCGGCAGCAAAGGGACCGGCCCGGAAAAGTCGAGGAGCTATGCAACCGCTGTATACTGGTAGGTCACCCTTTGAGAGGATTGCCATGGATGTTGCAGGTCCATTTCCGACTACCAATATTGGAAACAAATATGTGCTAGTTATAATCGACTATTTCAGCAAATGGCCCGAGGTGTATCCACTACCAAACGAGGAAACTACAACAATAGCGAATGCCGTTGTTAATAATTGGATTAGCCGTTTTGGAGTACCAATAGAACTTCATACAGACCAAAAAATACATTTTTAGTCGGTTGTATTCCATAGGAGATCTGCCAGGTGCTATAGGCATTAATAAAACACGGATGACGCCTTTGCATCCACAACTTTAACCGTTTAACGGAACGTTGCAAGAATACCTAAAGAACTGGGATCATCATATACCGATGCGTTTTTTATGGCGTATCGATCAGCAGTATATGATACCAAAGGGATGACACCAGCTAAGACGATTTTCAGAAATAATCTTCGCCTGCCTGGAGATTTGAAGTTTGGGCTGGTCCATCATCTGCCTTATGCGGACAAGATTATGTAGACCGGATAATAGAAGAAACTAATGAGGTTCATCAAGTGACAAAGTAAAAGCTCGAAATTAAAAATAAGTTTTGTAGTTTTTCCAAAGAAGCGTACAAATCTGCATAAAATCGATTGGATTCTATTTAATAATCGAAGTTGACTTTGGTTTGACCTTCAAAACCTTCATCCAACTAAAAATTAGCTATACAGATAAAATATACATTTATCTCAATTCATTCGAAATTTAATGTTAAATGGGACAACCGGTATAAGCATATGTATATATATTCTATATTTAAATAGATAGAGAGAGAGAGAGGTATAGGAAAATTGGGTAAAATGGATATTTCAATAAAAAATGTATGATATTTTGAAAAAACTTAAAAAAATGTATAATACCTAATGTCGTTGTTGGTAAAAATAAAAATTGACCTGTTGCTGGATCCCGTACTAATTGAAATCCTACTGGTGGCATAGGTAACATATTAGGTAGCATAGATTCCATTGATACAGGTGCTGAAAACATAAAAGCGATAATATAATGATTAGTATAAATTTAACTACATTTGTAAAAATTTTTTAAATGTTTTGTGCATGCAGTAATTTCAACGAGTAAGCAACGAAACCGTTAATACTACTATATGTATATACATTAAGACACTATATACGATAAGTTTTGTTAAGACAGAGTACAAAAAAAAAAAAAAAAAAAAAAAAACTTTTATCAAATGAAAATATAACAAAACGTTGATTGGTCGAAGCTAAAAGCTAAAAATAAATTAAACTTTTTTCGTTGTACATATGAATTATAGTTTGTGCGCATACGATGGGAGTTAACTAACGTTTTATTGGTTCCCCCGTATAAGTTGGCTCCACAATTTTATTAATCAATTTTTTTTTTGAATTTTTTTTATTTGTGTTTTAGATTCGCGCGCGTGGAAAAACGTGATTCGCGATT
This sequence comes from Tipula confusa, assembly GCA_963556175.1. Classification (NCBI taxonomy): domain Eukaryota; kingdom Metazoa; phylum Arthropoda; class Insecta; order Diptera; family Tipulidae; genus Tipula; species Tipula confusa. Next base: position 95,471,860 of record OY744476.1, read on the forward strand.
ATGTATATAAGAAAAAATTTAATTTATTTGCACGATATCAAGCCGTTTATCATTAAATGTGTCGCAACACAAGATATTATGGTAATTTAATAGGTTCGATGACCAGGTTACTGTGCGGATATATATACATGTGACATTGTTTATTTTTATTTGGAGGTGCCAAACAGTGACCTGCGATTTTAACAAGAAGTTAATGTTCTTTATATAGTCATTAAATGAATCTATAATTTTACCGTATAGTGCTAATAGTTCCTTTAAAAACGTTAAAATGAAGATCATAAAAATTCATACAGCAAGAGCTGGTATTTGGAAACTATACGATTGCCTTTTAAAACGGAAAAGATACAAATATTTCGACATTCTTAAGAGATGAAGCGTACTTTTACCATAGTCCGCATACATAAACTGAATAAAATTTATCAATACGATTTTAAGAAGTGTATGGCATTTTTGAACCGGTTATAGGTAAAATTATATGCCGGATAAATTTCTCAATGGTGTCCAATAAATTAACGATCTGTTGTGTTAAACCAGTAAAGAAAATTTATTTTCGTGACGTCCATCAGGCGTTCTTGGATTTTTCGTAAACATTTGACCTAAACTCATCATATTGGCTTATATGGTCTGCTTTGCAATACCTAAAAGATATGTGCGTTTATGTAAAATGACAGTAATGCAAACATTCAAGTAGGAACGATGGACTATGTGTAAAATAAGTGCAAGCCATGCTGAATGACAGTACCCTTGATCGATAGATGGGGGATATAAAGCCGTTTCAACATCAATGTGTTTTGGATCCTTTTGCACATATTCCTAAACAAAAAAAAACGAGAAAATTCGTTATGAACAAATGAATAACTCAAAGGCCGGATTATTTCAACGATTATGAATGCGAAAATCATATGGCGTTTTTACTGGAATAACGCAGTTACAAAAAATTGTCAAGATGTAGTAAACCATTTAAGATGCCCGAATAGCGCGTTGTTGAGACGAAGTAGCAGAGCAATTTAGGAAAAAATAGTTTCATTGGAAAGAAATTTAAATTTGGAAATTCAACTCGATAAACACAGCCGCGATTGGTAGCAAAAGGCTATAAGCCACTTCAAGGTTAAGATTATGAGGAAACCTATATTCACTTTTGCCAAACTTGCTATTAGACTCCCACTGATATCTGTTACTGTCAAATTCAGGTTTAAAACACACTACCTAGATGTGATTGTCTTGAAATGTACATCTTTAATTTCATGAAACTGAAGAAATTATTGTACGGACTGAAGCAGTCGCCGTAGTGGTGAAATGACGGATTTTATTCATTATCACTCAATCGCTATCGTTTTGGTGCTTTCCAAAGTATTTGAGACCATAATCAATTTCCAGCTGATGAAATATTTGGAAGATAACCTTCTAATTCCTGATTTTTCGTGGAGGGCACTCATCATAGGTGACTTAATTAATGTTGTCACTGAACAATGAAACAGAAGCATTTATCAATCTGGTGAATCACAAGATATTGCACTTGATATCTCGAAAGCATTTGATCGCGTGTGGCACAAGGGGACAGTTGGCCTTCACGCGGTTCGTTAATTTTATGGATTGATAATTTTTTTCTCTGTCGCGAAAAATCCAAGTGGTAGTGGACGGCATGACTTCTGTTCCACATTTCTTAAACGCTGGTGTCCTCGTCCTTTCACTAATTTTCATTAATGATTTTCTAACAGCAACTCTCAATCCAATATACTCCTCCGCTGATGTCAGCCCACTTTCAACTCCTAATTTTTTAACTTCTTCTTCATCGCGAAGACCAAAATTAGCGAGGACCAATAAAATTAAAAACTCATGTTTTGTTAGGAGTACGCGAATGTGGAATGAACTGAACGACCAGACTTTGGAATATAATTTACAGAAATTCAAAGTTAGTATCAAAAGTAAACAATAGAAGAGTGAAAATCTTTATTCCTCGTTTACCTTATTCCTTCCTTTTCCATTTACAGTAGTGCTGTGTGTTTGTTGCTATAGACATTCATATTAAGGATATACATTTATCCTAAGTGCTATGAACATTTGTAAAAAAAATCAAGCAAACAAATCTGTCGCGTACCGTGAATTATTAGGCAGACTGATGTTATTAATTTTGGAAAGTAATCCTGATATTTTCTTTGCTCTTAGTTACCTAAGTCGTTTCTAAGGTTGCGTAACCGAAGAACATTATACAAACACTTCAAAATGCTGCCCGTTTATTTAAAAGGCATTTTAAGTTAAACTTCTCACAAAATGACGGAGATGTTTAAACTTGGTACACTGACGCAGTGAGGGAGGGGGAGGGGGAGAAGGAATTTAAAATAAACTATTGGATATATATTCAGAGTTTTCCGTAACGTGCAAACAGAGTTTGCTCAGCATTAAGCGAAATATTATGGATGATAAAGGTAGTGATATATAAATGGCGATACCTCTTGCAATTATAATACCTGCATTTCTTGACGAAATGTGATCCAAATCGGATCATGAATTACATAGAAATCAACGGCACAAATTGAACTAAGTCTGGATCTAAATCAGATTAGTCGTCAAGAAATACAGCTAATGTTAGAAGATAATTTAGGCTCGATCGTATTTTCTATGAATCATAAAACTCGTTGTAGAAAGCATATTGACACCAAGTTCAACTTTCTTCGAGAATTGACATGAGATGGTTTTATACTATTGAAACATAAAAGGTCACAGAACCAATTCGTTAAGTTTTAACTTGTTACTTATTTTGATACAATTTCTTTAGAGTTATACCTAGAGACATCTATGAAGTAATAATAGCATTAGCAAAAATTGAGCAAATATGTTGAATAGAAAAACAAAAGAATAATGTAGTGACATCTCGAAGAATAGAATGAAAGAAGAGAAAAATAGAATATTCGAGATGCGATATGTAATTTTTGTAAGCTGCATTTCCGTAAGTTGTGCATTGTGTATTTATTTGTGGGCAGTAAATCGTAGTATGACTTATTCACAATCCACTGGTATACGAACTGAGAATAGGCAAAAATGTAATTATATTAATAATGCTATTAGTTCGAGGTATAATTTCAACCTTAAAAGCAATAATGTTTTAACGAGAGGAATTTTAAGTTGTCTACCAACCGCAGATATAACAGTTTTCGAAATACTCTATGGTAAATTGTGTGCAATTTCTAGCCAAATCATTCAAGAAATGTAAACCGAATATATTTCAAGGTGCCTGAAAAAAGTGTGACCACCGGGAATTGAAGGGTAACATGACGTACTAGGGACAGAACCTGTTCTGAAACCAAGTAGTGGGTCTATTGAAATTTATAATGAATGAGAATGGATCGGAATGCGAAGAGAATTATTTTTTACTCCACCTATATTTTGCAAGAGAAAACTGACATCGCCTAGAAATTAAAATCTTTCTTTGAAGGACATGATCTAAAAATTGAGGTTGATGATATTTTATAGCGAAGTAAATGAGTCTCAAACTATGCAATTTTAAATTGTGAGCAGTTTTTTTGGAACCAATTTACCGCATATTTACCTATATTTTTTGAGTTTCTTGTTACAAAAAAGAGAAATGATTTGTAAAAGGGTTCCAAGATGCTATACTTATATTAATCGCACAATTTGCGGATTTTAAATTAAATTAAAAGTATAAATGGACAAAATGTCAAAACTTTTGACTTTTTTATACTTAAATCAAGTTGGAAAAAGAAGCTATTCTGTAAATGGAGCCACATAGATATTGTATTAGAAAACACAAAATTTTCAGAAAAGTTTATTTTCACTGGGGTGCAAGTAAGCAATCTCGGTGGAATTTGCTAGTAAACGTTCAAGAAGGAAGAAACGTTTTGTCTAAAAAAATGAAACTATTCAATCTATCTAAACAAAATCACCTATTGAGCAACTCGAAAATCATAGTTATGATTCGGAAATGGATCCATACAAGTTATACATTTTTGGAGTGGAAACTTTTTTTAATGGAATAAATTTATTATTGGATCCAAATCACTAAATAAAGTTGTAGTAGGTCCTGCAATTATTATTATCTTTACCATCTTTACAATTTAACTTTTTCTAACGAGCAAAAACAAGCAAGGTTTTATTACCATCTGTACAATGCATAAATTCATCAATCATTTACGGTCACTGAGAATAGATTGGTTGATTAATTTTGCTTTCAATGACCATCGTAATGATCATTGAATGATCATTGAATGATACCTATATGTATATAATACGAGGTGCAGTAAACCTATATTTCCTATGTTTGCCAGTATTTAACTGTTTGTCCTTGAAAGTTTGACAACCTCGTTATTCATCATGGAATTACAAGATTTAGGACTAATAAGTTTGGTCACTGTCAAAAACAGAATCAAACGCTTGAAAAATTGCGATTTACTTTCTAAGATGATCAAAATTATAGGGAATATATGTGAAGATAAGCAAGACCATGTTGTAGAGATAACCAAGGCCAACTTAACTTTGGCCCATTATTCTGAATTGTTAATTTTCCAATGATGAACACCCATGCTGGTCTATTATTTTTTATGTTTGGACGATTTTCAATAGAAATACCGAATTTCAATATCGTTAAACATTGGTAACCGATAAATTATAATCTGATGGTCTAAACTACATTTGGATATCAATTTCGAACTAAAACGAATAGCAGCTTTAAAATAGCAAATTAAGACCTAGTCAATAAGAAAGCACAGAAATTGAACGATAGTCGAGAATCCTCTGGTGCTAACTACTTGAATACTATTTAGCCGATTTTCAAATCAAAACAAACTTGCCTTAATGACCGTTAAGCTTAACTCTAAGATTTTTTTAAAGGTGGAAGTTTTAGGTAATTGAAATTAGTTCAATTTTTTCGGAGATGGGAAAGTTACTATTTCACCTAAATCACTTGAGTTTTTTCTACTCTTCTTTTGAAACAGCTTATAAAATCACAAAAGTGGTGTGTTTATGAACAGCTCTCAAAATACGTCCCTATACAACCAAATAAATACCGGTAAACTTAATCTGATGAACGAACGATAGTCCTGTAGTTTCTTAAACCAATAAAGGAAAAAAACTCAGATCTATGACTTTTAGCAAAAATCAGTGTATTATATATATAGAGAATAAATTAAAAACTAAATATTCCAGCTCGATCAACTGATCTAACCGGTGGATCAACTAATCGTATATTTAGATACATGTGGTTAAAATAAATTAGATCTTTCAATTTTATTAGAAATATCGATCAACTTCTATATAATTTAATTGAGATCGTTATCATACATTGTATGACTACTTTATCGATCGATCTAACCAATCGATCATTTACGATCACTATATAATATTTAAATTTATTCGATCGTTTAATATTTTTTGTTTTTATTGAGAGGAGATATAGTTTTACAAAATTATAAATGAAATATTTAGTCGATCTTTGGTCAGTACATAATATCTTCTATGCAGGTACCAGAAAATGGTTTCAAGCGTAAATCCCGTTATTTTATTTGATCTGCTGTTTTTATTTATATTGCAGATTTTTAAAATTTTCAGTACAATTCATGGGCAAAAAGTTATAAAGGAGCTACGGCTATTATTTTTTTGTACACAATTCAACTTTAATCCAAATTGACACATGCTTTACGATCTATAATATATTATTCCAAGGTTAATCGTGTTAATTTTAAATTACTTAAATATAATTTATTATTTGTGTATGCTTTAGAATTTCAATTCAACTTTAAATCCTGTTATATATATATATATATATATATATATATATATATATATATATATATATATATATATATATATATATATATATAAATCTATCAAGAATATAAAAATTAAAGACGAGGACGTTGACGACGACAACGGACGTAAGATCATAAACCTCATTATAAATTTCGATAATCAATCAAATTGATTTCTTGAAAAAAAAAAAATAAAACTAAAGAAGTTTTTCATTTATATAACATAATAATACAAAACACGCCAAAACCTAAAAAGAGCCAGAGTGAAAGAGAGAAAGAGAGGAGCAAACTGAATTTATATATCCCAACATTTTGAAACCAGTTCACCTTCGTCAACAATATAAATAATCGTATATCGTTAAACACATACCATATTATTAACTAAAAAGTAGTTTTTGTGTTCATTTCGTGTGTCTGTGTGTGTATGATTCTAACGATGCATGTAACATAAAATTAACTAAAAGTAATAAATAAACCTACAAAACTAAAAAAAAAAATGTTAACAAAACTTTCAAATTTCCATTTAAAATAATCATGCAAATTTAGTTTTATATATAGTTTTCGATATGCATCGCCACAGGGTGATTATTTTAAAATGAAAATATGTTCAACAATATATCTAGGTTCGTTTTTATTATATCCTAGACTAATATAATAAATCAGGTCAACCATAAATTTATTCAAAAATAGATAACCGAGATACTTGGGTAGCTTCACAAAACTATTGATGTATACCTTATGGCAACTTACATAAATAGACAATGGAAAAAATCCTCGTTTAAATACTATAACGCTCTAGTCAAAATGCAATCAGTAGGCTACTAAGTTCGTAGAGAGTGATCATCAGTTGGTGCAAATCTATATTTCGGAAAATTCAAAGTAATACGAACCATTTCATGGAATCATTTGATTTTTAGACTTTGTGGAATTGTAATCAGTAAATACTCTTGCATATAAGAAAGGACGAAGCTCTAAATAAGAAAATTATTTAATTTTGCACGAGAATTTCGGTTCTGTTAAATTAATTTGCTGATTTAAGGAGAATGTCATATAAACTTCTAAGATGACCGAAGTGCTAGTATGATGAACTAATCGAACTGGGAAACATTGAAAATAACGTGAGAACACTCCGAAAGGTCTGACTACGGTCATTATTAATTTATTTGACCTTTGAAAATTTCATTAAAAACTTCCATTTCTAAAATGTACAGAGAGGAACTGGAATCTATAGCTCTACAGTTTAATTGCAAAATGTATTTTTCATGATCTCCTGTTGCAGTGAATTTTTGCATTGTGCAAATGGAGACGCACTATTCGGTGGTGTCTCGACTAACGATCGAAACAGACGTTTGTTTTGATCGCTGCCAAAAAAAATAAATAATTAAAATAGTTATAGTGTAATTTAAAAAGTACACAGTGTTTAAAAGTGTAGAATAATAGTTTATAGTTTCGTTTATATTGAATTTAAAGTGCAGTGATGGAAATATAAAGAGTGAAATTTCGTGAAAGTGAAATGGTTAATCAAAAAATGAAAACAATAAAAATATTGTCAGAAAACGCAATGTGGTAGCAAGGATGCAAACCATATTTGATTTTTTTGGGTAAATTTTGTTTTTTGGTACACTCATACACTGGGAAAATAACAGAGGAAAAATGTGTATTTTTTTAATCATTTAAATTAATTAAACTAGAATAATTTATATTAATTATTTATATTTATATTAATTTATATATGGTTATATATGTATAGTGTTGGTAAATTGATGAGGTTTGTTTTTGTTTCCAATATGATATCGGTATTGAAAAGGCTTTTTTTTCCATATACATATTATAATATAATGATCATTTTTTTTGTGTGGCAGTATAACATTTGTACTAAGTGTATTGCTTTGGATAAAATTTAGTGATTTTTGAACTTTAAAACTTAAATTTACTAAAAAAGCAGCTCCAAATTCAGTTTTATATGAATCGACTTCAGGTTTCAATATCGTTATCCAAAAATTCAATTTAATTTAGGTAAATTTAAATTTATTTTCAATTTAGCTAAATTTGTTTTTAATGTCTTTCTATGCAATAGTTGTTGTAAAAATTAACCAAAGCAATACACTTACTGTTGAATTAGGTATACATATTTAGTTTAGAATGGAAAATGGAATGTGGATGCGTATTCAATTTTTGTAATGCTTATTTGATATTTGAATTTTGAGTATGGTATGAACGTGTTTTCTTATTAGAATGCAAATATTGATGGCTGCATTTAATTTTTATAAGTTTTGTTGTCAGTTTTATTGATAATAGATTTCAGAAGGCGAAGAATGTTTTTTACTGTATTGTTTATTAAATTCAAGTTTTTGGGAGGTTTCTTGATGCTTTTGGGGGAGGGCTGGAGTTGTGCTTTATAATGCAATGCAATAGTTGGAGTGTCGGTGATCGGGTTGTTTTATCCGTTTACATACATGGTGTATGCAGATAGGCGGACATGTGGATGGGTATACATATGCATGGGTATTTTGGTACGTCTGTGTCTATGGTGCCTGCGCGGGCGTCTACATACGTGTGGTTGTATTCGAGTGGTAAATTTCCCTTTGTTACCGATTGTTTTGTGTGGGGGTGCTGTAGGAACTGGCCCGGCGTTATCAAGAAGCTTTGTTTTTTAGTACAATCTAATCCAATTTTAGAAGAAATTGTATATAAATTAGATTTTTGGCGATTATATGACGTATTTGTCGTAAGGCGGTTAATTCGATTGATTTGTAAAATTTATTACAGCTTATACCTTGTAAGAATTATATTAGTGTATAAATATGTTATTATATTAAGAATTAATTAATTTGTAATTTCAGATTAAAAATTAATTCAATTTATTACAGCCTCCGGCTAAGAGCAATTAATTAATTAATAGATTCTATTTTCAGGGAACCTTTACAGATAACAAATGAAGAGTGGCACACTGGAGCTGCTGACAAGAGATGCCCGAATGCAGAGCAGTTCAGTAAAATTGTGATTGTTTTATGCTAATAGTAGTTCGAATATCGGCTACCAGGAAACTGAACCAACTCTGTCATTACTGGCATACCTTTCCTTTCCCTAGCTCAACAAACATTTACTAATTATTGGCCGCCATGGTGTCTGTAACCGGGTCGATCTCAATAATTTAGCTAATATCCTGCCTTATCCTTCCAAGTTTATGTAAAACGGGTGTACGGTGAGCCCTGCCAGATACATTCTAAATCAATCAATCAATCAATGTGCGAATGGAGACGCAATATTCACTTTAAAGTTGAATATGTAATGGCTCCTAAACAGATCGTAGAAAAACAAAACAAAACAAATGACAACATATAGTGACAACATATAGTATCACGTTCTACTTTGTCATACCAAATATCGTAAGTACCAAAAATCGTAAGGCCTACTATACTTAATGGACATAATATAGTAAAATGTAACGTGCCTCAATAACAGAACAAGTGGAAATTCCAACATCGGAGCAATTTTATAAAATTGCAAAAAATGCTTCTAAATATATATTTTACCTTCGAATCTAATGGAAATTCCTTGAAGGAACCATTTTTACTCAAATTTTATCTTATTTTGCCTTAAGGGGTAGGTAATTTAAATGACTATCTTCATAGAGCACAAAATAAACAATCGTCTTTTTTTGTTGCCGGCTGCATCCGAATCATCTCTAATGCTGCAACACCGCTCGATAATTTTATTAAAAGTGTTATAATCGTTGAAAGTTTTATTTGAAAGTCAATAAAATTTTGGAATCCCTATAAAAGATAAAATGGATAAAACCAAGTAATTGTCTTTTGAGGTCAAAGTTGCGTTTTTACATAATGTACAACGGAGAGTGCCAAAACGATATTCAACAGCAAAAGAAGATGAAATAAAAATGAAACTCATATAGACGCAAACCTTAGTCTAAAGTCAAACAAGTAATGAGATAAATGACACTCGGAAAGATAAAATGGGCGAGATGACTAAACGAAGGCGACTATTCAAAATAAGTCGTTCATAAGTGAAAAAACCAAGTTTGGTCTCCTGACCAAACTTGTGTCTTCGATCCAATTTTTACTTTCTAAAGGACGTCATGAATTCGAATCAAATTACTGTGGTGCTATATTTATAGCCAGCTACCAAATACCATAAGAACTTGCTAATTTATATTAATAAGATTAAGCTAACACAGTAATCTGGCCGCACTCCAGAGTTTTCTCATGGCACATTGAAAATCAAAGTGTGTTCTAACTATAGAGTTTAATTGGACAATTTTAGAAGATATTTTCTTTCGCGACATAAAATTTGCGCCAAACAATCATGTTACACGTACAAAAAGCGGTATCCTAGTTGACCACTATATACAGTGATCCCATAGACTTCAACGAAAACTAATAGTTTTGATAAACAGGTTGATTACAAATCGCGTAACTGGCTCGTTGACATTAACGTATATCAATTGATCAACTTTTACGGTGGAAAAACAAGTAGAAATACTCTGAACTCAAATGGAATGGTATATAAAAACACTTTTGATCGTAAGACCATGTTGGAAATATGACAAGGGTTTCCTGGTTAAGCTCTATACACGGTAGTCTCAAGTTTTGTAAACACTTTAATTGTTTTGACCACCCGAATTGAACACTACCAGCATAACTCTGTTGTTAGCATTAAGAGGTTTTTGCGAACAGTGTTCAACGAATTGATCATTAATCGCGTAATTGTTATTTTAACATTATCCCACGATCAATTTGTCCACTTTTATGATATAAAAACGTGCTAACCTCTCTGAGCTCATAAGATTAGGTCGTAGAGTACACAACTGATTGTTCAATCATATTGGAAGTACGATCATCGATTTTTACGTAAACTATTTCTGTTTTTGCAAATGTGTTGATCGCAAACCGTGTGGCTGTCTATTCAACATTAACCTATATTTTATCAACTTGTTTATATGGTTGAATAACTTGCTATATAGGTCTGAACTTATATAAGATCGCAAAACTAAATGTTTAGACCAATGTCTAAAGATTAAGGCCCCTTTAAAGTCATTTTAACATTATACAATGATAAGTCTGTCAAATAGAAGAATGTAAACATAAAAAAATAAACTAATGAATGTCAACTAGTGATAGTCCGTTTTTGGTAATGCTACATGTACAGGTCAAATATGTTTGACAAAAAACGGCAATATAAAATAATCATCTTGCTTATATATGCATAGACATTGGCCTATGCGATCTTTTTCAGCTAGAAAGGACCTTGGTTAACAATAGCTAGTGCCCTAATCATCGGGTTAAATAATTTTTCGTTTTGGGAGTTTATTCAAGGTTTAATAGAAACTGTACATTTTTTCTATTTTATTACTATTATGTACAATCAATCATCCACCTCAACGGTGTTGATCACGCTTTTTTAGAGATCGCTGTATCATTTGTTTATAGCATCTTATCCGACACCAAAAAAATTTTATTATATTATACTCTAGTTTTGGTATATTCTAAAGTGTCCAAATGCAGGTTATTATACGTTATCCAAAAAACGGTTTCTTGACCGTTTTGTATCAAGTCTAAACGCATTCATCGTAAATTATAGATCAATTGGATTGAATTAGTTTGAAATTGTCCCGTCACGAATTGTCGTTAACTTGAATCTATTCAAGTTAACGACAAGGCCTATTTTACTCCTTTATAGGCTATATATTTTCATGTAACACAATAATATTGCGGAACTGTGTTTTGACATAATAAAACAGTTTTTTTAGAATTTTTGCTAAATTAGCTCTAAAATATTTCATACCATAATATTTTCAGAAATCTTTTCCTAAATTACTAAAGCATAATTTGGTTATGCTATAACTTTGTGACAGACATGAAAACCAAAGGATATAAGGTGCAGAAGATTAGCAGGTAAATTGAACGGTTTTATAGTTAAAATGACAGACGTCAAAGTGACAGAATTTCAAATTTGAAATTTTACAAATTGATGAAACTCACATTTTTGTTAAGGTCAGAAGGAAAATACAAAAATTCATTAATAGCAGTTTAAGTTCCTGAGCAACTCACCATTTTCATCTAATGGGCAAGATAAATATTGATTAAGATCTATGAAAATCATCTGCTTCTCAATAAATGGGATAAGTTAAGGATATACAAATTTGAAGATATTACGCTTTACATATTAATATGGCAATAAAATCCAAAATTTTTTTTACAAGTTTACTGTAGTTGATTTTGTTATTTCAGGTGCTAACATAAGCTTTATTGGTTATTTATCAACAGCTAAGATTTGAAATGATTTGCACAAAAGCTGGATTAAAATTTGCTAAATTTACTAATGCAATAAGTATACTACAAATAAAGTTAGATCGAATAAAGTGATTTCATAGTACTAGTTTTGTTCAATTTAAAATTAATTTGAATAAAATATCTTACTGAGCAAAAGTTGGTGGCAAAATTTATATTTTAAGTTATGAAATTGAACCTATATATTTTGACGATCACTTTTAATTTTATGAAGTAAGATCCCACTTCAGAGTTGAACTGAGGGGATGATCATCGATTTTTATGAAAATTAGCTCAGTTTATCATTTTGTATGATACAAGAAACTGAAAATCGTTCTGAAACAATATGAGATCCTATATACAGATCAATAATGATCACTTATCCCTTAAAAGTGGTGTACTTACCACCTAAGCATATTGAATAATCACCTCGTGTTTATATATTTTTATTATCTTATATATAATAAATCATTTTATGGAGGAAGAGCGTGAAAGCCAGTTATACAGACTCAGATCGTAAATTTCATCACCGATCATAAGATCATGTTGAGATTACGAACAACGTGATCATGGTTGAACAGTGTTCTTTGGTTTTTACAAAAACTATTAGTTTTGACAAACGGGTGAACGCTAATTTGAAAAAATATGTGAGATCGTAAAGTATATATATATATATATATATATATATATATACTCTCGATCGAAAGATCATATTGAAAGTAGCGATGTCGATCGAAAGATCGTGTTACAAGTACGAACAGCGTCATTACGATTGGGACTCACAGGGATCCTCGATTTTTACGAAAACTATAATAATTGGTTTGACAAATGAGTTGCGTGACTGCCCATCACATTAAACCATGATCAATTTCTCAAATTTGCGGACAAAAAATAAACGTGAAAGCCACTCAGCGAGCACACATAAGATTTTAACCTAGAAACGTATTGGAAGTATGAACAAGCCACTCTGAACTCAAAAATCTTATATATTACACCATTATCGATGGTAAGTTCATGATGGAAGTAGATAAGCCTAAATTAATTTTAAGTAACTATAAGGTTTGGTCATTACCTCTTAGATTCAACCATGCGTAATATACCTCTTAGATTCAACCATTGCGATATATATATATATATATATATATATATATATATATATATATATATATATATATATATATATATATATATATATATATATATATATATATATTAAATTTTAAATTAAATAAAGCGATTTTCCAATTTGATTTTGATTTTCTTGTGCTTCTAAAATACCTACATTGGTAAACCTAAAATATTTCCTACATGGGGGCTCAAATGGGTGTTAATGTTGATTAAGATACGCCTCAATATATTTGGTACTGTTGCTCTACAAGTACGGTGTTAAAGGAAATACAGTTTTCCGTTCAGTGTGACAATGCAATAATTTTGTTTTATAGAAAGCAAAACAAAATTTGTACGCGGTCGTGTATGTGAGAATGTGTGGTAAAAAATGAAAGAAAGAGTGAACAATTTTAGAGAGATTAACATCAAATTTAAATCAAGAATGGGAAGGAAGAAATCAAAAGGAGGAGACACTACTAGAGATTCGGTTGTAAATGAAAATTTCTACCAATGATAGAAAAATTTAAACAAAGCATCGATAAAATGACCTTTTCTGAGCTCGACAGTGCGACCATTCATCGTCAAATGACAGAAAGGAAAAAGAAACCAAACGAATCTTTTAATCGATATTTGCTTGAATTACGCGAGTTGCCAGTCTTGAGCAATGTTGAAGATTCTGCGATCATACAGTACTGCATTGATGAGATAATGGATCAACAAATGAACAAACAAACTCTTTATGGTGCTACTAATATGGATGAGTTTAATTTAAAGCTGAACTTTTACGAGAATATGTATACGAAAGTAGGCATAAAATCCGGTTTTACTTATAAGTCCGATCCAAAAGCGCAGCTAAAAACTCTCAACCAGTTCTTAGAAGTAATCGAAGAACAAAATGGATCATATGTTATGTGGGGATAGTGGACATGCAAGTAACAGGAGAACTTCGGTTGAACACTTATGATCTGGATTATCTTGGAAATCTTGTAGCGACTAAAAAACAGTACAAACACATATTTTATATCGTGGACGGATCTTCAAAGTTTGTGTGGTTATATCCATCACAATCTACAATCTCTAAAGAAGTTATCCAAATGTTGGAACTACAAGGATCGGTGTTTGGAAATTGGGTGTGTATTATTTCAAACAAAGGATCTACATTTATATCGTTAAAATTTAAGGAATGCTGCAAGGATATGTCAATAAACATACAGCAATTACAATTGGAGTTCCGACCGGTATACGGGCAGATTGAAAGCGTTAACTATTGACAAATATTTGTTTTGATAAATCCGACGAATGGTATAAACACACTGATACCGTACAACGATTTCTAAATAATACTCATCAACGATGAGTATAGGGATGACACCGTTCGAGTTGCTGATGGGAGTTAAAATGCGGTGTTCTGAATACCATAGATTGACGGAGATCATCGAAGAAGAAGAGACAAAAAGTTTCAGTGAAAGTCGCAGTAAGCTTAGAAAAGAAGCGCAAGAAAAAATTTTTGAAAGTTCAATAAGTTTAGTGGGGGAAATAAAAAAAATTTGTCCTAAATATGTTGGATCGTATAAGGTGGTGCGAAGTCAATCTAATGATCATTAGATCATCAGAGGGTTCGAACACAACATTAACAAGCGTGGAATTCATGAAGCGGTTCTACGATAGACTAAACGACTATTCAGAACCTAACATATTTCCTACATATATATACATATATATATATATATATATATATATATATATATATATATATATATATATATATATATATATATATATATATATATATATATATATATATATATATATATATAACAGGACAACCACCCTGTAAACGATATGGAATTTAATCAATCTCTTATATAGGTATAATAAATTGCAAAACGCTATAGAAATGTGACCTGCCGTTATTTCGACTTCTGCCGAAACGTGTTGCTAATATAATATTTTGCATATCCAAACAGGTTCTAAACATAATTTTGAAAATTCACTTTTGCACGTGCTTAATAATTCAAATTCACTGCCTTATTAAGGCAACCTCCAACTATAACTTTGTATAATAAATTTCCATTTAATTTCCAAAAATAAACAATGAAAACTAGAAAACAATTGAATGCCCATAAAATAAAATAAAAAATGTTAAGAAAATTATGTTCCCATTCAAATCACGAAAACCAACAAAAAAATTTTTTTAATCTAATGAAATATAATACTGTAATGTGATTGGTGTAATACTTACTTGGATACTGCCACAATGTGGGTGGAGTTCGAACAGCATTTTGTACATTTGACACGCCCATTGTTAACGCCTCCGATGTTAACGGTATCATGGTTGAGTTTGTTCCTGTGAAGAACATGTTTTGACTCAATGCCGATGGTGCAACACCGCCTATATTTTTTGTGTTGTGTTGTTGTTGTTGATTTTTTTTTTGTATGTTTTAATGTTTTATGTTTTTTTTTTTTCATTTTAATGTAATATGTTTTCAATCAACCAACATAATAATATACATGGTGTTTGTATGAATTTGAAAGCACACACACGCAAGCATAATTTATATATGTGTTGGAGTTTTTTTTTTTTTTTTTTTTAATGATCAAATGCAGATCGAACACACAAACCGGTGGTGGTGTTTTAAAACATAAAATTTGAAAACCAAACATAAAAAACAAAAAAAATGTTTTAATGAGTGTTGTGACGCGCGCAAATACACACAAAAAAAAATGAAAACATGAAATGGGAAAATAAAATAAAATAAATAAATAAATTAAAATAAATAAATAAGACAAATATGTAATATATGCATATCTATGCGTAATTAAATAAGCAAATAATTAAAAATTCTAAATAATTTAATTATAAAATTTTTTAAAATTTTGTTAGGAATGAATTTAAAATGTTTTTCTTTCGTTTTTAATGAAAATAATTAAAAGCAATATTTCTTTGTCTTCAGATATTCTCACATAATGTACTGACTGACGACTATAACACTATAAATGACTGCTGCATGCCTGCCTTATTCGAATTTGTCATGCAATATTTTTGATGATTTAATATTATGTGATCGCAGTTTGTTTGTTTATTTACTTTGTTGTTGTTGTTTGATTGCACTCAATAATTAATTTTTAGGTGTGTGAGTGTGTGTGCACGCCTCGTTAGTTAATTGCCGCACTCAATTATTTTGTTATGTTATATGTTTTTATATGTGAGTATGTCACTCTCGTTCAATTTGATTAATTAAATTAAAATCGGAAGTAAATGTGACGGCAACTTTTGTTTTATTTATTTTTCGGGTATTTATTTTTTAACTGAGTCCACCTTGTATGTGTTCAGTTCACTTTTGGATTCTACCTTACACGGTTGCCAGTTAAATAGAGGAATATATAGAGGAGGTGTTTCAATTTTTCACCGTCATTTCCGTCACCGTCAATTCGGTTGAAATGTTATTTTTATTTTATGATCTGGAACGGTTTTCGGCTACTATTAGTCATTTATTATATTTAGGCAGGTCGGCTTCAGGACCGCCCTTGCAGTAAGGCTCCCATTCGAACTACGTCTTTATTTTATTGTCGAAAGAGATAATTTTTTTACTTTAGCCAGAAAGTCTGAGGCTCTGGCCGTACAGTAGGTCACCTGGGCATTTTATGTCTTTTTTGAAACCTGCTCCGTGTTCCGTATATCTCGAATACCTTGATACAATCATGTTGGTCGATCAACGTCTTAGCAATGGTGGAAGCGGTAAAACTTGGAATTGGGTATGCTTCGGTTAGATCGTGGGATATAAAACCCAAGTGGCGGGTATGCCACGTTCTTTTAATGAATTAAATTAATCAGTAATTAATGGTCAGTGCAAATTGTAAAAATTTGACCTTCTACAAAAAATCTTAAATGGTTAACTGCCAAGTAAATAGCTTATAGTTCTCTGTGAACGGCGGAATACCAAACATTGGTCTCTGTGCGTGTTCCTTAGGAAAAGACGCCTATGGTTTCCAAGTATTTTTGTTGAGTTGCTGTAATATTCCTGCTACGGCCGTATTTGATGCCTCACAGGAAATATTATACATAATTAGAATTTTTTAATGGATGAGTTAATAATATGGCTTTGGCAAGTGCACTGTTTGTTACGATAGATGCATTATTGCATTGATCAGGCCAAGAAAAATGGTTATTTGTTGTAGTCGTTTGTTTGTGTCAGTTTAGCAGCTCAGTTTCGATCTGATGAGAATATTACCAAAGTTCGAAGAGCTTAGACTACCGTAAATGGAATAAGATGATAGGAAAGGATAGGTATCCTATGCCGTTGATGGAAGATCAAATATCTAGACAGCAAGCTGCTATATGATTTGTACTTCCCTAGATCTGCGAAATGGGGTTTTCCATGATCCAGTTACAGAGGAATCTATTAAATATATTGCGCTAGACGGTTAATACGAATTTTTGAAGTTTACATTTGGGCTCTTTAATTCACCAGCCGCATTTCAACGGTTTACATAAGAAATTTTAGGTTATTGTCAATGGAAAGAGATACTAGCCAAAGATATAATAGTGGGAATGTCTAAACTCTAGACCGTTAGAAAATTTACATTAGAAAACTATGCAATGTTGGCTGAACCGTGGACAGATCTGCTTCGAAAGGATATTAAAGTTAAATTCAACAAACCAGTTCTAGAAGCCTTTGAATGTTTAAAAGACAAGTTATCATGAAAAAACTTACTGAATAGCAACTGCATCCAGCATTTTACTATACAATAAAAACAAAACAACAAAACACGAACAAAATTACTCAAGCTTCGAATCGGTTTTTGCTATGTATAGTTGAAAAAATGTCGGGTTTACTTTTTAGGTTTCAAATTTGTAATAATAACCGATTACCGATAAAACTCGAATTAAATTTAAGAATTGCTGGTTGGGCGTTCCAGCTGCAAGAATTTGACTGCATCGTATATAACAGAGCATCATCACGTATGCGTCTTGCTGATGAATCAATCCTAGAGTATTTTTAATATCAAGAAAGTGTCATCAGCCCAATTAAAGCAGCACAAAAGAGGGATGAAGCATTGAAACACATTTTTAGTTTACTCGAACTAAATCAAGGTGTGCATAATAGATATTTCAATACATCGCCGAAAGCGATGCAGATGGATGTGATCAAAATGCAAAGACATTTGTTACTTAAATAGGCAGAGGAACTGGTGAATTGTCAATTTTTATTGCAAAAGTTAAAGATAAAGCATATAGGATAAGGCAAAGGACGGTTCGTTAACAAGACAGAGCGTTACGATGTAGTGCAAACCGGGGACACAGAATGCTCAATATGAACATCCACTAGTGGAGGTCAACAACGGTCGTATATCCGCATTGTTCTTGCCGACTAGAGCAATAAAACAAACAGTAAATTATTTCCAACTTGTAGCATTACATGCTTATTATGTTACATTCAATGATATTTACCATCTTATCGCCAGCGCTGGGTCATCTTTGCAAAGCTCAAGAAAAAAATCTACATGGCAGAAGTATTTAGAACAGATTTCTGACCAAGTAGCAGATGCTGCCTCCTTTTTACCGTCAACTCACACGAAGAGAGCATATAAGGAAAACTGGTACGTCACCAACTTATCTCTTAAGAAGTCATCTCTAAATTGAAACAAAATCCTGTTTCGACTTTGATTATTTCGACTCAGAATTATTAACTCAGTCCTCCGACAAGGCTCTGCTTTTATTAAAAATTAAGATCCAGTTGTAGTCATACGGGCTTACATCTTTATTTTGATGGCATGATCGAATGTTTAACTGAGAATATCACACCAAAACGTGATTCGAAAGCCTAGTATAATATTTCCGTATCCATTATTTATCTGTTATTACCCATCTGTCATTTTAAGGTCACGCTCGTTCGTATATCAGCATTGTACTTGGCGACTGGAACTTAGAAAGTAAAAGAAATGCTGCAAAATTCAGAAACTTCCAAAATACTGGAAATAAATTCAAATTTGAAAATAGATAACTCTTCAGCATTTATACCTGCAACTACTTCAATGTGTGAATTTTGCAATCCGTCAAACGGTCCTTTCACAGACAAGTCGAGCCAGTCGGTTTTAGGAGCTATTGTGTTCTTTCAAACGATTATTCAAAATATTTCCGGTCAAACAACAGACCCTTCCTCACCTTGAATTTAATGAATTAGCTTGTTAAGATTGAATCAAAGTGACAATAATTTCATTGGACTAACTTTCAGATCTCTATAATCATGACAATAAACATGCTGGCATTTCTAGGCAGGAATAGGGTATTCAGCGAACGCAAAGGAAAATAATAAAAAACATTTTTCCAAATGCCTATAGAATTGCGATATGTTCGATCTAACTCACTAAAGTTAGGAAATAGATAAAGTTGTTTTGCGGGTCTTGAAACATTTGCAAGAATACTTTTATTTTCACCCAGTTAAATCAGAAATTCTTCCCCAGAATCGGATTACACTAAAATATGAAACCAAATGACAGAAAAACTAGAGGATGCTGATGGTCGGCCAGTTCTTAACTCAACCATGTGCTAAATCTCGGTTTGCGCTCCTTTTTTGGCACAGAATCAAGCTTAAGTGGTTCAGATACTAACGCCTTCGGTAACTATAAAGAAGAGAAATTACTTAAGAGTTACCTCATAGCCGTTCTTGACAACGAAATGAATGGAAGATAATTCTTGACATCATTGATGTCGTATTGTCTGGCTATACGTCTAGTTGATGGTAATAATGATACAATTTGGTATGTTTCTGTCCCCAAAACAGTGGAACCATAATACGATTGTCAAATATGATCGTTAGTGAACAACACAAAGTAATACAATCGTGTTTGGCTCGTCAAATCATTTTCACTTAATTTATTCAAAAAAGCGACCCATTTAGGGTCAAATTTAACCGGTCTGATTTTATAACAAAACTTCCACTGCAGTTTGTATATACTTTACGTATACCTATACATCGAACTAAATAATACAATCACAAATTCTTTTTTTATGACCTACTAAACCACATTTTAAACAACTTTATCATAGCTATAGTAGTTGATATCATCCCTACATCAAGATTCCAATGCATTGATATATTATTTTGTAATTCTAATGTATTTTTAGTTCACCTACATTAAAATTGAAAAAAATGTAACAACAAATTCGAATATGCCCTAGAAATACGACAAAAAAATTTTTTTTTCTGTATACATATACCATACCGGGTGAATTATTTAATTTGAAACACCTGCTTTGTTCGTTAAATATACATTTAGGCAAAAAATGTTGTAAGTAAAAGTTGTTCGATTTTAAAAGAGCGTTTAAACTGCATAGTTTATTTGCAAGGTTATTTAGAGGTCACATTTATATAATTCTATTATATCAATTAAAACGATTCACTAGGTTAAATCTACCCAAACTATACGATGTCAAAACTATTTCCGATTGAATAATTTCTAGATATATCTTCAATAGTTTTAATATAGTATATACATATTGAAAATTATAATTTTTTTCCCCGTTCGCATCGTCTGTATATTTTGTATACTATCGACAAAATCGATATAAATTCAAAAAATTATATACATTTGGCTTTGAAAGCTTATCGGAAATCTTAAATATATCCGTATGTAAATTCCGAAAAAAAATTGTATTTTCTTCAAGATATTGATTTATATCCGTTTAAAATTGATATAGAACATGAAATTATCAACGGGGTTTTAACGGATAACATGCAATTTACTCTCAACTATATATACAAGTACATATATAGGAAAAATATTTCAAATGTAATTTACCGCCTTATTGATTTTTGAAAAGTTATTTATTTTTGTTGTATTTTGTTAATTTATACCACAAAATCGCATCCATATGCAAATAATATACTACAATTTCCGATGCCGGTTGAAAACTATATTTTATCTAATTTTTGTGAATTATTTTCATCTGGTCACACTATTTAAAAATGATTTATGTTTTCTATAAATTGACATGACGAGGCTAAATAATTTATCTTCACTTGGCGATTTGGCACACGAAACAAAAAAACAAAACAAAAAAATTTAACGTCCATATCCAACTATTTATCATTCGCGTTTCTAATTCAAAACTTGTATGAGTCATGCCCGATACTAAAACATTTATTATAGTACATAATACATATATATATATAATTGCATATGAGTCCCCTTAAGTTACGGTGCATATACAGTCAGATGATAGGCGGCAAAATTTTTAATAAGACAAGTCATATTACTTATACTGTATAGTTTCTTTATACTACTGCTGCTGTTGCTGCGCTGGAGTCATGTCATGGATGTAATTGCAATAAAAAATTAATTAAAATTAATGATTCTTCTGAATAAAAACCGCAATTTTGTTTTTATATTAATGTTGCCTGTGTGGTTGCCTCTTTATAATTTTTCGTTTGTGTGGAGATTTTATTTTTGTATGTGGGGGTGGTGAACAGTTTTTCAAAATATTAGAAAATATAGAAAATGTTAGAGGCATTTGTTAATTTATTTTATATTTTATGGCAAGTTTAAATAAAATTAATGAATCTATAATTTTATAGTGCGGTAAATGGTAATTTAATACTGGTTTAGCGACTTTATCTTGTAATTTATTTGAATATTTTGTTAATGCACTTATTGCGCTTTTGAAATGAACGAATTTGTCATAAAACGGTTAATTCAATTGATTTGGAATGTTAAATCAATTTTAAAAAATCTAATTTATGTTAATTTTAAAGTTTTGTGTCAAATAAAGTGTATATAAATTAGATTTTTGACGATTATATGACGTATTTGTCATAAAACGGTTAATTCAGTTGATTTGTAATGTTTAATCAATTATTTTAAAATTTGATGTAATTTCTGATCAGATTTTTATCATCATCTTGGAGACCAGCTTTGGTTATCGGAACGGTTCGTCAAGAATTTGCTTTTCCATAGAGTTTCAAGGTTCGAAAGGAAAATTCCGAATAATGTTGAGGCTCTTCTAGACTTCCAAGGTAGTTTGTCTATAAACAGAAAATCAAATTTTAGGATCGACTAACTCGTGATCAATCACTTTACACAGGAAATCCTTATCCATTTCAGTCATTTAATATCCCATTTTCATATGCTACTACTATCAAGATCCAGGTCAACGACAGCTCTATGCAGGCTCCATGCATTGTACTTCCTACTCGAAAGGGCTTGATTTTAAAAGTATAATTAAATTTGCAATATTTGTTATGCACCAACATATGCCTTAAGCGCCATCCTTTTTTCCTAAATATCAATTTGCATCAGCAATCTTGAGAGAAACTATAGAGAACCAGCTACTGAATGGTTAGATTCCTCACCCTTATACTCAATTCAGATAAACGATTGGCATATGTAATGCGGTACGATTCTCTTACGAGGTTTTCGTTGACCTCGACCTGATCAAATTTAGTTCAGTTAGGATTCTGCTGGGCTAGTAAACATTAGTGAGTCTTTCAAACGAATAGCCCTGCAATGGCTGACAAAGCTCATACCAAAATGCTTCAGAAGTAGGACAATATTAACCAATAAAGTCCTAGTAATAGCATGATTAAAATAAAATAGACATTTGAAAGAAACTGTGAGTGCTGAACGAGTCCTTATGAATTGACCTATTTAAAAATTCACAATATTATACCAACACAACTACAGTCTAACTAACTACAATTTGTCATAACTTCGGCAATAAACAATAAAAGTTAGTACCTATATGTTTAAAGAGAAAGTGCTGCTAGTTTTAAAACTACATTAGCAACAGACAACTTTCATATAAAATCATTGCTTATCAGGGGAGCACACCTTTTAGAATATATTTTTACCTAATAAAAGAGAAATCTAGTAGATTTGATGGCGACCAGCTCGAGTTTAAATCTATCAACCCATTGAAACTTTCTTTGTTAAAAGCCGGCAAATTTTCAAAACATGGCAAAAACTTTACAAAGGATAACGTAATGGTCTCTAAATTCCAAATATATGATCACTGATTTTAGAGACCAAGACGCAATGGATTTTAGTAGTAGTGCCCACACATTTGAAGGAGTGATAAGTTTACAATACCTCGGTTCTCTTGTCACTCTTGATAATTGTTTAGGTGAAGGGATATAAAAGCGTTTCTTGTCGTCAGCAATACTGCTCTGTATGCCTTACGTCTACTGCTAAAGTCAAAATATCTTAGCAATTATTTCCGGAGATTGTTATTACATCACAAGTAGCCACTTTTCTTCCACTAAAACTTACCATCTTAAAATTAAAAACAGGTCCTATAACGACGATAACATGATAAAAAACATTTTTGATCGTTTATTGATTATGCATTGCACATATTTTACTCTCGAATTCTTAATAAACAAATCTTACATAATAATAACATATTTGCGTTATAAGAATCATTAGATAAACCACCAAATTCATAAGTAAATCGACAAGTAAACAACGCGAAGACATTCACCAAACATTTTTAATGAACATGATGAGTAATAAAAGCAACAAAAAGTACTGTGAAAATATAAAATCTGTTTTTAAAATTAACGATTTTGGTAATAAAAAAAAAACTTGAAAAAAACTGATTTTTGCAGAATTTTTTCTTGTATTATTTCTTATATTACAAAAAAAAAAAAAAAAAAAAAAAAGCTTAAGATAAAACAAAAACTTAAAGGAAATGAAACTGGTTAACAAAAACACAAAAAACATTTTTTTTTTATTTTAAATGAGATAATAATTCAAGAAATAGGCTAAAGAATGAAGCGCACCAAATCCATATAAAAAAAAAAGTTGGAAAGAATCGTTATGTTTGTGCCTGGTGGTGATGAAGATTAATCGAAAGTTTTTTTTTTTTTTAAAAGCAGCAAAAACATTGGTTTGGCTTGTGATTGCATAAAAATATGCCTGGTATCATTGTAATTTAATATACAAAAAAAAAAAATAAAATAAAATAAGACAATTTAATGGCAAAACAAGATCGCGAGTCAAAGATCAATATTTTATTGTTCGAATTTGTTTTATTTGTATATGAAAACTGTGAGGTACTGGTTTTAAGGTGCATGTACCCTTAAGATATGGTAAACATTTAAGGGTTCAAGGAGAGGTTATGTATACATCTGCTTTTAAAATGGTGTGTGTTCGTTTAGTGGCCGAAAACCATGTTTTCACTGTACAAGTTTTACGAAACCTCATAAAATTAAGATATTCTTAGTTCCGAATATTTCACAAATCAATATCTGGTATAAGTAATCGTTAACTTTGATCGTTTGTTATCAAAAACTACTAAAAGCCTAACTGACGAGGATTTTTTTGGCTTTTCATTGGAAAACCTGTCCAATTATATATTTAATATTTTTATTGCCTTCGGAACGCAACAATTTTGTATTTTGAATCTGACCTACTCTTCGCATGATAATGTTGATATTGTTGCGGAATTTTAAAATATATTTCAAAAAGTTTAGTTACTTCTTGTTTAGGATCGTGGCTTAGGATCGTTGATATAGAAATTTAGAACTGATACGGCCAACAGGTTTGTTTTTTATATTGACTTCGCTAAGGCTTTTGATAAGTTCGATCATTAAATTCTTATTATTTAATTGAGTGACTTCGGCTCTATTTTTTCATTCCTATTGCATGGAATTTATCTGACTTTAGGGGGACGTAGCCAATATGTTTTTCTTGGCTTTCTACAGGAAATTCATCAGGGGTCGTCAAATGTTTTAAATTCTAAGTACCTTTTACTTGAAGATGGCCTTAACCTGTATGCAAATATTAACACTTAAGCCGATACTCAAACGCATGCAATACGATAAAAATGTTTTTTTCTGTTTGGCCTTAAAAAAGAAGTTGCCTTCTTTTATTAGAAATCCTTTTAATCAGACGCAGCTTGCACAATGTAAATTACACATAGAAGACTTAAAACCATATTAAAACCATATTTTATTGATAAATTTTCAGATTTTAGTACTGGGTCATCTTTGCTGATGAGTTTTTGTTTGTCTAAAAATGTATAGTCTTGAGTTGCTTTGTAAATTTATTATAAATGCTTCTCAGAGCAGAACAGCGTTCTTGGAGCTTTCAATAAACGACCAAAGAAGTTGAAAATCATGTCGTTGTTGTTAAGATTTATTTTAAATTGTAAGCTGTTAAATTATTGGTTGCTGTTGGCAAACTTAAGATCCTCCCTGAAGAAACAGGAAATTGTCTCAGAAAGCTAAATCTGGAGAAAATGGTGGATGTGGCAGCAAATCGTAAATATTAACCAAATATTTTATTGCGATGGAACAAGTAAGAACAGTGCCTTGTTATCTTTAAGGGAGAAATGGTAACGTTTTTCTTAACGTCAAGTTTGGAAGTTTTTTGGATATAATAATTTTTTTTTGATTTATGACAAGATTCCAATACGACTGTACCTAGTGCTTTTGACCGCGCTGCTTTTAATCATTAACAAAATTTCCAAATTTGTTTTTGCGACTGAAAAATTGTTGTTGTAACAGAAAGAGCAACTGAAAATGGCTTGTTTCTTTAAGTAGACGTTTAGGTTCCTCTTAAACACTTGTAAATTAAATATTGTGGAAAAGATCGACTAATCTATTTGATCCCACAGGGAGGTGAGTCTAGAGAAAATATGGAGATTTAAAATATGGTTAGTTGTACATCTGGGTTTATCTTAGGCGCAGCCATGTTACTTTGAACCAAAACGAGTGGCAGCTCTACTGGCAGACGAACAAAAGCGTCAATCGCTAATTAAATTCCGAGGAAACGTAAAAGGGCGGCTTACTACTTAGTTAACAAAATGGAAAACTCTAAAGAAACGGAAGCCAGATTGGCAGCATTAAATGCAATTTACGACGAATATTTAAAATATTACTGCGAACTCATAGAAATCACGGAAGAGCCGTTAACATTGGATAAAGAATTAGCGGTGTTCGAGGATACTCTAAAAGTGCATCATAATGATGTAATGTCGAAAAGTTCTGAGCAGATGCACAATAGCAATATGACAACCGCGATTAATCAAAAAAACGTGCGAATTAAGCTGCCGGACGTCAAGTTGAAGACATTTGACGGAAGCTGGGATAAATAGATCCAGTTTAAAAACAATTGTTCATCGTTGGTACCGTCGAGAAGATCTCGATGAAATACAAAAGTTTAAATACCTCCAAGGTATACTCAAAGGAGATGCAGCGCGACTTATTCAGAATATAGCACTCTCTGAAGACGGCTACAATCAAGCATGAAAGGTGATTTATAATCATTATGACAACAACCGGTTGATCATTCAGCATCACATTTTTTAGTTTTGAACGATACGTTTGCCAATCGTGTTGGTGAATCGAAAAGTCTGGAGCAACCTTTAGATCAGTAGGACATGATTCTTGTTTGCGTGCTGTCGGCGTGGTTGGATCCAGAATCCAGAAAAACGTGGGAGTTTCAATTGGGATCGACCGAATTTCCAAAGTTTGAGAGAATGCGCAACTTTCTAAACGATCGAACACAAGTGTTGCACAACATACCACAATATACGCATCGAGTTACGTTAAAAACCATATGCAACAACCACAGTGGTCGTACTGAGTCAGAGCATAAGTCATTCACAATCCGAAAACTTATCGGTCATTCGTTACTAATACTCACACGTACAAAAACAACAAATAAAATCAATCAAGATTCGGATGTGTGTTTTGTGAGTCCAGAAATAGTTACATGCTCCAGTGCGAAAAGTTTCTTCGGAAAACCGCGGATGATAGAATGGAACTTCTAACAAAAAACTACAGTTGTGTGTCAACTGCTTAAAAAAGGGATATGAGATGGACAAATGCGAGTCTAGCGCTTGTAAGCTGTGTGAGAAAAAAACAACGTTTTTCGACAAACCGGTGACGTCACAGTCGAACGTCTATCATTCTACATGCCATGGTAATAAAACTGCCGACGGGTTCATTTACGTCGATAACTAGTGATCGAGTGATTTTGTCCATTGCAATTGTGCTATTCAAGGATGTGTGAGGCATCTACCACAAAGGTAGAGTTTAGACGAATTGTTTAGACACAATTCGTGGCGAGCAGTATTACGGGTGTAGGCGAAATGAGTACAACAATCAAATACAAAGCCAAAACTGAAATTAAAAAATAGCAAATCTTCATGTCATATGGTTAGTCGTATACCGGAAATAACGAAGCTGCTACCAGTAAAAACGATCAAGCTTGATGTTGTATACCAACTTTTATATTCAGCTTGCGGATCCAGAATCTACAATACCGGGAAAAATTGATGCTCTAATCGGTGGTAAGCTATGATCAATTTGCCGAGTCGATAAACATTGTCACACAATTCTGGAAACTGGAGTTGGTCGATTCGAATCTAATTTTATCATCCGAAGAAGTTGCAAGTGAGTGTCACTTCATCGAGACCCATTACAGAAAAGAAGATGGAAGATACGGTGTACAATTACAGTTTCGTCAGAATAAAAATGAGAGGGGTGAATCATTGAGAATAGCCAAAAAACGATTTCGATATTTAGAAAATCAATTCTGGAAAGAGGCTGAGCTCAAAACCCAATATACGATATTTATTAACGAATATATCCGGATGCAACACATGAATGACATTTATGTAAATACTACACTGGTATGTGGATCATCATCCGATTATTGCGTGCTTCCCCAACATGCCATACGGAAGCCATCTAGTACCACGACGAAATTGCGCGTCGTGTTTAATGCGAGTGCACAAACATCTAGCGGTATAAGGCACTCAATGACTTATGATTGGACTAACCATCCAGGATGATTTGTTTTCCATCGTTCTGTGTTTCTGCCGACATCATGCATTCACATTAAATGTGTGGCGAAAGTCACCCTATGCTAAACTGGAGCAGTACTAGCTGAGAGTACAATTACATATGGAACATCATGTGCACCCTTCCACGCAACAAGAGTGCTAAAACAAATTGCGATCGATGAAGCCATCACTTTTCAAAAGGCATCTGAAGCAATCAAAGACTTCTATATATAATGACGATATTATGAGTGGAGGTCTTCTGTAATCACATTGCAAGGTGAGATAATCGAGATGCTTCGAGCAGCTGGAATGAAACTACGCAAGTTATCATCAAATTCTAATGAACTGCTAAATCTGATCCCAGAAGATGATCGTGAGATAAAATCCAAATCAGATAGATTGTACGCAACAACTAAATCATTGGGTCTGATTTGGGATCCGAAAAATGATCACTTCCGAACCATCACCGAATCGTAAGCAAATAAATCCAGGATGTTTGTTTGTTCGTCCGATGGCACCACGTCGAAAAAGATAAAAATTCTGCTGATCTTATTTTGCGCGATCTTTTGCTATCTGAAATCAGCAGTACCAATATATGGTGGTGTGGACCTTCCATCCTGAATGAACCATTCGTATACGCAAAGGGTGGACGAGAAAAATTTAGCTGTGGATTCAGATAAATATATTCAAGAATTTGTCAAAAAAAATAAAAATTGTGACGTTTGTGTCAACCGAGGTCGAGGAAGACTTGATCAATTCATCGAATAATTTTACAACCCTTGTAAATGTCCTTGCATGAGTGCATCGATTTATAAATAACTGTCGCCAAAGGAACGTTTTCAAAAGAATTACATCACAGTATGTCACAATCAATGCGAGAGAAATTCAGCAATTAATAGAATTCAGGTTATTCAGCAACAACACTTTGCGTTAGAACATCGATCGCTAATCAAGACCGTTAAAATTAGTGCCAACAGTAGTTTGCGTAGTCTTAATCCGTTTATCGATAAGAATCAGTAAATCAGAGTATAGGTGGTGCCTTGCAAAAAGTTGTCTGCCGTACGCATCAAAAAATCAGCTAATTTTACTAAAGAACAACCACGTTACCGATCTCATTTTTCGGTAAACCGAAGACAATTAGTAGTGACAACGGGGCGAATTTTGTGGGTGCCACCACTGAAATAAAGTATATCCAGCAGTTTTGCATCAGAGCTTCAAATGCAATTGCTCAATATTGCAGTAATGAAGACATAGAATGGAAGTTTATTCCGCTTCGTTCTCCTCATTTCAAAGGGTTGTGAGAAGCGACAGAGAAGTCGTTCAAAACACATTTTAAAAAGGTGGCAGCTGATCATAACATTTGGGGAACTATCAACGTTGGCGGCTCAAAACGAGACTTGTCTCAATTCTATTGATACCTATTACAGCTCTATCTGACGATCTGGCAGATCTTGAGGCCCTTACACAAGGACATATTATAATCGGAAGACCCATAACAGCAGTTGCTGAAAGGGATGAATCAAGCCCAGTTATAAACCGACATAAACACTGGCGCAAGGTGAATTATATGTTGCAGGCTTTTTGGAGGAGATGTTCCAGGGGGTTTCTACACACCCTTCAACAAAGAAGTAAATGGTACCAACACAAATTAAACTTGGAATTAAATGATCTCGTATACTGGTGAAACAAGAGGGCCTACCCAGCACACGATGGTTAACCGGTAGAGTAGATGAGATTCATCGTGGCCAAGACGACATGGTTAGAGTTGCAACTAAAAATGGTTCCATTAACCAAAGCATATACAAACTGTGTCCGTACTCAAAGAGTGACGCTACACGAGTTCACTTGAATCTAAAGGATATCAATGCGGGCCGGGATGTTTGAGTTAAATTCGGAGTAAATTGTAACCAACTTCACTCTAGAATACAGTTCACTGATTGGTGCCGATGTAAAAGAAGAGAACAGAAGAAAGGGTGTGTGTGTACCGTAATCTTCTACCGCAACAGCATTTCAAAAAATAAAGGTTTTCATACATAAATAATCAATTATTTTATTTTAAAACTAAATTCAATCGAGAATTGCAATCAATTTTCATGAGCTAAATTCGAAGCGCGTAACTCCCAGTGAACTAATCGCTCGTCACCAATAAACCAAAGCGTATCTTATTTTTGAAGAAATGTATGTACTCCACGGCGCTAACATAGATTATTTTACAAAATGGTCTTCAATTGTATCGATTCAGTGCGGTGATATCCGAAGTTTGGCAGGACTAAAAAATTATAATTTTCGATGACTTTAATCACCAACGGTTTGTTAAAAATCGTTTAGCTATTTAATAAAGTGCTTCTATAAAATCTTAGCCTGTGGTAATTTAACAATGATCTTAGCCTGTGATGAATGATTGGGACTTTATGCGAATTATTTTGAGAAAGAATCCTCAATCCTTATAGGTATTCCACACACCTAACCTTAGGATTTCCTTTGCCAATGATTTATAGAGTTACAATACTAAATATATGTTAGCTCTGTTTACCTTTTTTATCATACACCTATATATCATATTCTAATTTTAGAAAAATTATCCAACTTTTGTCGAAGTTATAAACATATCATCACTTAGACAGTACTGTTTTTTCACTCTTTTATATAAAATATGATTAATGATGATGATTTCGTCTTTGATGCGATCAAAAATAATATCTCATTTTGCATGAAGCTAATTTGTTTAATTAAAAATTTATTTGTATATGTGAAAAAACCACTTTGAAATTTTTAAAGTGTTAATATTTGTAATTAATTTGAAGTTTTGGGGAAAATGTACTATGACGTTGAGTTTAGAAGATAATCGATTGTATACTCGTTTCTCTCGAGTTGATAATATTCGGTTGAGTTAACATCTAAAAATTTTAGTAAATAAGTTGGTAAGCCTGTAGGATTTCACATACGCAGCAGTTTTTCTTTAAAAAAAAACGCTGAAACCGCGATGTGCTTAAGTAGTACCCTAAGTATGGAATTTATTTGCATCCTCTATAGATATCAAAACAATTACAATATTTTTTTTTATCACCACTGCTAGATGTTTCATATCTTTTACATCACTTGCATTAGACTTTATCTCCCAATCTAATTTTCTTTTACGTATAATTAAGCTTAAATCCTCAATGCCGATTTATTGCTAGGAAACAACGACAAAATAATTTCGCTGTAAACTAATTAAATTTTTTAAAAGTAAGTTTGAGGAAAAATATTCTCCCGAAGTATTTGAATTTTATTACTCCAAGCTAATTCAAATTAGCATATTCATTAATCGTAAGCGTAAAAAAAAAAAAAAAATTAAAAAACATCATAGTCAGGAAACATACAATCTTTTTGTGCATAAACATAGTAGCAACAACAACAGTAAGAAGATTATAAAAGAAACATTCTCATTTATATTCTATTTCTATATGGCGCGCGAATTAATAATTTGTTGTGTGCCCGAAGCAATCGAAAGATCAAAATCAACTTTAAAACAGCGCAAAAAATATAAAAACATGTAATTGTCTATAACAACATAAAAAAAAAAATTACAACCTCTTACAATTTATTACCTATATATATACTGTACCAATATTTCAAAAAGAAATTACCAACAAGTGTCATTTCTTAATTTATAAATACAGTAGCCGTTTGTAAAACCCCAAAATCGCAAGAAAGTAAAAAATAAAAAATAAAAATTTAATGGATTATAAAACCATCAAATCATTAAAATAAAAAAAAAAAAACTGTTCGTATAATTACTGTCTTACATATTATTGAACTGACTAATACCACACCACCACAGTCTACAATACACCGCAGCTTATAAAACGAAATTTTATTTTATGTTTTGTAATTCTAAGAAAGTTTGAAGTCATCAAAAGAAAATTATAAATTATAATTTCTTACGACATATTCAATAAATCGTTGGTATATATGTGTGTGTGTGCATATATATGACAAACTTAAAATAAGTTTTACCAATGTCGTATAGTACTTATATAAGAAAATATTGAATTTTTATCAGTTAAAATCCGAGTACAGTGAAAACAACGATATTTGTTTTATCATTTTTGTTGTTGTAGTTCCTGCTTTTCTTGCATAGGAAGTATCCATATTTACGTTTTTGTTGTTGTATATGAAATGATTTGATTTATTGTACAAAAAAGAAATTTCCAATATTCAAAGTGATGTCATCACTTGCGGTATAATATAGTTGCAAAGTTTTTTTAAAATCTTCTACGGTGGCACGTGGCATGTAATTGAAACGTAGCCATATGTAAGTCAATCGGACTTGTACAGATACTAGTCCGATTTCATTTGTGACAAGGAATGTGGTCAGTTTTAGTCGTACTGGACTTCAACCGAAGTGATATTTTCATCATGATGATCACTTGTTATTTATACAGGAACCTAACATCTAGATGAATATGTTAGAAACACCATGGGCCTGCAACAAGTAGAAACTCTAAGAAAAAATCCTACCCAGAGACGATCACCAAAACTTGAAAATGTATATTTCTAATTTTTGATAAATGATAAATTAGCAGAACTTAGAGCACATATCGGCAAAAGACAGCTTAAATTAAGTGCGAATAATTATAAGCGGTTTCGCGCTGTTAATCATGCTAAATTCTAGGTGTATAATCTAGTCATCTAAAGCACATTCTTCTCTCATATAACCATTCCTAAAGTAACGTTGAGATCAAAGATGTGATCATATGCTTTTAATATTCAAATATAACTGCAAACTATCTTCTATCTTAAATGGGTAAGAGAGAAAGACCGTCCGGTGAAATGTTAATGCATTAAAATCCTCTAACTCACAGGATAGCCGCAGCACAAACTACCATCGAAAGACGACAACTGTGAAGGCTCGCAAAGAATGGCATGATGAGCAGTGCCATTGTTGCATTGCACAAAAATAGAAACGGCGTAAAAAATGGCTAACAGCCGTAACAGCCGAATGGAAAATCTATGCGGTAGAAAGGAGTTCAGCAAATTTAATCGATAAAAAAATGCGAATTTGTGAATTAGTTGTAGCAAAAACATTAGCAACCATGCGATAAACAAAAACTCCAAAGATTACTTTGTCAATGCCTCAAACCTTACGAAAAGGTTTTTATCCTAGATCTTTGCCATCAGAGATGATAAGTCAGTCCTACTTTTAAATAGCAATACTAAATAGGAATGACGATTAACGCCGAGCATAACCACAGCGCTGTCAGGCAAAAAACATTTTTTTTTATATACACACTATCAAAGAAGAGTTAGGGACAGCTTTAGATAAGTTAAAGATACGACAAACCTGGGTGTCGATAAAATTCTCGCAGAGCTTCTTAAAAACGGAGGAATAAACCTAGCAACTCAGCTCTATGATCTAATTCTCGCAATCTGAAATCAAGACGAGCTATATCAAGATTGAAAAACAGCGCACTCATACGCCCGTTACATACAAAAGTAAACCATCTAAATAGTATAAATTACCGCGATATAACACTCTTAAATGTGGCATACAAAGTAATTGCTCCCCTTTCATTTAATCACTCGTTGGAGTCTAGTAGTATTGACTGTCTGTTAAATAAACTGCATCCAACATAACAAATATACAGTTATATTTTACAAAAAAATAGTAATACCAGCACCCCCTTTCAAGTTCAATAGAGTGGGCTATGTACACCATATAAGAGCAGTTGCAATTTACATATAACTTATTAAGGACAATTTGGATCCAGCCAACAACTAAAACTACAGTATAAGTAGATAAATCGCTGATTAGGAGTACAATAGCTTAGATGGGCACTAAGCGGTATTTTAAATCCCTTGAAAGTCCTACTATAGAAGGACCGGAGTTAAGTTAATCAAGCAACAGTTTTACAAAGTAATTAAAACTCCAACATTAAACGTGAAAGAAAAAAGATAGAAGTTGGAAAACTTCTAGACATGCTTACACTCTGAATCACTAGATTCTATCTCAAACACTGCAAATGAGATGCATGCCTTTACAATTAGCACTTCTTCGATAGGAATAGCCATCATACCACAACAATACTTTATATCATTGTTATCTAATCTTCAGGTAAAAGGACTACCTAGTAGTCTTAAAATATTGCTATTAGTAAGATTTGTTTTAAGATGGATTTGTTTAAAATACCCAGTCCAAATGAAATTTTAGCAAAATATGCTTTTAACAAGAGAAAAATCTAAGAATCTGCCCCTACCCAAAGATGATAGCCAATATCTGAAAATGTTATCCTCGTTTATTTATAAAACGGTTATCTAAAAGCTCAAAGATTTAAAATATGAAATATGTAATCCAGATAATTCAAAATAATTCAAAGCAATCACACGAACTGTAATGTGGGACATATGTTCATACCTTTTTGTTGTTGATACAAAGCTAAATATTAAATTATTATTAAAACTAATTGATTTTTACTGAAAAGCATGGAATTTATTAAATTTGTAGAACATATGTTGAGTAGATTTATCGGTGAACACTATTAAGAAAATAAATTATAAAACACTTTTACAAAAAAGCGTTGTGGAACCTATTTAATAAAACAAAATATAAAATTACTATTTAAAAGTTAAATCAGAAATTTTAAGGTTATAAATAAGTCCCATATATGTTTGTTTCCAAACAAATGGATATTTTGAGAAATATAAATATTAACCAGCTAATCAACTCAATTATTTTTTGACTGACAGTGCAAATAGATATGACTGGAAGAAATAGATGGTAAATAAGTCACATTTAGACTACTTATTTAAATAAGTTAGGTTCCACAAACTCGTGTTAGATAGGAGCTTAATAAATTTGAATACTGATTAAATTATGGAACCTATTTGACTTAATTAAGTTATTAACACGGTCCACACATTTTATCTGTTAATTTCTTGAAAGATGTTTAAAATAAGTGAGGTGCCAGTTTACTTATTTGATTAACTTAGGTTCACAAATAAGTACTATATATAGAAAAACTGTCAAATAATATATTGTGAAATCTTAATAAAATTGTATATTTAATGAAACTGATATAATTTTGGAGCCTATTTGAATAAATGAGTGTAACTAACACAGCTATTATTAAAATGTAGAACATGTACACAATCCGTAATTAAGAAAATATAAAACATTCGGTGGACGATTTCCACACAATCCGTCATACGGATATGGCTTGTTTAAGATAATAACATTGAATTTAAACAGAGTGAACTTTTCTAGCTGTTTCCTTCAAAATAATTAGATTGGAAAAAAGATAAGAAGCCAGTAAATTATGACAGACTAGTCCACTTTTGTATTTAGTTAAAATGAATATGACTTAATTGTGGAACATATTTATAATAATAGTTTGGAATTTATTTCGATATGTACGATGAAATGTGAAAATATGTAAAATTTTCCATTCGAAGTTAAATAAAAAATTGTAAAGTTGAAAATAAGTTCCACATTTTCGATTTAATTTTAATATATAAAATGATATTTAGGAACATTATTATTTGCATAATAATTGTAATCGAGATGCTATTTACTACATATAAATATAATATTTTGCAAGTTAGAACTACTTAGTTAGATGCTCACTAAGATAAAATAGAGAAAATAAGTTCCACTTTTTAAACTAAATTTTTTAAAAATAAAATATCAGATGAAACTTTGTATAACTGCTAAAAGTGTCGGTATATTATTTCTTGATCAGTCAAAAGTATGTTTTTAAACTAGTATAAATGAATTTAAGGAATTTTGATCTAATAAATATTTTTGTAACGTTCAAATGCTGCAAAACATTTAAAAGTTCAATTTCTCGTGTCTTAACTGAATTTTTAAACCTTCTATGTTGAAACTGATCGTGCCTATGAAAGTTTGAATGTTTAAATTTAAACAGATATACCAGAAATAATTCAAATTAGTTACCTAAGAATTTGGGACATATTGTTTTTAGTTTCATATTTGTCTGTAGTGGAAACATAGTTGTTATCCATCACAAACATGTAATTAATTTCCTAATAATTAAAATTTACTAAAAACCAGAGCATTCGATTTTTTAAATATATGAAACATAAGTTCAGTAGATGGTGCACACTATTAAGAAAACATCAAAGAACACTTTTATTAGTGAAATGCGTTGTGGAATTTATTTGATTAAATTCCAAAATGGATTTAATTATTAAGTTCCGCATTTTCACAAAAGCACACTATTTTATTGTGGAACATATTTATTTTAATTGTTTGAATTTCATAACCCTTTGATAACACGAAAAAATTTAAGTTTTAAAATAAGTTCCACATTTTAGACAAAGAATGTTTTTCAAACGGATACATTCAATTTTATTGTTTTTTGACTGACACGGTAAAACAAATTTTGCTGGTGAAACGGATGGAAAATAAGTCACTTCTAGAATACTTAGTGTTAGGTTGAAAAATAGCTTAAAATATCTATTTGTGGAACTAATTTAATAAAATTGGTTCAGTACTGATAAAATTGTGGAACCTTGAAAATTTTAAAACATAATTTAATAAGCATGGTCTAATAGACTTGCTTGTTTGTAAAAATGTTAAATTAATTTAATTTTTAAAGAATTCTTTTAACTTAAATTTTTTGGTGGAACATCTTTAAATTGATTTTATAACCGTTATTTAATATTAAAAAAGGATGGCAAATCGTCAGAAACTAGTTTACTTATTTAAATAAGTTAGGTTCCACAGGTTAGAATGCTAAAAAGTTAAGAATCAATTTATTTGTTTTAACGAGTTTAATTCCACGAGTACACTTAGCTTGAAAAAACATTTCTTAACTAAAATAATGAATTGTGGAATCTATTATAAGTTTATATACTTCATAAAACTATTAAACCTATATGAATGAAGTCTATTTGATTAAATGAAGTAAACTAATATGGCTCACATTTTGATCAAATCTCACGTTATTACTGAGGTGTAAAACATTCACATTATTTTCGTTTTACATCCTAATTTGACACCTTTTAGAATGTTTGTAAAATTTTGTCGATGATTTTAAACTGTGCAATTAGGTTTTACTGTGAGAAGAGCCTATTTGACTTAATTTGATCAAATCTTATGTTAATCGATTGTTCACTTTTTATTTTGTTTGTACAAATTTTAAATTCATTAGTATTAAAAGATTTTTAATAAACATGATTTAACTATGGAACATATTTATAATGGTTTTAGAACACAGGATGCTAGTATCTTTAAGTACTATTTTCACTATTTTAAATATAAATATTAATTGTGCAATGCCATTTTTATGTTAGAAAGAGATTGAAAATAAGGACAACAAAACTTCATTTAAATAAATTAGGTTTCACAAACAAGTATTTGTTTGGAAAACAGATCCAACCATGAAATTCGGATCTACATTTTTTAATCTATTAGTATATTCATTTTTATACTTAAAAACTATTTGTAATTGGGATGACTTCATATTTACAAAGTTATTGAATACACATTTACAGAGTATTTGACTATGTATTTCATAACAAAGTTCAAAAGATTGATTTGTAATGCTGCTTAACATACAAAATGTAATTAAATTTAATAGGTCTTTGAACTATATGTGCTTCTGTCATTATTTCATATTAACAAACAATTATTTGTTATTAACGAAAGAAAAACTCATAATTGTGGAACCTAATATATTTTAAACTTTCTTATTTACATTAAAATACAAATGTTCGATGATTAGCCATTACCTAAAAGTTATTTGCTAGACAACTACGATATTTTAAACAGGTCTGAGCTTCTTTGTTAGATACAAAGGTAATTGAAGTTCCACATTTAGGCCTAGTTTTTTAAAATATATCTTTGCAGAATAAAACTTTTGTTATGTAATGAAAGAGTTAGGGAATTATAGGTTGCTATGTAAATACACTATCGTGAAGTAATAATTGTGGAACCTAATATTTAAAACTTTGTTTACAATCCGTGAAGGTTGGATGATTATGATTCATAAAATCTAAAATATTTACTAAAGAATTGTTATTAGCATACTAAATCAAAAATTGAATTAAATGGAACGTTTTGTTTCAAAAATAGATTGACAATTTTAGACAAACTTTTTTAAATTCCTAAGAAATAATGAAATTCTCACAAAACCAACCATAGAAAACGAATTCATCACATATATGTGCAAGTAAATTTAATGTATAAGAATTAAAAATTCCCAAGAGTGCAATCGTAATATTACAAAACTGCATATAATTTATTCAAAAACAGTCCATAATAGGTAAATGTATACGTTTTAAGACACATTTTAAGGCGGTGCACATAGATAACTTTTGTATTCGATGCAGTTTTCAATTTGCACACAACAAAAACAAAATACAAAGCACTACACAAACATTTTCAGTCTCAGTCATACAGAATCAATTGGCAATGAATAATATAAAATTTAAAACTATCATAAATCAACAATAATGTAGTACTGGTTATATATATATATATATATATATATATATATATATATATATATATATATATATATATATATATATATATATATATATATATATATCATGTATATATGAAATTAAAACTTATACGATTCACATGAAAATTACATCACAATTTGAGTATGTTGTTTAGAAAAATAATTTTTATTTTGAAGGCGAACGACTTTTAATTATTTTCATTAAAAACAAAAAAAAAAAAAAAAATAAAAAAATTACCACAACAAAAATGTGTTCAAAACTCACCAAGATCTGCAATTCCAATACCAAACCGATTAACATCTTTTTGTTGCTGCTGTTGCACATTTGTGGCGTGCTCTTGTAAACGTTGCCGCGCTACCGCGATACCAACTGGTATAGCACCGCCGGTATTTTGTACTTGTGTACCATGATCCATTTGGATTTTCGGTGATGGTGATTCAATTTTAACCACCGCGGTTAATTGCTGATGATGATGATGTTGCTGTTGATGATGATGTTGCTGATGATGGCCTAAATTTTGTGACGTTGTCACTTCAGACACTTGACACGGTTCACGTTTTATTTGTAGTAATGTTGTCGTTAAACTATTACTTGTATCATTTAAATTATTTGTTGTTGTGGTATGCGGTGTCCACGATATTGGTATCGTTCGACTACATCCAGAACTTAGATCGTTTATTGTATGATTATTTGTTGTTGTACTTGGTAAAGTTTCGTTTGGACTGTGTACGGTCGCTAATAGACCTTCCGTTGTTGTATGATGATTATAGTGATGATGTGTTGTTGTTGTGGCACGTTCAAATCCATCGATTTTATTGCAACTGCGCGAGCTGCCCGAACTTATATTTTCAGATTTTATTGTTAAATTTGTATTGCTGGGTACATTGATTTGTAACGGTTCTAAATTTCCATGTTCCCAGCGTCCAAAACATGTCTCGGTTTTTTTTGCCACCGATGTACCGCTTAAAAAATCGGTATGGGATTGTACTAATATGCTATTCGCCTGTAATAATACAAATGAGATGGATAAAAATTTAATTAAATTCTAAAATTTTTAAAAAATTTTGTAATATATAGAACAGATGGCTGAAATCTCACGGGAATGACTATATAGAGTGTATACGCGCTATAATATTATGTGGGTACTTAAATTTGGAAAGATAAATGTATGAGAGTGAGACACGGGAAGATAACAAATATCTAATGTTTTATACAGTCATTTGAAGTAATTAAATTCTACCATCAACATCAGATGCAAATAACTGAAAAAAGGTTAAACGTCATAATTTATCTTGCTATTCGCCTTATTGTCCACCAGAAGAGTGATCCACTCACTATTCTGGCAGAAGCTGTAGGTGACTACCAAGAAGGATTTCGTTTAAGTGCTACGATATAAACAACTAAGACATGGCTGCATGTGAATATATAACTGACCTAAACTCTAGAATTCAACGAATTACTTCAATGACGTCATTCACTAAGTCATAGTCTATAAATCACCTATATTTATAATCGGCTTTTTATATATTTTTTTTAATCCAGACAGAACATACTCGGAATTATTTCAGTATGTCCAAATAAAATAGCCTAAGCGATATCGTAATCCGAACCGACAAATAACTGACCTAATGCGATATTTTTGCAAAATATAAAACACATTCACGCTAATCGTGTAAGCCATTCTTTCATACGTGTGACGAGCGGTATATAAAATTAATTAAAATTTTATAAGAGGGACGTATGAAAAGTAATTTGGCACGCGATGATATGTCAAGCACAGCGCTTTTAAATATCATTTGGTATTAAGGTAAAGGTAAAATGACACCTAACTTATTCTCTACTAGTAAAGTGCCCGTGTACCCGCAGGAAGGCTAGAAAGCTCTATACGTGTAAACCAAAAATTATAAACTTATATTAAACCGATTCTAGTTTACTTCACTGGGGTAATTGTCAATAATCGGTTTTCAGAATGAATTTCCTTGTGATGTTAAAAGTTCTTAAGCGTAGCTAATTTGTGTTTATTCCAAAGTGTAAAAAAATTTCCTGGATTTCCATATGCTCAAATAAGAGGAAAGGTAAGTCGAATTTCTGCTACTGTAAATCTGCAGCTTCTGAGAGTATAGTCCCACTCAGTATCATCAGCAAGTTATTTACTTGCTCTGCAAGCCCCTTTAAATGTACATCTACAGTTCGTAGACATTTAAAAGATGTTACTCTTCTCGCATGTAGCAAGAGTATTCTCAAATAAAATCGTTCGGGTCATTCATCCCCACTGTATAAATTCTATTATTAATTTTTCTCGTCGCTGCTGTCTGGGGATCCAACCCCCTTTTTAAACACATAGTGTTAAGGCATTTCTGTGTACAATAGGTTTTGTCCTTTAAGACTGCAATGTGCATCACTCTCTTTTACATCACTATTAACAACGTCTTCGTTGTCGTTTTCATCTTCGTTCGGACTTTCTCTTACTTGTTCGGGAAGTTCAATATTTTCGGTATTATCACGAGCAATGGCATTGTTAACACCTTCCTGGTAATTTTTGGCTTTCAGCCATCGCTGCAGGTTTTGGCGTTTTTTTGATTTAATTTAAATTGAAGAGTAGTGCCTTTAACTTTCTCTGCCGCTTGCTGTTCTTGACTTTCCAAAAACACAATTGATTGGACCTTTGGCAAATGTACTGCTAAATGTATAACAGCATACGATTGCCAGTGCATCAACTAACCGTTTATACGCCACTTATCTTTACGGGGCTTACGTAATGTGAATCAAAACCCGAGCAAAAATGTGTTCACTATTCATATTTTAAAAGATGACAGCGATTTCATTTGCTGCTGTTGAAGCATTGTATCTGCTCTAATTTTTTTTTGGATCATTGAGCAAAGAGAGTGTTAAAAATGGTATTCCAATTTTTTTCTCAGTTAAACCATTCTCTATTTCTTGCATTATCCTGTAGGACTTTGCAAGCTCATTGTTTACTGATATAAAGTCAGACAACTTTTGGTACGCTTGTCTCTTATTCTTTGGGCCGCCTGTCTTTTTTATTCAGTCATATCTGGTCTTTTTTTAGCAGGCATAATGGTATGTTTGCACTAATGAGGTTATTTTTACCTAATCAAGTATTTAATGAAATTAAAATTTATAAACTACAAATGTAATAGTCCTCGATGCTTTTACATGACTCTTGAGAAGCATATACCGACATGGTAAGCACGACTTGGTAATATCTTTTCTACCTATGACTTAACATTCCTTAAGTTAGATTTTGGATGATATTAAGTGTTCAAACTCAAAACTAAAAAAAATGGGTAAGCTCAGATAACATCGAGCTTGACTTGGGCTTTTAACGAAGGGCTACATAGTCTAAAGCTTGAAAAAGGAATTACTAGTAAGAGGGAAGAATAAGAAGTCTTCCAAAGTAAGTACAGCTGTGCTCATGGCTGAGTTGTTGTACTATTAAGACTTTAGTTTTACGGTTCTCCTAGCACGGACAACTTTTTTGTTCCGTTCGATTGTAAAACGTATTAGCGCTTTTTTAATCGGCTATATTCTGTTGTTCGCAGCAAGCCGCCACTTCTTAGCAAACCAATCATTTTTGGGTTTAATTTTTACCATACCTAGAGTCACCTGGGCAGCACCGACGACCGAAAATTTCAATACCTCCCATAGAGCGTTTACATTGTCAGAACGAGGGTTGGTTTCAATAATGCTACTGCAAGCAAGATCCTGATATTGTGCTTTTTCATTTTCGTTTATCAAACTTTCACAGTTGAAACGAAAGTTTCATTTTCCTGTGATCCCTGATGTTTAAGAAAACTGTCATCTTAGTTGACCAATTCATGATCTTCAACTGATGATCATTGTCTACAAATTTGGCAGCCAACCGGTAAAATCTCACATCTTGCTCCGATACCTACCCTTAGAAATTAACACATGGTAAATTTGACTGCTAGACGGCATACGAGGGTGTTTCCATGTGGATATGAGGAAAGCATTTGCTACCCACAATGTAATCATGAGCAATCGCAAAGTAAATCAATCTTTTTCCATTATCGATCGCTATGTTTTCACATAAGTCTAATTTTTGCCAGCTTTAGCAAACCCACCAATCACTATTCTGTCTTTTTTACCTTATATCTAAGAAGAAAACCAACACCAAGGTTACAAAGGTTATCTCCACTGTCAAAAAATGAATAGCCTTCGGACACATGATCTTCACTTTTTGACTTCGAGTGTTTTGGAGAGTAACGAGTTCTAAGCAATACACTTTAATGGTTGATATAGAGCCATCAAACGCACCTGGTTTTCTTAACGACTTCACGATCCTAAACTGCGGGTTCGTTAACATAAGCGGGGTCGAGCTAAATTTTAGAGGTATCAATATTTTTTTTTGTAAATTTTTATCACAGTGAAGTTTTTTAAGGATGATGTGTTGTAAAGGATACTGTGGTGGAATTCCAAGGATATCATGCTCGTTTAGAAGTCGTTTAAAGGGCGTGGGACTACCCCCCAACTACAAAGGCAAAATAAACACTCATAGGCTTTCAAAAATTTTAACCAAAATAAAGTAATTGGATCTGATGGAGTACCATCAATTTTCTTAAAAATCTGTCATGTATCTCCAGCTTAACCTCTTAAATGACAATTAAATATACAGCACTCTTCCCTCGATATGAAAAAGGGCTAATATTTGTGGTTTCACAAGAACCCGCGTGACGTATATACATGTCGGTTT
This sequence comes from Tipula confusa, assembly GCA_963556175.1. Classification (NCBI taxonomy): domain Eukaryota; kingdom Metazoa; phylum Arthropoda; class Insecta; order Diptera; family Tipulidae; genus Tipula; species Tipula confusa. Next base: position 95,515,015 of record OY744476.1, read on the forward strand.
TTGTTTGAAAATAATGACTATGGTAGGAAGTACAAACGTTTGGAAGCTTGAAGTATTTGTTTGCAGGCCATCAATAGTGAACGGTCTCAGTAAATTTGTAAACATGTAAAAATTTGTAATCGCTATGTGGCAAAGTTGTATGGCGCAATTTAAACAAGGCCGTGCGAGCTGCCAAGACGAATATTGCAGTGGTCGACCAAATAAGCTGAACAATAAACGGTGAAAAAAAATCACAATGATTATTGGATGATCGCCTACGAAAAGTGCGCGAGCTAGCTGACATGGTAGGCATTAAAAAATGGTTTGAGCCCAACCTAGCGGGCACAGCCTACCATAGAAAGAATTTGTTTACAATAAAAAGGTGGAACATGCGGTTGATGGCTAATTTGAGGTACTCGACGATTCTCAGTAAAATGTGTATTGAGCTAAAAGGAGGCTATGAAAAGAAATAAAGATATTTTTTCTAAAATTTGTTGTGTTTCCTTTGTCAATTTGGATACTTTTGGAACCACCTACATGTTGCTGTTCTTAATATGGTGATATAATTTTTCGTTCTACTAACCGTTCACTTGTTTAACTGTCGATCTTATCTAAAGTAATGGAATCTAAAAAGAATTTCCATTTTAAGCACTTTCTCGAATGGCATGGGCTTAAAAGTATTGCAAAGGCATCGCTGAAAAGTATTGAAAAATGTGGTGAGTCAAGAATCGTATCTCTACCTAATTTTAAAGCAGTTGGTAGAGTAAAACCTTAGTGATTGACTGCTAAGATTCGGTCACTAAACATGGTTTAACTTTTATTGAGGGGATGGAGTATTATCTAATAGGACGATTGATTAAGGCAGTATTAAATTGCATTTCATTTGACTCACATGATATCAATGCTTGAGTACCGCAAGGTTTAGCTTTGACGCTTACATTTTTTTTTTTTGATTTAACAGTGTCTGCTTTTATATTGAATTTAACAGTCACGAGGAAATAATTCACATTTGACTTGCTCTTGAGCAATTTTGAATGATTCATTTTTGCATAGATAATGTGATTAGATAGGGTAGGTCTAATAAGGATCACTGCATAATCAGCGTAGAAATTGTCTCAGCCAAAACGACAAAAAGTTGTAGCAGTAAAATTAAATGTTTTACCTCCCAAGGCAGACATCTTACTGTACTTCACGTGAAAAACCAAGAAAACAGCATTGCCAAGCTATACATATCAACATCTGACAAGGATTGTGGCTCAGTACTTTTAACAACATCCCTAGTGAAACTACAGAATATTTACGGCGGTTTCAACATATTTCGGGCACTAATCGATTCCGGGTCACAAGCAACTTTCATTATAGAGCAAGCAGCACAACAATTACGCGTGCCAAGGACAAGGGTTTTAACTGATGTATCCGGTATATCAGCAACAAAAGGATGTTCATGTCAACTAATAGCAATAGACATAAATCAAAAATTTAGAAAGTGAATCCTAGCAGACCCACTTTTGATACCTTCGGACCTATTGATCTTTTAACAGGCGCTGACGTATATTCAGAAATTAAGTTAGAAGGCGTAAAAAGGGATCCGCTATGTATAAGTACATAGCGCAAAGAACGTATCCTAAACAAAGCCTAACTGTGGAAGAGATCGAATGTAAACAGTACTATGAATTAGAAACATAAATGCGGTTAGAAAATGGACGATTTGAGGATCGGATACTACTTGACAACAACAAACTCAAATGTTGGGAATACGAGATTTGTCTATTGGTAAAGCAGTAGCTTGATTCTTTCAGATGGAAAAAAACTTCAAGAAGGATGAACATTCTAAGAATCAATATCACAAATTCAATAAAAATTACATCCAATAAATTATATGGAAATCAGTAAAGATGATTATATTGGCAGATGCTTCTTTAGTATGTTTAGTATACATGCCACATCATTCTGTCATTAAAGAATATAGCACAACGACGAGATTGACGATAGTGTTTGATGCTTCCTGCGAAACAGCAACAGATTCAAAATTTAATAAAATGATTATGTAGGCCCAATTTTCATATCTACAGGATTCATATCCACCAGTAATATTCATACCTTACGGAACAACTCCTGTAAACAAAAATATTGCAACGTTGCCATTGATTAAGCATCAGGATATCTAATTGCTTCAAAAATCATTCAAAACGATCCAAATGATCTTCTATCTGGAGCTAACACAATAGTAGAGGGAGTAGCTGCGCAAAAAAACTACTAAACATTCCTTCTGTTAGAGCTTTCAAATTTAAAAAATGGTTCATCAACAAAAAGGCAGTATTAGAAGCACTTCCTGGAAATCTGAGACTTTATACAATATAATTTAATGATTCAGTTAAAACACTTGGACTCCTCTGGAACTCTTCAACATACACTTTTCAATTTAAAGTACTTTTGCTTGAAACTAAAACAGCAATATCCAAACGAAAGATTTTATCAGAGGCATCAACAATTTCCGATCCGTCCAGGCTTTAAAGCTCAACAACGACATATCAACATCTGTAGCGATTCTACAGTCGTTTTAGGCTGAATAAGAGGAAAACCACAACATCATAAAACGTTTGTAGGCAACACAATAACAGTAGCTCTATTAGTAACCTAGATAATTTGGTTGGACGGGACATATGTTTTGAGGTTTCCAATGACAAAAATTGATAGTAAAGAAATGGGACAAGCGGGCAGCATGGAGCGGTAATCAAAAGAACACTTTACCATCATTACAACCGCATGCGTTCACAGCATTGCGTAATGTCTACGATTTCCATCTAATGCATAGTAAAAAACTAGAAATATCACCCATTTTAAACCAGAACAACTCAACACGTTACTAAGGGCAATAATCTGAATTGTACAGCAGGAAGCTTTCAAACCAGAATTAACGAAAATAAATTACTTTCAAATCTGGAATACAAGATGTGAGACCTTATTAATCGCCAAATTTGTAGAAAGTGGACATCAATTAGCCACTGTAAATATAAGGAGGCAGTTTTCGTACAAGCCAGGGATCACATAAAAACTGGTTTAATCGATTTTGTTAAAATCTAACTTGTATTAATTTTAAAGTTTTGTGTCAAATAAAGTGTATATAAATTAGATTTTCGGCGATAAAATGACGCATTTGTCATTAAACGGTTAATTCGATTGATTTATGTTGAGCGCAGTTTAATAAAATTGCGATTGTCATATGCTAACAGTAGTTTGAATATTGGCTACCGGGAAACCGGACCAATTCTGTCATTATTGACATATTTTTCCTTTCACAAAAATACCACAAAATAGAATAGAATGGTGCCGTAATGATGTTGAGGTGTTAGAAACTGGGTGGTTTCTAGCATGCATGGAAATATATTTATAGAAATATAAATAAATGAAAACCACTTCTATCCTACCGTTTGTTAAATGTCAAAAGTATGTGGGAATAGGACCGGCATAAATCGGTGCATTTGACAAGCGCTTGGTCTCACATTTTTATCAATCAATCAATCAATAAAAAATTAACTCGAATAAGTTTAATGCCATTGGTGATGATGGCAGTCAACTGAGAACGATCAAACTAAAATTGCCATTAATTATTCCGTTTATTTGTTATATAATAAACACGAGTATTGCTGATGCAGTTTGTAGCACTCAGTGGAAACATTTTTAACGTGGTTTCAATACTCAAACGGTCTTACCCTAAAATGATTTGAATTTAATGAAAAATCCGAGCAGACATAGCACGCATGTTAAAAATAACTGATGATACTTCCAGATCGATGGATGATGACCAAATTGTGTTTATTAGGTTTTGCTTGATTTTTCGAAAGCATTTGATATGTTAAGTCATTAAATATTGCCAAACAAATTAAAGTGCCTTTATAGTTTTTTTAACAAAGCTATTAAATAGGTACTTAATTATCTTTTTAGACTTATTCAGTATTTCAATTTTGTGGCATAATTCGATGATCAGTTTTAGGGCCACTATTGTTATTCCTAACTGTAAAAGATGATCTTCACTTACATGCAGATGATCTGCAAATTTATTTGAATTGTAGTATGATTTGTCTGACCTTACCGTGTTGACATATTTAATAAATAAATAAAAATATTCGAAAAAACACCCCTCTGGCAGATGAAATTGAAGGTACCATGAAGGTTTCGTCTAAATCAATCAGCCGCACTGATCAAGCTTTCAGCTAAAGATTTTTATTTCTAAATATTACGAACCACCTCTTCATGTACGTCAGGTGTTCTTGCAGTTCCAGCAAGCTTATGGCTCAATTCATTGGGAAAATGTATGGTTGACTGTGCGATATGAAGGAAAACCTAAAAAAATTAAGTTTGGAGTCAAATGATAGTAACGCAGCCAAAATAATGTATCAATATTGAGAACAAGCTATCAGCAATTTTTGCAATTTGCTTTGGAGTTCGGCAAAGTAATGCTTTATTCCCAACACTCCACATGTCAGGATTTATCTTACGTAAATGTGAAACGCTTCAGGACAACATCTTATACTATCTTTGTAATTGAACTGAATAGCAACGGTGAAAAAGATCCACTTGCACGATTCTCGGCTTCCATTTGTTTCAAAATCAGTGGGGTTCAGCAAAAATCAACAATCACCCAAAATTATGTAGAAGAGCTCCATAAATTGAAAAAAAAATCAGACAATGTTAAAAGTAGTCTTCAAGCATTTTGTTTCTGTCTGGTTGAAACCGCAGCTTTTTACCATACGACCCTCGCATTTATTTTTTAATTAAAATTATTTTAAAATAGACTTAATTATTAAAAAACGTGACTTAAATAATAATTTAGAAACTGTGTACGCCAGATAGCACCGGCTATATACATAATATAATCATACACATATATCATTAATTTCAATTTTTTTTTTCGTAAAATTTATAGATACACAAATTGAATTGCATATGTAACATAAATTATTTTTAGGTGTGGTTCTCATAAATCATGAATCATGGATTAAAATATGTATATGTTGTATGGTACATATGACTGTTACAAATATAATATATATATATACATATATGCAGATTTATAGTCGTATGTATAGATATACTTACTTGACTAAATGCAACTGCACCACCATGAAAATTTTTTGCAACCAATTCAAGTGGTGATACTGACATAAATGGTGAGCTTGCTGGCGGTGTATTGTATCCTCCCGCAGCAAATAATGACTCGGTTACTGAAAATAAATAGGGAAAAAAATAATTAATTATTATAGAGAATTCAAGTGTTCTTAATTCTGATATGTATGTAGATTCTATAAAAAAAAAAAATTTGCATAAATGATTTTATTTTTTTAATGAAAAATTTCAATCATCATCAATCAAATTCGTTTAAAATTTTTAAAGAATTTTTTAATTTTTTTTTTTCAATTTCATTCTTACTTTTTAGTCCGACATTGAATATTTGACCTCTAAATGGAGATATAAGCTTAGCTTTTTTTATGTTAAATGAAAAAAAAAAAAATAATAATAATAAATGTAAAGAAGCAAGGTACAGCATATAGGTCGCATAAAATGGTGGACGACAAAAGTCATACCCAGGTGTTCACAATATCGGGGCTTGACCTTTGAAATTATGCTATTTGGTATAACTTAACCTATAGAAATAACATTAAAATTATACGCGGTTTTGACAGGTAATTGCTGGCCAGAACCGAGTTAACATACTGGCTTCATCGGAATCGACCCAGAGCTTGTTTTTCGTATTGTTCTATAGACAACCAGAAAAAGACAAGTCGTTCTCTAACTCGAGGAGCCATCAGTGGACCGTGACCGAGCCAGCGCACTCGCTGTTCTTTAATTTTATAAACGAGATCAGGAATTTTCATTAAATTCTCGATCTTGAGATTCAAAAGAACTCGGTAAGTGTCGTCATCGTCGCGTTTGGGGCCATATATCATGCGCATGATTCTTCTCTCAAATGTCACTAACCATCTCATATGCATCTATCGGGGTCCAACTTGTACACCCATACATGACAACAGGTCTGATCAGCACCTAGTACAACTTCAGCTTGTCGGCATTTGCAAGATATTTTGACTTTAGCGGTGGACGTAAGACATACAAAGCACACAAGTATCATGAGTGACAAGGGGTCCAAGATATCGGAAATTTGTCACTTTTTCAAATGTGTGGTCACCACAGCTAAAATGCAGTGGGTCTTGATCTCTAATACCAGTGACCATATATTTTGTTTTGTACTCATTGATTTTGAGACCAACGTAAGCTGAGAGTCGTACAAGTGGATTAAGTAGCACTCTGACTTCGTTACCATCTGCTTATGCCAGGGCCTAGTTGGACTGAATGTAGAATTTTGTTCTGAGGTTTCTTTCATTTTTCGAAGGTAAATTTTGGCATGAGATTAAAGAGTATCGTGACAGAGCATCTCCTTGCCTTACCTCAGATCTAATTGCAAAAATGTCTGAAAGCTTGTTTTCAACTTTGACACAACATTGTGACTGCATTACTGTAAAACTATACAAACACTTTTCAAATTTGTAATGAAATCTATTTACTAAAGAAAATTTGATAGTTAAAAAGATTTATAGGTTTTGTTGAAGCACAGAAAATGACACAACTTTTATTACGCAATAACTCGAAAAAAAAGTTTAAAATATCACTTTAACTTTCTAACCATGACAAGGTCAAACTATCATCGCCATTTTTAGTAGATTCTTTGTTATCAGATATTTCGGATCTTTCAGGAATATTATCTTGCGTTTCCATTGAGTTTTTATTATAAAAAGATCATGCCTTATATTTATCGATAACTGATAAATATCAGGCATGATCAAAGCATGGTGGTATTCTTTCAAACATCAGCATTATAGCTGCACCATCTGCAGTCGAATATACGAATTGATAAAATCTCCCAGAAACAAATTCCAGCATGGTTTCAGGAGAGCAGGAACCATAAAATAGCCATGAACTTATTTTCTAAAGCCATTATGTAGAGTTTTGTTCCGGGGATTTCCGAAATTATCGCACTTTTTGTGTGGTAGGCACTTGCATTTTCCAAATGAAAAAACACAAATCTGTCCTTTTAACACAATAAAATTTTACTGATTGAACACTGATTAGTTAAGCTCCAAAAGGCTAGAAGAACCACGTCAAAGAATTATTGGCACCAAACGTGTTATAAAGATTTATCAATTTAATCTTTAAAACTCTGCTTAAATCTAACTGAACCTAGCTTGTAGGCTGAATATAAAAAGGAAAAAACGAAATGTTTGGAAAATTGTGGCGCATGTTGACAATATGTTGCCCGGGTAAGCATTCTAAACGGTAAACACAAACGTTTCCTATGCTATACCTATATAAAAAAAATCCAACAGCTGATAATTATCAGAAGCGGTCAACAAGTAAAACTAGATAAAAATTGATGCCAGAATTTTTGTCTGAATTTTTTAAGTTTTGTCTGATTAAGCATTTAAAACATGGTAGAATTATTTCTGGCAAGCTCAAAACTGTTTTTGTCCAATGCATAAACCTATTAAAAATCGTGAGGCCGTCTGTTTACAATGACCCAACATCCATATGAAAGAATATGCAGTTGGAAAGAGATAAGTGACAAAATGTATTTAAGCAAAAGGAGCATGTATGGGAATATTCCAACTATCAGTTTAATAACATTTTCTAATTTATTGGTTATATTTTTGGATTTTTAGATTGCAATTATGTGGACTATCTTTGGCGGTTAACGAAAGCGATAGATGCATTTTCTTTGTAAAACTTATAATAAAAGTTGGGCATCACATTAACATGTGGATTTTACTGACCGAGCATTTAGTGCTGAATAATGCGATTCTTTTAAGAGACAGAATTTTATGTGATCATTCACAAGTTGGCATAATCACGAGGTTTTGAAAAAGTTCAGTAATATCCCCGAAGATTACGTAACGATTTGGTGTATATGTTTAAAAGATACGTCAAACAGACATAAAATGGCTTGCGTACATTTACAAATATTAACCATTTACTTTGGTAAGACAAGAAATATTAAAATGCTGCGATTTTTGATTTTGAGAAATTATCAGTATTAACATCTATTATCCTAAGGCAGTGACTTGCAAAATAAACAGAGATTATGAAGGACTATTGGTAACATTTAAATAACAGTGTGCAGCTTAAATAAGCCACTTCCAAACAGTTTAGAAAGCAAAAAAATTTGATAAAGATTAAAAAAAATATATATATATATATATATACATATATATATATATATATCTATATATATATATATACATATACATATATATATATATATATATATATATATATATATATATATATATATATATATATATATACATATATATATATATATATATATATATATATATATATATATATATATATATATATATATATATATATATATATTATTAGAGGGGATATTAAAGTGCGTCTTGTCGCTAGTAACCTTGCTTAGTATACCTTACGTTCACTGGTAAAGTAAAAATATTTTAATAGATGGTTAATGACATTCGGGAGAAGAATCATGCGCATAATATATGGCCTTAAACTCGCTATGACGACACTTACTGAGTACTAGTCAACCAGGAGATCAGGAATTTAATGAAAATTCTTGATCTCGCTCATGACAGCGAATGCGCTGGTTCAGTCACGTTCTGTGAGCTTATACTAAATGGATAGTGCAGCAATCTCTGGGAGGAAAGCCGCCATTTAGGAGGCGCAGAGATCGTTTTCGGCGACGATTGCGCCTCTGGAAGAAAAGGTAGAGAACGACTTATCTTCTTCAAGTTGTCTAGAACAATAAGATGAACTGTCTTGGGATCAAATCTGATGAAGCGAGACTGTTGATTCTGTACGGGTCCGCAATTACCTGTAAAAACCATTTTATTTTAATAATTATTATTGTTCCAATGAGATAACTCTTGTATGAGGTTTCCAAGTACAAATTATTATTCCCAGAAAATGATCGATTGCAGTTGAACATTTTTACAGGAGTTGTACTTCACTGTCAACGTATCACGATGATCATTTTGAATCGTTAATAAGGTCGCACTAACATTAAAAAATTATTTTGGTTGTGTTTGTAAGTAACCTAAAATATATTCAGATTAACCCTGTTCAGAAAATTGTTGTGGCAAAAAAAACATAAAATGGCATTTTGTCATTGATTGATGTGACTTAGCTTGATGAATAAATCATTTAGTCACTTAAAACATTTGTATTATCGGAGAATACACTGGAAAAACCTTAGAAAAAATTAGCTCTATTAGATCACGATTTCTAATAGAGTTAATTTTTTCTAAGGTTTTTCCAAAGTATTCTCTTTCTGTTTACCGTCTATTTACAATGACGTCTGTTGACGTCTGTTTACAATGTTTGCGAAAAATTCAGTTTGGAAGTATTAGATGGAGTATATTTTAATTTTCCACCCAAATTTTTTTTTCAAAAATGAAAAAAAAGAACTTTCTTAACATAAAGTTAAGCGCCTGCTTTATCGGAACTTTTGAAACCAAAATGAACTTGCAGTAGCCTACTATGTTAATGTACTAAAAAACAACCGCTAAAGTAACACAAAACATGAAATAATATTTTCGCAACATTAAAACCACTACATTCATCATATGATAGATTACTCGCTTGTTGAAAGAAGACTCCAAATAACGAGGTCGCTCGGCCTGGTGAATTTACCAAATTAAAATTTGAAATTGGTTAAATCTATTATGAGACAAACCATTGGCTTTCACTCCAACAAATGAGAACTTTATAAGAAATTGTAAGCCTGTATCGGTAAGAAAAATTGCTAGATGGGCACCGTCTCAGTTGTAATAAATAAATACTTAAAAAAAAAAAATAATGGACACAGTTTGAAAGGCAATTTTAAAAAGTTTAAAATTAGTGTAAGTTAAAATATTTGGTTTAAGAGATTAGCAGTTCCTTCAAATTAGGGTACTTCCATGAAAAACCTATTTTTAAGCGGTAACAGCTTGACAGGGTGGTTTCTTAGTCCTGTTTTAGGACTAATGGAGACTAAAGTAGAACATATTTGAAGCTTGTAAAAAAATAAAACGGGGCAGAAACGTTTTCGTAAAACTTCGCAATTCATTTATAAACATGTGTTTGAAATTCGTAACGGGTAATCATTTTGAGAATTTGTTGTAAATATTTTCAAATATTATTACCTTACATAACCTTAATTTACATGTAGATGTTATAGTTCTGGTTGAGACATTTCTTAGTCAATTTAATCGTTTAAGTTCAATGAATACTGACGGTTTTAAAGCTTTTCACTTAATTCGCCAAGTAACATCAGCGAAACATGCATTTTGCGGTATTTTCATGTTCGTACGAAATGTATTGGATGCTGTTTTAGGACTGATAGATACTAAAGTAGATGTCGTGTAATATTGATCCAACATATGTTGCTCCTTTAAACAATTGCGATATTATTATTAATCGATTTAATTTTGCTACCGAGCTAGAGATCAAACTTATAATAAAGTCATTAAACTAGACCTCATCTAAGGGTAATGATAATATTCCGGCGTATATCCTTCGACAATATTTTAAGAACTTAAGCCGATTTTGGATTTAACTGTTAATAACTGCTTACAATACTCCATGTTTCCGGATACTCTTAAAGTTGCTCGAGTATAGTATCTATATTTAAGAGAGGTGACAAATTAGATGTTTCCAATTATAGGGCTGTATCGGTATTACCTGTATTATCCAAAATATTTGAGCGACTCATTTTTAATAGATTGACTCAACATATTAAAACTAATAATTTGATATCTGAATTTCAATATGGGTTTCAAGAAAGTTCGACCACTACCTCAGCAGGCCTGTGTTTAATGGATAATATCTACAGATTTATTGAGGAGAAAAAGGCAGCTGTTTGTTGACTTAACCCTAATCAGCATAGGAACGTTAACATTTATTTTAATCTAAATTATGACATATGTATTCCAACATTCAATGATTAAGTTTAAAAATACCATTAAACTTATTTTTTAAGTGCATTGAATATACAGTTAACGGGACCATACTCAAAAAACAAACACAAAAACATGCGATGAATCTTATAGACTCACTATATATTTTCAAGGAAGTTTTAGCGAATTGATGCATTGCCACATATAGATATAAAACCGAATAATTAGGTCGGATGATCGATTTTGACGCCACATGGAAACCGAAAATGTCGGTCGACAAATGACGTCACAGTAAAGTAAAAATTATAAAAAGTGACATTTGGCTTAGAAAAAGAATTATTATGTCAAGATTAGAGTAAAGGAAACCAACAGACGACATTGAAATTCGTCGTTTCATTGGTTTGTTGAATAACGCTTGTGTCAACAAACAATGAGTTTCGGATCTTCGGAAATTTTGGCATTCTTTGTTTGGCAGTATTTTGTTCAGAGCTAGGATGACATGTAATAGATTAGAAAGAATGTAATAGATTAAAGAATACATGCTCTTTTTTCAATACTTAATATTTGTTGATAAATCAAAAAGATCAGTCAATCACGATGATTCCTTCATGACAAATTTGCCCCATTTTGTGAAACCCAAATTTGTTAAATCTTATATATGTTTCTAGGGGAAAACCTAATGGTTAACGAGCAGCTTTTACCATTTCGTGGCAAGATTTTAAACAGTTCATTTCTTCCAAACCGGACAAATATAGAATGATAATCTGGTGGATTTGTGATAGTGCATTAAAAGAAGTATCTTATTTAGAAAAGGAGGGCCTTCAAAGATGAGCAAGTTTGACATCGAATATTATATATGAACTTTGCACACCATTTTTCAACATCAATAGGAACGTGACATATATGACAACATTTTTACTTGTTCCGAATTAGCACAAAGATTGAATAGCGTTGGACTGACGTGTGTTGACCGAAATCAAATTTTTTGACCGAATCATCAACGCGCGATAGAATCAAATGTATTCGATTTTGAAAAAACGAGACTTTTGGCAGCTATGTTCCAAATAAAAATTGAGCTGTTATTTTACTATTGTCTATGCATTCTGGCGATAAAATAGATATTGAAAACTACAGCAAATCGGATGTTAATTGATACTACAACTTGACCAATAAAGAAAAGTAGACATTCTAGACGTCATGCATTTACGGCCAAAAGTAATACTAAGCAGTGACTATTACCACAATTTTTAATGTTTTAAATGTGCCTGAAGTAACATATAATCATCGAAAATTATTTGGTTGCATTTTTCCTGATTAAAATGCTAATAAGCCAAATACTTGTCGCAGGTAATTTTTACAAGATTTAGTACAAAGAACAAAAAGTACAAGAATTAGTGGGTCCAAATATTCAAATACGTAGTCATCCCGTCTATCTACCATACAAAGGGATTAATGGCTGAAATTATATCGTCCTGTTGTTCAGAGCAGCAACAAGTTCAACTTTAAAAAGTAATCAGTTAAAATAATGCAAAAAAGCGAAGGTGCTACATGTGCAATCCAATGCTTGGACGAATGAACCAGCAGTTATGTAACATCTGCCAGAAAAACTTGTGTACTAAATACTCAGATAAAGAACAGTTACCTGCAAAAACTGCATCAATAAATAAAACATTTATTTTAGATTGAATTTTAGTTTATTACCAAAATTTTACTTATCAGTCCGAAAGACTCATCGCATGTTTTTATGTAACTAAAATGATCCATGCTGATTAGGGTTAATAAAGGCTTTTGAATGTGTTAACCATGTCGTTTTGATTGAAAAAATGTATAATTTTGGAATACGTGATATAAAGCATTTATCTTACTAAACAACTATTTAACCAATCGCAAAAAAATTGTTAACTTAGGACCAATCTTTTCTCAAACAACCTATTTGATCTCAAGGATCAATATTGGGTCCTACTCTGTTTCTTATATACATTAACGATATATTTAAATTGCCCCTATAAGGTAAACCTCAACTTTTTGCGGATGGCCTTGCTATTGCATACGGATCAACTGATGCTAAGGCTCTTCAATAATCTAAAAATGAACCTAAATAAAACTACTTATATAACATTTAATTAACTATAATTATGAGTTTTACGCATCTCAATGTTAATAATGATACAATCAGTAAATCTGATGAAGTCAAATATTTAGGGTTACATATTGATAGCGATTTTTGTTGCTCGGCTAATGTAGATAAAATAAACTTGCGGTTTGCTCTAATAATAAGTGTATTTAAAAGGACGGCGAAATTTTTAGATTCATCAATAAAGAAACAAGTATACTACTCATTTGTTCATTCTTATTTATTATACTTAATCACTATTTGGGGATCCACAAACAAACTTAATGATGTTCAAATAAATCAGAATAAAGCTCTAAAAGTGTAATTCTTATAAACTTATGTAAATCTGTCTACAAAACTAAAAAAAAAATGTCAATATATTAATTAAATATTGAAAAAAAAAAAAAGAAAAAGAAAATAAAAAAATAAATACCAGTAATTATTTCTACCTTATACTTGTGTCTAATAAAGAAAATACAAAATTTATATTGTAATCTTTTAATTTTTTTAGATAACCTTATGTAATTCGATAACATCACCATCACTTAAGGTCTTGTCCACAAGTAATTCATCGACATTATAACCGTTAAATGTATCAATACCTTCGCCACCAATTTCATGTGCTAAAGCAATAATTTCAGCGGAAACCGTTGAACCAACACGCATTTAAAAATTGTGGTCTTATTTCACCTAAAGCAGAAGTAGCATAATTGATACAGTCTAAAATCGAAAACTTTTTCCTAATGTCTGTAGTGTAACTGGCTCATTATCAAGTTGATTCAAAGTAAATTGGAAGGTTCGTTTTACATAATATAAAAGTAGCAATTATGCCTTGATTGATATCAGAACAATCAAAAAAGTTTGTTGGCGAAATGTGAAGAAGAAGGAGACGAGAAAAGAATCATGACGATAGCATTAAAGTGTCGAACGGCGTATATCACATAAATAAAATAAGAATAATATAATAATAATAAAAAAGTTGTATAATTTCTAAATCGTATAAAAAATTCGTATAAAAAGTTGTATAAAAAAGCCGCATAAAAGAAAATCGTATTAAAACAGAAGTGAGTGTATATATATATATATATATATATATATATATATATATATATATATATATATATATATATATATATATATATATATATATATATATATATTCATGAAAATTAGATTTTTTGTTCGTTGCATAAAGAAATAAGGTCATACACAATTTGCAACGTACTTTGTTATGCTATATATTTTCCGCATTCGTACCACCAGCTATCTTTTATTAAATGTTATCGGTATACCAATGCCCTCCTGCCGTTTGGATTATCTCCAAAACTTTAATTTATAACTTATTATTATTCTATGTTTACTGGTATAAAACTAAAGATTAAAAATTAAAATAAAAACGCGATTTGTTAAAAAAAAAAAAAAAATTTGTTAAAAACCAAAAGCAATAATAATACCATTCATCTTTTTTTTTACATTTTCTTGCTACAAAAAGAAAATGTTTGACACTTTGACTAAACACGATGCTGGCTGATGATGATATAAACATTTGCACATATGGCATCATTTAGTCACTCATCAACATTAGTTTATTGGATCTAACTACTCGTAAATAGCACAGCGCAGCATTTTACATTTAAAATTTATTTTGAATATTTATCATCGTAAAGAATTAATTACAGTTGACTGCTTTGTATGATGATCAGAGATCGTGCGCGACTTAATGGTTTGGGATTTAATTTTTTGTTTTTTTCGTTTTCTTGTTCAGTTGTAATGTAGGAGGGTGCTGCTTATAGTATTTATTTAAAAATAACTTTTAACAACGAGACTAACGAAAATTTTTATAAAAAACCAACTTTTAATTAAAATGTGACACTTAAATTTGTGTATAGCTAAATATTACAAAATTAAACAGCAAATATATATTTGAAAAATGGTTACCATTTTGACTCTTTATCCTTGCGTATTATATCATCGGTACGATTATTTTGTTGTTGTTGTAGTTACGTTAGTAAATAATACATATGTATAATATAGCATGATTGCATGAAATAATTGCATACATTTTACAGACATTGCACATACAACAAAAAAATTATTTAATATAAACTTTTGTATGTTTGAATTCTGTATTTGAAATTCAAAAGTTAATTATAAATTTGAAAATTTGCATAATGTGAATTAAAAATTATAAATTTTGTATTAATTAAGTGTGTAATTTTAAAGTGTTGCTATATGTTGGTCTTGCTATGTTTGTATATTTTAAATAGGGTTCAACAATTTTTTTTTGCGATAATAACTGTTAAATAAATTAGTAATGTTGTTTGGAATAATTGAAAATTAAAAACTTTTTTAATATTTTGGCAAAAAATCTAACAGATTTTAAAATGTTCTTTTTAATCAAATTATCAGATATTGTAACGAAAAATATTTCAAAGCATTACATTACAGTGGAAAAAGCCGCTCGTTCGTCACTAGGTCAATCTCTAAATTGCGATGAAAATCCCGGTTACGTACATACTATGGCGCATTCAGTATGCCACGATGAACTTTATTTTGAAATGTCTGTATTATTTGCATATTTGTTCTCTTGGCACATCACCATTTTCGGATGCCATAAGTTCAGACAGGTTTTACAATTTGCTTGTATAATAGAATTCTATTATATATTGAAAATCTAATTTTTGGGTCCCATATTTTACTTTATTAAGTGTATTATGTTGTTTATTTGTGGCCTTTTTTACAGATTTGTCGATAGCCGTTTGCAAATATCGCCTTTGTAATATTGCTTTCTTTTAGAATATCTCTGGTGAACAATTGATAAAAAGTGGGATCAAGAACAATCCACTGCGGAACACCTGCTGCGTACCCTAAAATATCGGTCTTTTATATATACAATTTGAGTATCTCAAAATAATGTCATCGAAAGTCTCTTTGAAGTACAATACTCTTTCATGAACAAACCTTTTTCCACTGTATCGGCTATACGATGTACCGAGCCATTGGTCGAATATTTATTTATGAATTTGTGATTCGGAAATAATTTTTGTTTCTACAATTATTCGTTCTAGTCTACGTAGAAGCAATTTATCTACAATTTTTGACATCACAGACAATAGCGAAATTAATCGATATAATTCCACCTCTGATATTTTCTTCCCTAGCTTTGATAAGACATTATGCATTACTTGAACTATTGTCATTTGTGTTGGTATTTATTTTAATTTAAACAGGATTTATAATGAATTGTAGTTTTCTAGTAGTCACATATGGCAATTCTTTAATGGCTAATATTTAGTCATTAAAAAATTAATATTAGTGCACAAATAAAATATTATTTGTGCCTAAAAAACCTATTATTCTTGCCCAAATTAATAATTGAACGTACATAAATAAAAATTTTCTGTAAATAAAAAATAATAATTTGTGAATAAAAATAATAAATCGTGCACAAAATTTCACCACCAAAAATTTTATTTTGGTTCATCAATTTTGTGAGGAACTCCCGGGCTACTGGGCACTACCGTATACTCGTGTTTCATATAATAAAACCGAAGGAATGGATGGAATGTTAGTTATAACAGACTCGACACGGTTATAGACAACTAAGCGATCGATAGTTAGTATTTTTTTTGTGGTGAAAGGAAAGGAAAGGTAAAAATTGGTTTGGTTTCCTAGTGGTCAATATTTAATTACTATTAGCACAAGACAATTACTATTATACTGAACAGCTCTGCATTCTGTCATCTCTTATCAGCAACTCCAGTGTGCCACCATTTAACTATAATCTGCAAAGGCTCCCGAAAACAAAATTTATTAATGAATTAATTGCTCTTAGCCATAGGCTGTAATAAATTTAATTAATTTTCATCTGAAATTATAAACATAATAAAAAAATATAATAAAAATATTAATAAATTATAGAATATATTAATAAGACAAAAATATAATAATCGAATTCACCGTTTTATACCTAATACACAAAGTACATGCATGAAAATACCATTTATATTCACCCTACTCGACGCAAAATCACCGAAATTATTATAATTAAAATTTTATTAAAATAATTAAACTTTTAAATTCGGTTGTATTCACCGTTTTATAGCACTTATACAAAGCACTTGCATAAAAACCCTACAGATTTATATTCACTTACTCGACACAAAATCACCGAAATTATTACAAATAAAATTTTAATAAAATAATTAAACGTTTAAGATCGATCGAATTCACCGTTTTATAGCAGTTACACAAAGCACTTGCATGCAAATCCTACATATTTATATTCACTTACTCGATACAAAAACACCGAAATTATTACAAATAAAATTTTATTAAAATAATTAAACGTTTAAGTTCAATTGAATTCACCGTTTTATAGCAATTACAAAAAGTTCTCGTATGAAAATTCTATTTATATTCACTTTACTCGACTCAAAATCACCGAAATTATTAAAAAATTTCATTTAAATAATTAAACTTTTAAATTCGGTCGAATTCACCGTTTTATAGCACTTACACAAAACACTTGCATGAAAACTCTACAAATTTATATTCACTTACTCGACACAAAATCACCATAATTATTATAAATAAAATTTGATTTAAAATAATTAAACGTTTAAATTCGACCGAATTCACCGTTTTATAGCAATTACACAAAATACTTGCATGAAAATCCTATTTATATTCATTTTACTCCGTTTAGAAAAAAAAATACTTTGTGGATAAAAATAATGATTCAGGCACAAACTTTTACAACCATTTAAAAAAATGTTGAATTTTTCTTCGCGGGCTTTTTTTTTATCTCGGATTTTGTATTCCGTGATTTTATATCCTTCGATTTTTATCCCAGGATTTTTATTCTAGGATTTTTTATCCGAGGGGTTTTTATCCAAGAATTTTTAACCTTATGATTATTTATTGATTGATTTATAATGCTAACATTTATTATCCCATGGTTTATTTCCAGGGAGACATTTCCTAGGAGAAAATATCCTGAATTTTGTATCTAGTATCTTATATCTTCAAATTTTTTATCAAGATGTTTTTATTTCGTTACTTATTATCCTAAGATTTTTGATCCGAAAAGATTTATACCAGGATTTTTTAAATTAAATAATTCGTTACGGGTCAGTTAATTAAGAGGAACAAAAGGAATATCTTGTTCGTCCTCTTTTTCTATGTAAGTTGTGTTGGCCTCTAATGTGCTCTGTGGAGGGCTTTTAAAACCATGCTACAGGTGCTCTGCAAATATATATATATATATATATATATATATATATATATATATATATATATATATATATATATATATATATATATATATATATATATATATATATATATATATGCGTTTAGCTTCGGGTTTCTAATCCACTTACTATTTAACATTTTTCGAGGCGAGTCATACCATTGGGCTTGTCTTAATCATTTGACTACTTTCCTGTATTTTATCAGTGGTTAAATGGCCGAGAAATCTATTAATAGATTTGTTCTTTACTACACTTCATTGTGGTAGTATCAAAAAGTGTAACATGAAGGTTTGGACTATAAACTGCGGACTATACCACCGAAGCAAAACAGTGAGATATTAGAACCATAGATATTGAGAGATATTGACAACAGCACGAATATTCTGAAATAAAAACACTAATGGCTGGAGTTCTTTAATAAAGTGTCTTGGGACCACTAATATACTTATTGTTTACTTATGATATTGTCATTGTTATCATTTGACGTATTTATTGTGTGAGAATGTCACCCAGACTTAGCATATATACATTTTATTAGCATATATACAAGCGCTATCGTGCTTGGTCTTTTTATCTGTTCTGAGTATTCTTAGCCAGGTTAAGAATTCAGTATTCTTAAACCAGTTTCCGTCCCTGCCACGTGGAGGTGCATACTTGTCTACTATCTAGCTCCTTTGTCTGTTAAAATTAGTAGACGTATGTATGTTAGATACATAGACTATTTCCAGTGTTGTGTGTAGGAACTTAAACTATATATATTAATTAGAACAGTGTCCCAGAACCTTTTAAAAGCCTTGATGTTTCTTTGAGTTATTAAAACTAGTTTGCTTGCTCGCCATTTAGTACGGAGTTCCATCATTAGTTGCTGTCTCTCTTCTTTGACAAGATCGCAGCTGTTTTGCCATTAGATGAAGCTATTTTGCCATTAGTTAGCATCTGCGTAAATGGAGCACTAAGCACAAGCCTTTAATGTTTGAAAGAAAATTATAAGTTGCTTTTCCATCCAGCGAACTATTCCATCTCTCTTGCCAAGTAGCAATTGATTTTTTCCTCATCTGCCTCTTGTCAAGTCAATAAGGTCAATACCACGTTTCCGTAGCTCATTTTTTGAGTTTTCTAAGTTTAAACCTAACAACTTTTCTAGCAATTACAAGCTTTTGTAATACCAAGGATTATTCCTTTTTGTGCACTTATTAAAGTTCTACGGTGGTGACAGTTCATTCTATCAGCCCACCCAGCACAAGCATATGTAAATAATGCAACCACTAGACCTTTGCATATAGTCTTGAACCTCCTTTGTTTAAGGCCCCAAGAGTCTTTGGTAATTCTTTTCAAAGTAAAAGATACTTTCTTACTACATCACTTTTGACATGTGACGTGAAACCTAGTCTTTCATCGAAATCAACTCCAAGCCTATTGACGGTTTTGACCATCTCTATTCTCACTTCATTTACAGACACCAAAGGTGGTCTTCTGATATCGAGCGTTTCTTTAACCTGGATCATAACAGTTTTGACTGATGATAGCTCCATTTTATAGCTGCAACACCAATCAGTCATTTTGTTGATAGCAATCTGGTCATTACCTTATCACCTTATCATCCGCGAATGCTACTTTTTGGACGTTGTCATTCATACTATACTGTTGAACACGATGTTCCAGAGGTGTGGTCCTAAGATAGACCATCCTTTGGCTACACCTTTTTGGAGTGAGCCGTAATTAGTGACTACAGTCGCGAATCTATCAAAGAAATAGTTATTAACGATTAAGTAAAGGTTTGCTGGACAGCCATCATATATTATCGAAAGCACCAGACACGCCAAAGAATACTTCGGGAACGTATTTTTGCTCTGATTCTTTTACTTCGTTAATCATTTTTACTATATCATCAGACCTCCTAACCTGAACACAACTTCTCAAAGAGTGGTCGAAGGCTTTGTTAGCTTTTTTACAGCTAGTGTACTTAGCCCCTTCCGTTTTGTTTGAACATGATTTGTACTCTGACAACCCGAGTTGGTTTCCATTTAGTTATTTTTTCCTTATTTGAAGAATTAAGGAAGTTTGGCTCTGGTACTGGCAGAACGGCGCTTATCAGGCCCTATGCATAGATTATTGTTTACTTGTTGCTATGTGAGTTTATGTGTTCGAATGATTGAAACCCGTTCTTGAAATCGGCCTTTGAGGCCTGAAACTTCTAGGCATATTGCTAGGCCAACATCTTTCAAGAAACATAGGCTTCCATACCGCCTATTACGCTTAGCAATAATAATTTTGCTTAAAAGTCTTGATCTTTGCCTCTTACTTATGCAGATGGCTCATTTAAAATTTGCATCTTCTCATTTTATATTCATCCCAAATAAGAATATGACACGGACGAATCTCTCTCTTGAGCAGCAAGTTTTTATAAGTCCAGAGTTTGGTTGGCATACGTTTCTTATGTTATTTGATTCATTTTTGCTTCAAAAGAGGCGTACAAACAAAATCCGGGAACTCAACTATACCTAAAATTCTTAAAACAAATTTTAAGATGGGTGTCTATTTGAGAGTAAATTATGAGAGTGACTCTCAAGAGATGTTAAAACAAAACAAATCAAATATCAAAGGTTTTTCATATAAATGCTCGAAAATTATATTAACTGCTAGAAAATATTGAGTTATCCGTTTTTGACGTTTCAATATTTGATTCTAAATGTATCTAAAAATTTATGTACGAGTATATTTACAATTTTTTAAAACCCTTTATTTTTCTCCGATCCTCATTTTTAATTTGCTATAAAGTGCTGTAAAAACGAATTAAAGCAAAACAAAAAATAAAGTGAAAGATGTTGTGGACACCACTAACTATTGTTTCAAAATCTATTAAAAAATGTATTTGGTTTTTATAATCACTTCAAATTTTACTACTATTAAGTTGTATAGTGAAAAAATTATGCGTATACCAAAAAAAAGATTGAATTCTCTTTTTGTTGAAATGTCATATCAACTGCTAGAAAAAAATTATGAACTACTTTATTTTTGATGTTTTTGATCTTTTCCGTGTTTATAGGTGTACACAGTTACTCTTACGAATGTTTTGTATACACATTTTTCTTCTCACTCTATTTGAACGAAAAAAACCAAATGTAACGTTTGCATGTGGCAAATAGATGCTTTGAGCTTTGACTATATATTTTGACTGTATGTTATATAATTAAATACAATATATATATATATATATATATATATATATATATATATATATATATATATATATATATATATATATATATATATATATAAATGTATATATATATATATATATATATATATATATATATATATACATATATATATATATACATATATATATATATATATATATATATATATATATATATATATATATATATATATATATATATATATATATATACATACATACATATATATTGTTATTATATTGATGTACAAATTTCCATATGTTACAATCATAAATTTTAAAACAAAAATGGGTTTTAATTTATGTAAATCCGAAAGGCTGAATAAAAATTTTTATAAAATTTTATGGTGATTTTGTATGCTACAATTATTCTATATTTCTATACATGAAATGGGACTTTTATATATTACAATTTAGTGTAAAAATGTTATTTATTATGCGTAGTTTATAAAAATATTTAGTCTCAATTGTCTAGAAATTATGTGTCGGATAATTTGTATTTTTAGAAAAAATTTAAATTTTATATTTTAATAAAATTTTAACGTTTATATAGTTTAAATCTAATAGGTCTAATTTGACTAATACATACTTCGTAATTTCTTGAGATCTAGTGTCACTGTAAAATAGGTTTATATAATATAAGCCCAACTCTCACCTTGTAAAACTTTAGCTTTACGTTATTTAAAGAATACAAAGTACTTTTATTAATCACTTCTTCAATTAGACGGTAATTTGTACCTATAAACTGTATACATAAGCCGAATTTAATATTCATGATATTACAAGTTTTTTGCACTTTCAAGATTTTTGCACTTTCAAGATTTTTTAAATAAGTTTAACCACATAGGTTCGAATTTAACTGTCATTTGGTAAAGAAAATTTGGGACTTTATAAAATGTATAATTTATGAATTTATTATTTATCTTATGTTAAGCATAATAATTCAACTTCTCGTGTTTACAACTACATCTTACAAAGAGCAGTGAAAGCGATATAGTAAATCCATATTTAAAGAAGTGCAGCAACTGTGCATATCTTATTGTGACTATATATCACATTCTTTTCTCATAAAAATATCCACATGGAAACATGGAAAGTTAAATTGCTATTCCTTCTGTGTTTCTCCAATTTCATATATATATTTGCCAAGCTTATCAATTAACGCCCACTTAAGATAATAAAAACATTTATATTTTGCTTAAACAACATTTTTATGTATCAGATATAGTTACCCCCGTAACAACACGATATTTCATCGGGAATTCGGGAAGCTAAAGGTTATTAAACTAAAAACAATTTTCAACTCTAGTCGTATAGTTATTAAAATAAAATTGTAATACACTTCATAAAAATATAAATGTGTGTAGTTGTGTGTTTCTTAAAAGATAACTTAACAAAAAAAAATTCCAAAATACTCGTACATATATATACACTTTTAAGCTACTTAAAGATAATTTAATTTTTATTTTACGTAGAGATGATTGATAGTTTTACCAAGTCATCTTGATCTTTATTTATATATTATGATGAATGCAACAACAAAATTTCAGTATACATATACGAATCTGATTTTGTTAATGGACAGTGAAATCCTTTTTATAAAATTTATATATGTTCATTCGTTGATTTTGAAGAAATGAAATATATGGATTAAGATATTCATACAATGTGTATACGTAATATGAACAGGATATTCGAATGTGGAATGTATTCGTTAAGGGCTATTTATTGTATCCACGTTTGATTGAATGCGTGATGTTTGATTTTATATATACGTAGATCAGAGGTGGGAAAAGGGTGTTCCGCGTACATTTTTTTCCATTTTCATTTGCTAAAAAAAGTGATTGGTCATAAAACGGTGAATTCAATTGATTTGTAATGTTTGATCAATTTTTTAAAATCTAATTTATACTAAGTTTAAAGTTTTGTGTCAAATAAAGAGTATATAAATTAGATTTTCGGTAGTTACGTGACGTCTTGGTCTTAAAACAGATAATACAATTGATTTGTAAAGTGTAATGAATTTTTTTTTTAATCAAATTTGTAATCATTTTAAAGTTTTATTTCATTTTAAAATTTTAGTAGCATGAAATGTGTAATAATACATTTGTAATTTATAGGTAAAAACTAATGCCATCTTTTACAGCCTACGGCTTGAAGAAATTAGTTCATTAATAGATTTTGTTCTTAGAGAACCTTTATAGATTACACTTGAATGGTGACACACTGGAGTTGCTGATAAGCGACGGCAGAATGCAGAGCAGTAAAATTGTGATTGTCTTGTGATAATTCAGTAAAATTGTGATTGTCTTGTGATAATCATAGTTAAACTTTGGCCACCGGGAAACCAGACTATTTCTGTAATTACTAAGTAACCTTTCCTTTCCTTACACCACAAAAAAATACTAATTATCTTTCGCTTAGGTATCAGTAACCGGGTCGAGTCTTTCATAACTAACATTCTTTCAACTCCTTCGGTTTTGTTATATATAACATATAACGACTGGAAGTTTCCGATTCGTCAATTCTTGTCAGTTCCTGGTCAATCAATTTTTTGTTTTTAATCAAGGTAAAGTTACGCCATAATAGTTGAAAACCCTTAGAACTAGTCTAAATGCCAAAGATTTTTCATTCCAACGTTTAAATCGACAGATACAAAGATGGACAAACAGTTTTGAACTTTTATAAAATCACTATAAAATTGTACTAATTAAACTGCCGCAACAAATGATTTGATGACCGATTCTAAAGGGTCTGGTAAAAAATTTGTGAGATATAAGTGACCATTTTTGGGCCAATACTAATTCGGAATTCCAACGTATGTTTTGGTTGAATAAATGTATTTGCAGAGTGATACGTGGATTAAATTCGACGTTAAATCTCTTTAAAATGGTATTAAAACTGTAAAGACAATTAAACCCTCTGCACTTGATAGCTTTAGATCCTATAGGAGTCGGTGTTTGTGACTTAACAATTACGACTTTAACTATTATAATAATTAATTTAATAACTAAGACTATAGCGAAAGTTCTACAGTTAATCCTCACATGAATCTGTGATTATACTGCGCGTAATTGAGAAACTAAAGAACCCACTAACTTCTGCGAAAAAACTATCAGATAATAAAACATTAAAGAAAATAAGCATGGCTGTCAGGAAATAGCGGAGGCATTAAACATCAACCACGTGAGAGTTTGGAAAGAGCCGGCTACAAAAAAAGCTCGATGTTTGGATGCCACATGAATTAACGCAAAGAAATTTGATTAACCGAATTGACATCAGTGAAATACTGCTAAACGCAACGAAAACGAACCATTTTTTGCGAATCATTACAGGCGATGAAAAATGGGTGAAATACAAGAATATCAAATGCAAGCACTCAAGGTGAAAAGGCGCCGTTTTTAATGCATCAGCGAAACCTTAAAACGTCCAATCACTGAATGACAATCTACCAGTTGGATCTACTATACAAGAGAATCTATTCAATATCTTTCTACGGTTTCGAATGAATAAATTCGTAATTTTCGCAGATATAGAGAAGATATTTCGGCAAATTTTGATAGCAACTAGACAATGACTACCAGAGAATATTGTGGAGGGAAACTTTTGATACATATTTCAAACACTATCGTATACGTACCGTTACTTTTGGTACCACAACCACTCCGTTTCTGGCTATATATGCCCTTTAAATACTAGCGGGGAAATATGAGAAAGTTCTTCAGATTGGCTCGACCGTGCTTAGATGAAACTACTAAATAGACGAGTTTATTTTCGGTGTGAATACCCTAGAGCAGGCATTAAACTTCCAAAGAAACCTAATTGTCCTAATGAAGAAAGAGAAGTTTAGATTACGAAAATAGTCGGGAAATCATCCCGCTCTACTAAATACCACGATCATCGATGGGACCAACACGATTTTAGTGTTAGTTAAAAAATATCACTCAATTAAATATTTGGTTAATTTTAAGAACAAGCTACTTGAAATCACCAAGTTCACTAAAAAGTTATTTCTATCGGAGACTTCTATCGGAAGTCAATATCAGATTTACTAGATAAGAAATCAACTCGAACAATTATCCAATCAAAAAATTCATATATTCAATTTCAGATTTAACGAAAGACGCTTACGCTGCCGTGGCATCCTCACGCTGAAAGATGGCATTGTTAAAACTAGACTTATTGCATCTATAAAAGGAAAGCTTTGGTCAAAATCATCTCACCTAAATTGGAACTATGCTGTTATACTCTACTAATCCGATTATTACGCCTAAACATAGAAGCGTTGACGGTTAAAACAAACATTAGAATATGGTCTCATATGGCACTAATACTGTTCCTTATGTGCAGCTAGAAGATACTAGCTGTAACAAGTTAAAGTAAACAAATTAAGTATCTTATTTCTAATGTTTCAAAAAACTATGTTCTGAAATTTATGAGCATGTAGCTCAATCTGTACATTTGAAACTTGTATATATCGGAATCATTTAAATGATTAATAAAATGATTTATTGCAACTATAGAGGACATTTATTTGTACAATTTGTACTATTTACTATTTAGACCCTAACTAGCACAGGCAATTGAAGTAGTTACTGTATAGCTGTTTTTACCACCGAAATCTTTCAACTTTAGAGCTCTATATATGGAGGCATCCAAAAATGGGAAATGATGTCAAACTTGCATAAACAATTTGGGGCAGCTTGGTCAAATGTTTACCTCTGTCAGCTGTTGTAGTATACATTTTGAACGTAATCCTCTCGTAATATAAAAGAACTATCGAAATTTAGTACACAGCACATATGCGAATATTATAATATGCATACATATTTTGAAATTAAAATATCAATAAATAAAAAAATGTAATACATAAATTTATTGATTTAAAATTATTTATATAAATATTAAAATCATTTATTTGAATTTGGTCCTAAAATTGTTCATTTATTGTAGAATAACAATCCAACTTACAAATATTTAAAGTATCACATGTATGTTAATGTTAGTCTGCTATACCCATATCTAACTATAAACACGAAATATTATAAATGTTCAGTTTTATGTTAAAGACCACAAAAAAAATATATACATATATACCCAACAACATTAAATCATAAAAAAATAAATGTATGTATCATGGCTGCATAAATAATTTCTATACATATATATATATATATATATATATATATATATATATGCAAATGCACACAGAATATTTCAGCAAACAATGAAAATGATCATCATAATAGTCATATAAAAATAATTGGTTAGCTGGTAGTCATAAAAATTCATTTAATGTTAATTATTATTTTAATACAAATTATACAAAAAAAAAAAAAAGACCAGGATATGGGCAATGGCCGCGCGCAGCATGATACTTTATGCATACATTATAAAAAAAAAAAAAAAAAACATAAAATATAAATTATAATTTAAAATTACCTTCGCCATTGGTTTGAAATTCTAAAGTCCGACCAGCAGTTGGAGGCCATAAATTCCTGTGAGGCTGTGACCCTGATGGCCCCAGAAAACGCCCCCCAGTTGCACCCAACATGCCTTGGAACGGCAAGCTAAAAATAGAGATAAAAAAAAAATTTATTATTATCAGCACTGAACGAAACATAAAATTTTAAATCATTAATTTTGTTAGACATTAATTATTATCGCCGCAGTCATAAGGGATTATATCATATCAATATGCTGTGGATAAGTAAGACACCCACAAAATTCTAAAATAAAATATACGTTAAAAATTTATATTTGGAGATTGTTACTCATTCTCCACTTGTATTTCTAGGAATAAGATAAGTGATACTTGAAAACAAATTTCTAAGAAAATTAAATTTTGGTTGTTTCCAAAATAATATTGCATAACTTCGTTGTTTCACATATTTGGAAGTGATTAAATTGTTTGTAAACCTCAAACACTTATAATGCTGTTGTCACATATTATATTACGTCTCAAATCAACTTTGAATTATACACATTAAAGTATTCAGAGTTTCCAATCCGGTTAAAATTATTTTGAATTCAAATGTCAGACCTCAAAAACATTGGATAATTTATTTGTCACCAATTTAATTTGCTCTACGTCTTTAGTTGTAAAAAAACTTCTAAAAAACAGTCGTTTACGACGCTTATATTAACGCAGCCAAATGAGAAAGATACCTAACTCTATCACAGCCAAAAACCTGAAAGCAAATTCTTTCAAGCAAACAAAAATTTATTTTTGTAAGTTGTATGCCTCAAGCCTAGATCGTTTACCATATCAGCTTGTTTAATTGAACTAGCGTAGGCCCAGCATAAGGGAATTTAAAAATTGGATTCACGTAAATCGTAAAAATTCGAGCACCAAGTGATTTATATACCCAAGACTAGAGTAAAGAATTAAGTAGTGATGTCAAAAAGTTTCAATAGAAACTTCTATCCATTTGTTTCATCAACTTAAACACGATGCAGTGTTTAAAACATGTTTTTACAGTTTAAAAAAAAAATAAAACATACAGAGATCTTCTGATTTCTAGGTCCCAAACAAGATGCAATACAAACTCCTTGGATTCTCGCTTTTTGATCAGCGGATTAGGTAATATTTGTGGAACTTCCCGTATGGTTTGAAAAATGGAATTTGTAAAACGAAGCAGCATCAATCTGCTTATTGCATCCGACCACTTTTTTAGTCTTATTAAAGAGAGTCAAATTTAAACAGGTCAAAATTTATTCCATGATAAGTTCATCGAATACAATACTCTCACGAGAAGAAATTCTAACAAAGTGCTAGAACTGTTTTGCAAAAAATTATCAATAAGAACTAGATCGGCCGATTCGTATTCGTCGTAAGTCTCCCATTTAAAAAATTAGCAAATACCTTAAGTGATTTAATTGCAGTGGAAATTGAGAGGCTTAGAAGAATGGAACGCCGATTTGTCCAGATTGTACACGATTGGCTAGCAAACCACCCAAGGCATTATAGTATATTCGTGGGTAATCGGGCAGCAAAATAGGTTCATAAACATTTCGTGAAAACTGAAGACACTGTTCCGCACATAAACCAGCGGATTGCCTTTCTCGTATCCTATCTCCCAAGATACTTCAATCACACTTACTTTAGTAACACGGTTCTAGTTGGTTGCTGCAACCCATCCACGCATGATCATATCAAGATTTCGATTATAGTGACGAAGCATCAAGAAGATATACTTTAAATTTGATCCACTCCAACAATTCTAGTGACTGTTTTGATAATTCTAACAAAATACGCATCGTTATGAAAGCTACAGAGAGTACTGTGTAATAGCCAGCGATCTACCGCAAATCATAGTTGAGAATACCTCCCGCGAGCTATAAATATAATCTGTCGCTACGAGCGCGGCCACTAGTACAATTTACACGGATTTTTTTTTACCAAATATTAATTAAAGCGGGTGGTAGTGAGCCACATTTTCAAATTTAGAATTTGTAACAAATTTCAACCGATACACATACACACTTGCCTAATTCGTTTACAAAAAAAAGAAATAAAAATTTGCAATTTAATTGAAAATAAAAACAAAATTGACCAAACCGTTATAGTTAAAAAAAAAAACAAAAAAACTCAAAGAAATTCGATTAAAAATAAAACAAAACACGTTACAACATGAAAATTCAAATGTTATGATATATTATTGAATTAGTATGCCGTGAAATTTAACGAAAGCAACATCACAATGAAGGATGCTAATGGTTAGTAAAACAGTGTACAAATAATAATAGTGAAAGTAAAGTGATTATTGAAAATAAATAATATCATCTATATATAGATATTTCGAAGTGAAACAAAGAAAATATTCAACAATTTCTTTATATAGTAATTTTAAGACAAAGTGTTAATTCAATTTGCCTTATTTAAAAAAAAATAAAATAAATAAATTGTATGTACAAAAATATATTATAATATAATATCATTATTATAAAAATATAATTTATTACAATTAAATGTTAATTTTTGTTTTATTTGATACACATATTTTTCTCCTTATAAATACAATAATATTTATTATATATTCCCTTATATATTTATATAAAAATAAAATAACATTACAATAAAGATTACACGCACACATTTTATCATAAAGCCATCAATCAATCACTTTTTTTTTATTTTTATTTTTTATAATATTCTTATATACTCATTCTTAACGATATATAAAATATAAGCAAAATATGAGAACGTATAGTAAAAAAAAAATGGTTTGATTTAGTTTTGGGAAAATTCAATTTGCCACTAGTCTAGTACAAGATACATTATATACGTTACGACATGTATACCAAATCAACTTTTCTTTTTTAATAATAAAAATCCAATCGGTGGTGTAATAAAACATGAGTATAGTTTATAATCGTATCGTACAGAGATGATTTAGTCAAAGTCATGCTGTGATAATCAAAAACGTATCTATATACCGCACCTTGTTCTAAAACCGCGTTGGTAACATCATAACCTATAATATAAATGAATATATAATTGTATTGTACAGTGATCGTTATATGTACGCGGTTTTAAATTATGAGGTTTTGCAATTGCATGACGAAGGCTTTACAAGAAAGTGTATAGTTACAGTACACATCCGGATACTTACTCCAACAAAATGAAATATCTGATCGATATCTAGTGGGAGCTGCACTTTATCTTTGCTTTAAAAAAGGATAATAGATTTTCGAGGGAGGCAATCATGACGTCCAATTATTTATATTCACCAAACTACCAATAAAGGATTGATCTGGTCAAATCTTAACAACAGATAAAGCTCAAATGAAGAGATGAAAGGAATAGTTCAGAGAGCACACCACAAATAATACACAAATAGCAACACCCATCCACCAAAGGAGCAGGAAGTTAGCGGTGGCATTGCTAAAATGAAGCAACACAATTTTTTTGAAACGGATAACATAGCAGCTGAAATATTCAAAGAGGACATATTCACAACTGCAAGTGCCTTAATACCAATAATAACAGAAGTATGAGATCCCGGTAAACTACCGCGAAAATGAAGACTTGACCATAACGACCCCGAAGAAAGGTGACCTGAGGAATGCATAAATAGGCATGTAAAATAGAAGACACTCTGTGAAATGGGCATTCCAACGGCATTCAATGGGGAATAACGGAGAAACTAAATGATCTGTAACAACAAAAAGTGCTGAAGCTATCAGATCTTGCGAACCACTGTTAAAATATTCTTCAATATCCTAAGACAAGCAATCGATAACGTAATAGAATTCTATTGACATAATTCCAATTTCTAAATAATAGTGAATCATGCGAACACCTCTACTTTACCAAAGCAACCAAATTAAGAGGTATAATTGGCATATTTGAAATTTTTAATTATCATAAATTATGTGACTCCCCGTATACAAACTAGTTAATTTTCATTACAATTATTTTTAATTTCATTACTTTTAGTTGACAGGTAATTACAAACAGGTGCGCGCTTTGTTATAAATCAATTTTACCAAAAAAAAAAAATTGGTTCGAATAATATAATATCTGTCATAACCAGAGTTGATCGAAGCATGTTTCAATTTTTATTTTCTATATATAGATAAAAGGGGAAAATATATCCCTTAACCATATGCTGCAAACAATATGTCTTACCCTCCAATTTATATTTATATATATTAACGCATAAGATTCGCAATAAAAATGTTCGAATTTAATAGTTTCCGGTATGTGTGTACGTGTCTATGTGTGTGTGTGTGTGTGTGTATTTTCCAACGATAATATAATTTAATAATTCCGAATTTTCTAGAAAATCTAATGAATAAAAATAATTTTCCCAAAAATAGCACCATCTCTTTTTGATGTTATAGAAAAAAATAACATTTGACCTTATTTAACCTCCAATTTTCCGAACATCAACACACACACACGCAAACACGTTTTTCCCCAAAATTTTCCCGTTTTTACTCTCTTTCTATATCTCTCTGCAATTGACAATCTATATATGTACCATACATACTCCTCGTCACCCGTTCACCCATTGCCAGGATAAAAATACATAAAATAAACAAAAAATCTAAACAAACGATTTAACTTTTCCCAAAATTAATTTTTATTTGTGTAGTGCGGAAAAACGCACAATTCAATATAAAATTATTGTTGCATTGTTTGATTTTTCTGTAAAAAAAAAAAACAAAAAAAAAATAAAGGCTTAAAGCTTTTTTGTATTTTATTTTTGATTGTTAAAAATAAATAAAACAATTTATAGAAAATTAAAAATTGATGATTTTCAATTTTGGACGTTGAGTGGGTAGGGTGGTGAAAAGGGTTAAAAGTATAAAAAGCTCGCGAAAAGCTTACTGTAATCCAATTTTAAATGTCAAAACTTTTTTTTTTTGTTTTTGTTTGTGTCGTATATTTCCGTAACACAAAAATGTTGAATGAAATTGCGGTTATTGTTGGTTGGTGTACTGTTTGTAAATGACAAGTTGAAATATTTTTTTTTTTTTTTAAGAACAGTATCAGAAATGAAAGCTTCAAAGCCATTTAAATTAAGATAAAAAATTATTTAACACAAATAAATAATCTTTTAAACGAAAAAAAAAGAAACGACAAATGAAAGAGACCACCAACAGGGATAGTAGTCTGTATAAATATGTTCTCTAAGCGTCGGCGCTTTACTTGTCTTATAGTTTTTAATTTTTTTTGTTCATCTGCTGTTTTTCTTTTATTTATTTTTTGTTGTTGTAATTTTCTTCTCACTGTATACAGTACGTAAATAAAACTGGATTGAAATTACATTCACAGGTCTAGTAGTGTGTTACAAACACACACACACTACGACACTATATAGATAAAATATTGTTGCACATAAAATTAATTTACGTTTGATCTGGGAAATTAATTTTCACCCGGGAAAAAATTAAAATGAAAAAATTGGCTTGTTATAAAATTTTATTACACTAATGAATTTTATTTTGATTAAAAACACAATCTAGTCGCAGTCAATCGCTCAATTAGTTTTCGACAAATTGCGCGAACTATCAGATCAACACAAGATGATCGATTTTTTCGTTTGTAAAATCCCGACACATCTACAAGAGAGATCAATTAATTTGTGTTTTACGTGTGTGCCTCGTTCAAAATGCCGTAATTATTTTATAGTTTAAAATTTATTTTACGGTTTTAACGTCCCATCAATATATGTATACATCATACGTACATACATAGTATAAATAAGTACTATTACTTAATACATTTTGATTGAAATTCGACGTGAAACTATTAAAAAATAAATAAAAAATGAAGACACCAAGAAAAATGCAAACAAGTTTTGTAAGTACAGTAGTCCCTCTAATGACGCTGTACACTGAAAAGGTTTTAACGACTGTGTATAGTTTATAGTTATTTATACAGTACGACTGAAAGTTGTGTGCGATCTTTTCTATAACAAATTGCACCATCTAGCGGGCGATGCTATAAGTATTAATATTATGTATTTACTGAATTTATTTAATTCGGAAGTTTATTATAATGTAAATCTATCACACCCTCACAACGACGTATTTTGTCAGTTTAATGATTATTTCATTTAATATATATATATCTATATATATCTATATATATATATATATATATATATATATATATATATATATATATATATATATATATAT
This sequence comes from Tipula confusa, assembly GCA_963556175.1. Classification (NCBI taxonomy): domain Eukaryota; kingdom Metazoa; phylum Arthropoda; class Insecta; order Diptera; family Tipulidae; genus Tipula; species Tipula confusa. Next base: position 95,548,171 of record OY744476.1, read on the forward strand.
ATATATATATATATATCAATTTGATTTTTTTTAAATTGCGGTGTTTTGTCGGTTTAACGGTTATTTATAATGCAATGCACATTGCATTGCTCTAGCCAGCCTGTACTGGCATGTTTGGCCCATAGATTTTACAATGCTACAGGGGTTCATAATTGTGTTCGTCGTTCTCGTCGATCGCAATCAAGTGATGAAATAAATTTCGACCCAAACACTTCAGATTTAACACAGTGCCAATTGCTCATCAGTCGTTATTTAATTTAGATTAAATAACTTTTATTGAATCTAATTTATATAAATTTAACAGTTTTGTGTGTATTTAAATGTATATCAATTTGATTTTTTTGAAATTAAAGTAAAGCGATTTGTCAATTTAACGGTTATTTCATTTATTTTTAGTGTTAAACAGTTTTATGTTGAATCTAACATTAACAAGACTTAGAGGTTTGAGTGTGTTTTAATGTATGTCAATTGGATTTTTTGTAATTGCAGTGATGTGTTTAGTCGGTCAAACGGTTATTTAATTTAATTTTAGTTTAAAATAATTTTTTTAAACCTGTAATTTATTGTAAATTTTGGGGTTGACTAATTATTACTTTAATCAGATTTATATTGTATGTGTTTCAGATAGCTCTTTAAGTGTTAATTAGGAGATCTAATAAGTTATTTGAGATTAAGTTGGAATCCTAAATTTTTCCAGAACAGTAACAGTATTTATGCATAAATGCGTGCTACTAAATAAAATGATCCTAAAAGGATGATAGGTTTATTATAATAACAGTAATTGTTTGCTTTTAATAAAATTTTGAAATGTCTGAAAATACAAGATGTCAATTTGATAGGAGATATTAGGAAGATTATTCATAATGAGTTAAGAAAAAACTAGCTTAAGTATAGAATGCAAAAACAGCATACATACCCAATAAAGCCTAATAACAAAATAATTTTATTAAAGAGAGAGAATGAAAACAGAGTAATAGAAAAAGGAAGTTTCCCTTATCTCTTTAACGAGCATTAGAACAACTCAGTACAATAAGGATACAACAGCCAGAAAACCATTCAATATAGTTGGTGTCAAAGTTAAGCTTGCTATCAAGATTTTAAATAAAACTCACACTTTAAAGATACCAAGCTCTAATATAGCACTTAACAACTCTGAAGCATAAAAAACAAGTTTCAAGTGGTACACTTATGTAGATAAGCAAGATAAACGAATTAAATTTATGAATAGACTTTGTCCGTTAGAATTTCTGCTCATAAATAAATATGTCGAATTTTCATGTTGAAAATAGAAGAAAACGTAAAAATCTGATCTTAGGGATTCACCAAGCATCTGCATCCCCTGTATATTGTCTACTACTCATGGTTAGAAAAAAGATCTAGATTAGAGACCATGTGGAATTATCGAAGACTAAACACGGTTAAAACACTTGATTGTTATCACATGTCAGAGCCTATCATTTAATCCTTTTTGTACCTGAAGACATTCACAAAAAAGCCAATCATAGGGATGTAAATTCACAAGAATGCAACTTGGCCACAATAATTCTGCTCAAACGTTTCAGAGATTTATTAACAAAACTGTACGAGACATAGATTTCGTATTCGTCTATACATAGATAACATGATGGCATCACAAACAGAGGAATAACACAAACTTCATTTGAAACAACCCTTCCAAAAATTACCAGGCATTTATATTAGCTTGAAGAGCTCGAAATTTATTTTCGGTGTAAGCACTCTTGACTTCCTCAGCCACCATATAACTCCTAATGGTATTCTGCCTTTTGAAGAATTAATTAACAAATTAATGCTATTCAGGAATTCCCAGCTCCAAACTCAACGCATTCAGCATTTCATCGGCATATCATAAGCTGCTATTACTGCTTTTTACAAACAATTGCTGAAACGCTTTCCTCAATTCATTCAAAATTGGCTTCTCTAGTCAAGATGCACAAGACCTCTAAGAATTTTTCTTGTCTTGAAGAATGCCAAAGTGCATCCACTAAATTAAAATCAGGTGCCCGTTACTTGTAAAAAACTGACAATATACCAGATTAAGGATTTTTTAAATCATTTGAACATGTCCTATAGTTTTTCTATGCTAAGATAAAAATGCACTTATTTATATATATTTATTTATATAAATGCACTTATTTATATATATATATTATTTATATATATATATATATATATATATATATATATATATATATATATATATATATATATATATATATATCTAACCACATAACTACATATTGTACACAGCTATTCAATTTTCCTAAATCATTAAAATTTATGTATTTAATGTTGCGTATACATATAGACTCTGGCAGCAACAGTAATATCAGCATAGCAAAAAATCCAACTAATTTTGTCAACCATGCGGCAAACAAGTAATAAAAAAAAAAATCAAATAACAAATAAATATTCCAGCCAAACGAAACTATATACAACGAACAATAACAACAACAACAACACAAAAAAACTACTGTGGGAAAATTACAGATTTTCTGTTTTTCATCTAAACCAAAAACAAAAATATATAATTGACAACAAAAACAATCGTACAGTATTAAAGTGAATAAACATTTCTTGGTTTATTTTTGCACGCGAAATATATATAGAAAATCGCTGTTAGCTCTGAACTAACTCACTCTTATATGTACACAATTTGCAGGCAGGCAGTAAAACTAGAAAAACTATATAAAAAAAATTACTTTTATTATTTATGCTCTTTTGAGTGTGTGTGTGAAGAATTTTTTTTTTATAAATTGTAAACCAGAATAATGCAAAATAGTACACAACAGTATATTGCAATTTAACTAAAATCGCGGCATACATATTGAGTTGGAAAACAAATATACAAACAACCACACATCGAACGACCATATATACTCGCGTATAGTTTATAGAACATTGTAGGTGGGCTAGTTTTGTTTATATTTTGCTTGAGATAAAAAGCAGAACAGAATAATAATCGCTGGCAAAATGGAAAAACTATAAAACTGGAGTATATGAGTTGGAAAATAAAAATAATAATAAAAAAATCAGGATGACCAAATGACCTCAATATAATAAAATAGATTACATTTTGATGTTCAATTTTTTCTTTTTTATTTAGGATTAGTTTTTGATGGTGGTGGGTTTTGAAAACGATTGATCTAGATTTTTTTGTCAAGTTTTTACTGTCATGCTTGGAGAGATAACAATAATATTGTAATTGACTACACTCTAGGCGCTCTAAATATTTTCATATTTATTGACGAATCGGGATTCAATCAGTTTTCTACAATATTGGGATATTTCAAAAGTTATGTTTGGTTTAGTGGTTGTTTAGTTTAATCCTTGATTTGAATGGTATCTGATATATATATATATATATATATATATATATATATATATATATATATATATATATATATATATATATTCGTAATACCCTGACAGCCTTACATGTTTGAAGAGAGAATGATATGTCCTCTTCTGGTTGTCTAGAACAATATATATGTATTATATATATATATATATATATATATATATATATATATATATATATATATATATATATACATATGTATATATAAACATACATATAAATAAATATATACATTTTTTGATGGATGGCAATTATAAAAGTTCCAGAATTAGTAAAAATGGCGAGATAATTTACGATTAAAGAATGGCTTTCTGCGTATATTGTCACGAATTATTTTAAATATGGTGAAAGTTATGAAGAAAATGTAAGCAAATATCCTACAGAATATGGAAATTGTCTGAAAATTGTGGTCACACGAAAATTTGTTGTAAAATGTATGCAAACTATAGTTGGATGAAGGAAATTACACATTCCATCAAATGCTTAATTTGGAATTTTGGACAAATATCTTTATTTATGAAATTATTCATCTTGAAAGCGTACTCGATTCTGATAACTCAAAAATATTGATCACGTCGTCAGTTTGATAATAGGACCACAGAAGACGACTTGAAAATGCTAGATTATTCAAGAAAGCAAAGTTACGAATTAAATTTTCAACTATAGGTGGAGTTGTAAATACACGAAAAAATCGAAGGATTTCGGGTTTCGTTTATTTTATTTTTACAAGAAGTAATTTATTCTCTGTTTGCATAGTTCTAGTGTTTCGTTTTTTTTTTTCAAGATAAGAAAATGAGAAACTCGTTAAATATGAAACAACTATAACTGCTATACGTTGCATTAATATTTGTGTTCATGAAAAAATTATTTTAGTTGTGTTTACTAAATTATAAAATTAAGTAAATTTTTACTTTTTCAAATTTTTAATGCAATTAAGTATTAAATAATGTTTCATTTGGTATACAATTTAAAAAAAAATCTCAGGATTTACATATAAAATAATTAATTTACTCTGTTGCAAAAATATTTGTGTTAGCAACATTTAAAAAAAAAAGTCAACAAATGGTGCTTTGAAATAACTGTTTCAGCATTTGTTTTTTAAAAATAAACATTTTCAAATAATTTTGCAAGTTTTGTGTTGTAAGCATTAAAAATCGTGACAATATGCAAAAAAAAACCGCGAAATGAGTATTGAAACCCGATCTGTAATTGCGGTAGCATATAATTTGGGAATCTCAGCCGAAGCTGCAAACTGGCGAAAAAGTACAAGTGCCATAAAAATACCATTTGGTATCAAATTCGAAAACAAAATATTTACGGAACGGTGCAAAATATTTGAGTACGCCAACGACCAAGAATAACAACGGCAAGAGAAAATTCTTAGATCACTCGATGTATGCTTACAAATGAAGATTTTAGTCAACGAGGTCTTGCTAAAACATTAAAAAATAAAGAAAAACTTTAAATACACCATTCTACAATTTCTCGTCGTTTAAAAGAATTCTGGGTACAGGCCTATACATGCACCAAAAAGTTTTATATTTCAAAACAAAATATTATGGTTTGGGGTTGTATAACCAACTTCGGAGCAGGACCACTAGCAATGGTGTTTGGAAAACTTAACCAAATGAGCTATTTGGAACTGCTAAATGATGTGCATTGGTAGCTGGTTCAAAAATGATTGGGCTGACTTAATTTCAGCACGACAATGCCCTGCCCATAAAGGATTTGTTGTGACCAAGTTCTTAATTTGGACCAACAACAAATAATGTGGCCACCGCAAAGCCCGGATTTAAACATTATAGAAAATGTTTGGGCTAATGTGAAACCAAATATACCATATAGAGTTGGACGAAGCAAGCAAGAGTTATGGGAAATTGAGATTTATGAAATTGTTGAGGTGTGGAGTAAAATATCTATAAAATGTATTTCCGAATTATTTGATAGCATACCCAGCAGACTAAATGAGGTCATATTAAATAAAGGTGGGCATACAAAATATTAAATTGAAATAAAATAAACAAAATAATATAAAGTAGTAATATATAATGTTGTCTGTAACAACTTCATTTTTTGGCAAACGTACTGAAACAAATTCAAAAATTTGTTCGAGAACAAATTAAAACCGAACCACAATACCGAAAAAAATACTTACTCAATTAAAAATCAATATTCAATATCATCGGAAAACCCGAAGCCTCCTTCGTTCACATTTACCAATAATAAGCATCGGAGATCCAATAAACTATTCAGGAAGCAGCACGTTGTTTTGCGTCAGATACTTATCAAATAAATTAAATAATTTAAATCAAATAATTTAATTTGTGTCAAATAAAGAGTGTATAAATTAGATTTTGGGCAATTATATGGTGCATTTGTCATAAAACGCTTGATTCAATTAATTTTAATATTTAATCAATTTTTTAAATCAACTTTATATTAATTTTAAAGTTTTGTGTCAAATAAAGTGTATATAAATTAGATTTTTGGTGATTACCAAAATACGTCATATTTGTCGTAAAACGGTTAATTCAATTGATTTGTAATGTTTAATCAATTTTTTTAAAATCTAATTTATATTATAATTTTTTATTTTTAATGATGTAATAAATAAATAAATTAATTAACAGCATACCGCTTGTAGAAATTATATTATTATATTATTATGTTATTATATTATGGATTAATTATTTATAATTTTCTAGTGAAAATTAATTTAATTTATTAACTTCTACGACATGGATAAATTAACCCGTTAATAGATTTTGTTTTTAGGGAATTTTTTTGCAGGTTACAGTTGAATGGTGGGTCTCTGGAATTGCTGATAAGAGATGACGGACTACAGAAAATAGAATGCAGATCAGTTCAATAAAACTGTTATTCTCTTATGCTAACAGTAGTTCGAATATTGGCTACCGAGAAACCGAACCAATTCTGCTTTTACTAACATACCATTCCTTTTCCTACACTACAAAAATAGAATAGAATTGTGCCGTATTGATCATGAGGTGACTGAAAACAACTCGGTTTCTATCATGCATGGAAATATATTTATAGAAATATAAATATCGAGTTCCCATACGATTATATGAACCGCCGGTATATTCGAATTTTTTTTAATTTTCTGCAATGATTCCAATCACAAATTGGAACATTGGTACTTGTTCTAACAAAATGTCAACGTTGGAAAGAGCAATATTGATAAATAGTGCTAATCATTGTATGCGCCTCATAAATAGGCATCAAAAAGATAAGTGATTAGCAACAGTTTCATGCTAAGTGAGTAACGAATCAACAATCGCTAGTACTATTACCTACTGCCGTAGTTAGGGCAGCAACTAGCACCGGTCAGCTTGTACAATTAAGAACATTAATAGATCCACAGAATCGCAAATGACAATCCTTTAGGCAAAGGCCGCCAATCAGTTTAACTTAAACAACAAATGGCATACATTAATAATTCGAATGTTGTTGGAAGAGAAACCGGTATTTGTCGGCGCGCTGTCAGCAACAAGTTACTATTGAGGTTTGCAAGTGATTTTAATTTTGAGAATAATCTTTTGAAAAGAAAACATTAACTGGTCTTCTAAATGTTGTGATCTGACACCTTTAGTTTTTTTATGGAGGGTTGGTTTGATGAAGAGAGCCGCCTTACTGTCGAGAAAAAGAATACAGCCTATAGAGAAACGAAGTACCATTTTGCAATTGCAAGCAACAAAGGAGCTTTCCTTGCTAGGATAAACACTAACACTAATGTATAGACGAAAGAACGTAAATGGTGGAAGTCTGAAATCTTAAGGGTATAACAACTCAGCAATGAGCTCACTTCACATTACTTCTTTAAAGAAGTCACCAGACTAGAGATTATAGAATGGAAGCCTATGTGCTAACATCGATGCAATACCCGAGGCTTTGAAGGAGCATTTCTCCGATTAATTCAATGTTCATGCTGAATTGAAAAAATGTCAAATACAAACTGCGGAGGAATTTACACTGGCCATGCGGATATAAAAATAAACCGTTTTCGTGCAGACCTACTGTATTAATTCTAAGCTTATGATATTTGTAGTGATATATGTACTATCTTAAATAATATAGAAGAGAATCACTCCTTTCGCAAAAAAGAATTTAAGTAACTACAGAGGAAAGTTTCGTCTAAAACGGTCGATTACTGATGTGCATTGCAAATGTTCTTGGATTTCTAGAAAGCCTTTGACTCTTTCCATTGACTTAGTTTTTGGTGTGCTTTGTGATGTCTAGGAATACTTGAAAAATGTGTTTATGTAAAATAACAGTGCTGCAGTCACAATGCTATGTCAAAGTTGAGAACAAGCTATCAGGAATTGTTTGCAGTTAGCTCCGGTGTACGAAAAGAAGATAATCAATCCATGATACTCTTTAAGCTCATGTAAGAATGTATGTTTCACCTCAGGCAAACATTTTATGCCGTCAGTGCAGCCGATTTTGGCGTATGAAGATTATTTCAGTGTCTTTGGACTGAATGGTATCGGTGTTAAATAGTTACTGTAAAATAGTTTCAAATACAATGAGTCTAAATGAAATATATGATCTCAGATCTCCCCACATTTGAAGGGGTGACGAATTTTCGATACCTTCCATATTTTGTTGTCACTGCGTCCACTGCTAAAATTAACCAACAACTAATAATTAAATCTTGTACCGGTGACCGAATTGTGTAAAAACCAACGTTCTTTGGGCTGACCACCTGCAGCTTTCGGCCATTCGTAACAAGTGTTGATAAAGATCTCTTGCCATGCGGCGTGGAACATTTACCAAATAATTTTTTTTAATTTAAATAAGCCTCAAATTGGAACACCCTTTACATATCGGTATACAATATTACGTTTGTTGCGTTCGAAAAACAATGACTATGGGAAATTCTAAATATTTCGCGATCTTGACTATAAGTAACGTGTTTTTATTTTATATATTACTGTGCACAAAGAAAAAGTGAAATTGGCAATCGCACAAAAATAATTGAAATTTTTATCAAGGTGTGATTAGTTTTTTGTTTTTGTTTCGACTTAAAGAATTTTCCTTTTTTTTTTTTCTACATGACAGTGCGCGATTTTTTTTTTTGTATTTAAGTACAAAATCCAAATACATTTTAAATCACCACACCAATCAAGGGTTACACATACTCGCAGTGGTAATATTAATGTATTAATGTTGTTCAAAATTCAGAGAACCAGTTTTTCCGCGAATAACATCGCAACAATAAGATTTGAATCATAAGTAGGTATGCTTTTCGTTGAAAACATTTTATTCTTTTTAACTATGTGCTTTTCTTTGATTTACGTCTTTGTGTGTGCGCTATGTGTGCGTCTGTGTTTACCAATTTGATTACATATTTATGTAAATATGTACATAAGCAGTTTTGGTCATTTAAAAATTTGTATGTTCTGGAATATCTACGAATTTTTTTTTTAGACGTTTAAATAATTAGAAAGTAACATTAGTTGTTGGTGTGGTTTTAAGTCAGATTTACGAGTTCGATATAATATATATAAAGTAAACGTAAACTAAAAGATTTTTTTTTGTTTTGTATATACGCGCGAGGTATGCACAGCTAAAGGTGCTAAATAATTAAATTGATTGCAAGGTGCTTTTTAAATGGTTGTTTAGTTTGGATTTTAAGTTTTGTTGATTTTTTAATTGATGTGTGTTCGAAGGTGAAATTATAAATAATTTATTTGAAAATGAATGAACATCACACGTCAATAGTCATTTTTATGGTCAAGGTCATAATAGTTTAAACGATTTATTTAATATATTGGAAAATTTTTGTTTAATTAAATATTTAAGAGTTAAGACAACTTAAGATTATATTTTAACGACATAAAACTATAACCACATTTTCAATAAGGTTTTGTAATAGCAATATCGATTTTATTAATCAAAGCAAATAATAAAAATAACAAGACGCTAATAAAATTATAAGGTTGCTTGTGGTGAAAGGGAAATGGATTTTCTTTTCTTTGTTCTTTTTTTATGATTAAAGGAAACAGATTTGGCATCTATTAAGATATAAATTAGGGTTAGAAAATTTTGATTGTTGTACTTTTGGTGGTTTTAATTTTAAGAAATTCGTAGACCTGAACAATGTTCGGATGTACCGTATCAATAATTCGACTCCATTGAAATCGATGCTGAGACAGATTTCAGATCTACTTTGAAATTCTACTAAATAAAAATTATGATGTAACTTTGATCAGGGCCCTTATGTAATCAGGTGTAAACATTTTTTGGGCGCGATGGAATTCCCGCAGGGCTCGGTAAAACTAACAAAACCGTACTGCTAGACCAACATATCTGAATTTTTCGGATCAACTATAACATCGTAAACCGATTTTTAGTCAGATGTAAATTACTGCATAAATACCGATTGCAAAATTTTCAGCGCACAGCTTAAATTTCTGTGATCAAAACATATATCGTCATCATTCAAACTTGCGCTTTATACAGCCTTATTATGACCGGTGCTAGCTTACGGAATCCTATTATCGGATAAGGATGAATTTTTAGATTATGCAAGTCTTCGAAAGTTGAAACATTATTGGATTCATCAAATCTAACCGAAATCTAACCGGCTTCATTACGTTGAAAGAACTCCATCACATTGAACCATTAAAAAAGTGTCCTAGAGATAGACTGAGGTCGACTGAGCAAGAGGAAAATCCCTTCATAAAATGAGCAAGAGGAAAATCCCTTCATAAGTGGCTCCACAGACCGTTCTTACGCTTATTGGGTTTAGATATTGGATGCTAAATAGACTTGTTGCATTTCGCAGTAATTTACCGAAGGATCACCTTCATTTTAAAAACGTCAAGTCATTTATTACATTCGAAGAAGACTTTCCAGAGCGCTTAGCGCCCGGCACCAAACAGGTTGTAAATTGGGGAAAAAGAAATTTACATAGACTTGTTCGTGTGCATGATTACCAAATCAGTCTATTTGGAGTTGGTAGTCGCTTTGCCAACGGAGCTATTTGTACTATTTGAAGTAGAGACTATACAGTTTCTGCAGACTCGAACCTGCCAAAAGACATCGAAAATAAATGTCAACAATATTATGCCTATATATTCCAAAATTGGGAGATACAAATTCCGAGGTGGATTAAATTTGATCAAACTTTACAAGGTGACTTGCATGGATATTGTAATTCCTAAGTCAACAGTAATATACCCTTATGCCAGAACGGCAAATAAGGTAATATTTGATACTTTGGAAGCTACCAGGTTCGAATCCCAACGAAGAAGGGTTGAAAAAAGGATTTTTCGTCACTTGATTGCGATCGGTGATGCCGATGAACACAACTATGAGCTCCTGAGTGCAGAGTCTATGGGCTGAACCATCCTTCATGTAAGCACAGGCTGGCTGGAGCAATACAAAGTGGAGATGGATATTAAAAGCGAACCTGTATTCATGAGTTCTTGATTTGGCTGGAGACGGCGTAAAGAAGGACGTTACATTAACTGCGAAAGTGTTAGGTTCAGCCCCAGAAAAGAGTGGAAGGACTATATAAAAAAATAAAAACATTAAATCGAAAGATAGTTAAATGAACAATTAGAAAAACTGAGAGTAATTATCGAAGTAATGTGAGGTCAGTCTATTGAGACATAGAAACTAGAACTCTGAGAGCTTTACAACAGGTACAGTTAATAAACCGGACTACTAAACTCAATTAAACACCAACCAATGATGGTCATAGTTACAAAACTAAAACTGTTCGATTTCATATTTGATCAACAGGTCACTGTAATGACCTTAAACAATTCAGGAATCCTTACATTGAACCACAATGTACCTTAAAGCAAGTTCAATTTCTTGAATATAAAAATATTCAAATTCTTAAGACTTGAATTTAAATTTAATTTAAAACTCCACACGAAGATCAATTTATCTGTGGCCCAAGAAGAAATTCAACACCCACATTGCCGAGGTCATCTCCAATGCAAAACATGTTTTTTACTTTTTGACTATCGAGTTTCTTGGAGAGCTAAGAGTTCTAAACTATATTCTTTAATGGTGATATAGTACAACCAAAAACGTCCGTTTTTTTTAGCAATTGCACGTTCCATATCCCAATCCTAAACCAGGTAACCGATGACGTCTGATTAATTTTTGGCGGTATTCATATTTGTTTTTGTCGATATTTTTACCAAATGGTTTTTTTTAAAGACTATAGAGTAAAGCAAGCCCAGCGATCCAACATTGACCCAAACGCCTGATGAACAATTTTATAAAATTCAGTTACACTAATTGGAAAACTCTACAGTATGCATTTTAAACACATGGAACTCTATACTTTTACAAAACCATGTACATTGAAAATTATTGGTTTTCCTTGTGAGCTGTATTGCAATCTATATACATGTTTGAAAATGAGAACAGCATGCACATTTTGTCTACAAAAATCAACTTAATGGTGCTCGTTGCCTGTTTAGCATAACTAGTATATATAAATAATTCGAGAAAAGCCGCTCATGTCATCAATATAATACCGTCAAAATGAATTGTATGCACTTTACAAATTGTTAGTGTAAAACCATATAAAAAAAAATTTAGAATTTTTCGAAAGGTGCTTCCCATCAGCAATGTTTTGCAAGAGATATATGTCAAATCATAAAAATTAAAATAACAAAAATGCATTAAAACAGCAAAACTGCCGATGTAAGAAGAAAACTAAATATAAATTTCTGCATGTTTCCTGCGGCACATAATATCCGACAATGACGACGGTGAAGAAAAAGCTAAAAACAAAAAATCAGAATCAAAATTGAAATGTCACACACCAATCAGAATGACGTATACATTTAGTTAGCTATATTATAGTATAGTAAAAAGGAGCAAATTTGTTTTGGGTTTGATTGGATTACATAATATAATGTGAATCACTGACACTGTATGTAAAGGCGCCATCCAACAAGGCGACAATATTTTATATACTGACTATATGCTGTGTGTGAGTGTGTATTAAAAAATCAACGTAGTTAACAAACTGAAAATAAGAAAAAACCTAAAGTAAACTTAAGTCTCTTTAAGTTTTATGCCATTTTTATTATTTCAATTAAATTTTTTTTTATTTTTAATTCAATTGTTACAATAAATATTCAACAATTTTTTATTTTATTTTATATGGGCAATTTTAAAATGTATTTTCATTTTTATTATTTTTGTATAGTAAAAAAAAAAAAACAGGAAATTTATCCGCTTTCGTAAAATCGTTAACATTTTTGATGATTATAATGTTTTCCTCCCTATATATACAGTCAATGGTCTGTAACAGTCGCGTAATGGCGGGACTAAAATTTAAAATTATGTACGATTATGCCAACATTACAGAAAAGATATACACAGCTATCAAGCTGGTGTGAGATGTTGATTTGAGACATTATTTTAAAACCTCAACGGAAGCTAAGAATGGTACAAGTGGATCCAGCAATTCCTCTACTCCATTATACTATTTAAATCAAAACCATACAGATATCTTCAGTATACAGATTAACGGTGTAAAATGTTGACCGAAGGTTTTTCACTTTAGCAAAAAGCAGTTGAGCGCCTATAGTGCGGAGATAGGCGTCGTGAAAAATCTGATCCGTCTGATTTTAATGACCGAAATAAAATATAGTGAACATATCATATATCGACGAGAAAATACGTCGGAACTATCCGACGAAATGGATTTAGAGTTAAAAAGGGGTTTTCAACTCATAAAAAACGGTATGGTCGGGGCCCTTCTCAAAGACTGGGAAATGCTTGGACTTTATCAGATTAGAATCCATTCTTTAAATAAGCATCGTGCTGTCATAATATTACCGAATTAATCTACCCGAATTGTCATTTCGTAACTGCATACAAAACTAATTGTCGTATATCATAAACAGAACTGTATAAAAGACCTGACAAAACCACATTTGAGTTCTGTCAGAAGGTTACATCGAGTTATCGCGTGTTTGCGCGATCCATACACACCGTCACGATGAACCTAACTACTAGCACAGATACAATCTAAGGAGTTGCATATACTTTGGGTTCATTTCTATCCGAAGAAATCGAAACATTATGTTCCAGAAACGAAATTCAGCATCTAAATCTCAGCTTCCATCTAATTCCAGCCTTCATCTTATAAAGAAGCAGAGTAATGCTTATTCCCGCTGAAGCTGAGCAGAAGGATCCTTTTAGTGTTCCTATAAAGAGCCAAACAACTTAAGAGAGAAGCAGATGCATCCCTAAGAAAATTGCTAGTGTTGCAATAATTCTTAATTGGCTTGGAATCGCCTGGTAAAACCACCGATGTCGTATTGCCAAGGCTATGAAGTTGATCCACGTCCAGGATCAGATTACAAGAAGTGCAGGTAGTGGGAAGTTTTTTAAAAAGTTGGCGCGTTTTTAGAGTTTGACGGAATTAAAAGCTGAAAAGCTAAACATTCTAACTTTTGTCGATTGTGTCCAAGTTAGTTCTTGGCCTTCCTCGACAACGGTTAATCTAAGAGGATAAACTTTCTGGCAAGAATCCAGCTTTGGGTAATGGAGAGTTCAACTAGAGGAAAAAACAGAATTCCGTTGTATTGCAGCATCCGCTGAAAATAAACAGCAAACACTCGTAGAGGCCGATTTTCTCCAACGGACAGATGAACTATCGTTGAGCGGGGAAGTGAGCGCTTGCTTAACAGAAGATGTACCAACTCACAAGCTTCTATAAGCTTTTAGAGTGGTCAGATTCTTAGAACTCAGTTTGATGAAGCTTACACTTTGGAAGGTAAAGTTTGCGGGTTCAAGAAATAACCATTTTCTTGCTCGGCTACAGAATGGCTTGCGTGAAGTGTTCAAATACCACTTTATGCACTAGATTGGACGACGCACTAGATTGGATTTCGACAGAAGAAGAACATGACTTTGGAACCACCTGTGCAATAACTAAGAGATAGATAGATAGATAAAGAGAGAGAGATAGAGAGAAAAAGAGAGATGTTGCTAAGGTTTGAAACTAGCCAACCTAATGTAGATCATTGGCGTTTGTTGAATAATCTCAAGCAACTTTACACTCGAGAGCGTTTCAAGAAGTTCTATATCAAGCTAATTTGAGGTTAGCTTCAAAAGCCAATAAGACCATCGGCAATTAAATTTATACGATTTTGCGTAGAAATATGCGACCAGAGCTCCAAATGGCGTTGCACGATAAGCGAAATTACTGCAATCTGCATGACCTCGTGAGGCGTTGCAATTCTCTGGAAGACATGAGGCAAATGAAGTTCCAGAGTCTAATGATCAGATCTACGAGATAAACAGGAAGAGTTTATCAAAACGTAAAATCAAGGATATTATCATCGTGCGTTAACTAGCACCACACTAAAAGCCTTAACACCCACAGATGTCTAGAAGTGATTGAGAAGTCATCCAGCCCATGGAGTTCTCCAGTGACTTAACTGTCTAAAAGTAACGGTCTAGGAGTAAGACTGTGCTTAGATGCTCGAAAGTTAAAGGCAGTTACAGTAATGAAAGCATATATCCTTTACCAATAATTGACGGATTACTTAGTTTCTAGTTTGGACCTGAAAGATGCGTTTTGGCAAATTTCTTTATAGGCAGCATCTCGGGCTAAGACCGCATTTACTGTGCCCAGCAGACCATAATATCAGTAGTTTGCTGTTATGCAGTAGGTAATTCCCCACTAGCAGGGTTCTTGCTAGTAGGTTGAAAAGTTTAAATCTAACGACCAACGTGAATAAATCCAAGTTTGTACTCACACAACTGATTAGACGTTTCCTTGTGATGAGCAGTTGGTTCCGCAAATCCATTCTAAATTTGTCAACGGTATCAGCACCACTTACAGATCTACTTAAAGGGGAAAATAATCCATCCAGATTACTCCCGCATTTTCGACATACAAGAAAATGCATCAACAACACGCGGAGGTAATGTGCTGTTTCAGAAAGACAGCAACGAAGTGGAACAGTTAGTTTTGATCACCGATCATGCATTGGTTGATGAACCAAATGAAACTTCTAGGAGATTGGTTCGTTGGAGTTTAAAATTGCAGGGTTACAATTTGTGTATTGAGTATCGTAAGGGCATCTAAAATGTAGTACCAGATCTCGAGTATATTCTAATGAGATAGCATAATTAGATATAACATAAACTCCTTTGATTTGCATTCTTCAATCTTCACGGGGAATGAATACCTCAACCTAATTTGGCTACCTCGACCTACTTTTCAAATATCCAATAAAAAGTTGTAGTTACCAAGAGGAATGATTGAGTTGTGCATAAACAGGCACATGTCCCATCGTCCACAACTCACATGTATGGGAACAGGAAAATGATCAAGTTTCTACGTAGACATGTTCACTGGCCAACCCTGGTCTACAAAATAAAAACAAATGTGCGCCAGAGCCAGATTTGCAAGCAGACAAAAGCAATTAATTCTTCTTTGATACCACAGATGGGTGCCTACAAGGAGTTTAAAAGACCGTTTTAAAAAGTGTATCTCGACTTTCTAGAACCTAACCCTCATTTAAAAGCCGGTAATTGGTATATTTTAATAGTTCTGGACCATTACTCTAGGTTTGTACTGTTTAAACCATTTCTGAATTTTGTGTGTATTATTGTAACTGTTTTGGGAGTGCATTTGCGATAAAACGGTTTCGGCGATTACATGACATATTGGTCATAAAACGGTTAATTTAATTAAATTGAAATGATCAATAAATTTTTTTAAATCTAATTTTTATTAATTTTAAAGTTTTGTGTCAAATTAAGTGTACTTAAATTAGAGTTTCGTGCGATTACATGACGTATTTGTGATAAACGGTTAGTTCAATTGATTTGTCATGTTCAATTAAATTTTTTTTTTTAATTCTAATTCATATTATTTTGTATTTTTAGGCAGAAACTATTTCAATTTATTACAGCCTATGGCTAAGAGCAATTAGTTCATTAATAGATTTTGTTTTGATAAGAGATGACAGATTGAAGAGCAGTTCAGCAAAATGGTTAGTGTCTTATGCAAACAGTAGTTTGAATATTGGCTACAGGGAAACTGGACGAGTTCTGTCATTACTGTATACCTCTTTTCTGCCCTACCCCACAAAAATTTATTAAATTTTCGCCGCCAAGGTGTCTGGAACCGGGTCGATCTCAATAATATAACTAATATCCTGCCTTATCCTTTCAAGTATATGTAAAAACAAGTGTACGGTGGGTCCGGCGCTTTCCGGGATATCCTGCTTAATGCTTAGCCGAACATTCTTCAATCAATCAATAAATTCAAAATTTCAATAAAAAATCGTAAAACAGTATCATTCTGAAGTTGGAATGAAGAAGGTGAATAAATAGGTGAACCTATAGCTATTATCCAAATATGCATGCTCTTAATAAATGAATATTCACCCTGTTTCGCCTATAGTGGGAGTAGTCTGAAGAGGCGGTTGTCTTAAGTAGAATAAAATGTTTTAATATTTCTTATATTTCGGTATGATAGGTTTAATATAATCAATCAACAATTTGTTCGATCGAAAGTAAGAGTTTAAATATCAATGCAGAACATTCAAATCGGAAGTTTAAAAAAAAACAATGCCACAATATCTTCAAAGACAAACCACATATAAATTTATCAAATATTTGTCCATTGATTGTTATTGCCATAAAATAACATTTTCCAAATTCCATATAAATACCTTTCAAGATTATATTAAATTTCATCTCATTTTCATCATAATATAAAACATATTTTCCATTATTCTTGCTAACAATTTAAATTTAAAATTAAATTTTCTTTTTAAAATCGAAATCAAATTGATTTTCTTATTTTTACTACGTAGCTACTCGTATATACAATTTTCTTTTCTGTTGCTTCCTTTATTTTCTAGAATCCAAAAAGAAAATGAAATTTTTGTATATACATACATTAATTTTACTTTCAATATATCCAATATATAAGTATAGTGATTGTTGTTCTTGTATTTAGCTATACGTCCCATCTATCTACTTGTCTGCAATATACGCTGCACATATATAATTTATGTTAAGTCGATTTTCTTAAAGTAAAGTTTTATTTATAAAATTTTTTTTTGTCTATACATAAAAAGAAAATTCTGTAATTAGGAAGTCCTTCTCAATTAAATGTATAAATTTTTATTGCTTATTGAGTAATAATTGAATTGAATTTTTTCTTATATATATACAAACACAAAATATAGAAAACCGCAATAATGGGGAAAACTTAAAATGTTTTTCCGGCAATAAGATTATAATATGCGTTTGCTCGATGAATAGATGAAAATGTCTATGAAAATAAATCAAATTTATTTCGTATTCAAGAACCTGTGCTACTTCTTACGATCGGCAATATAATAATGTAATCAATGAAGCGACATTACTAACAATGTTTAAGGATTTTTGAATAAGAAAAAAATAATTGCGTTCAACGAACCCTTCATAAATTTTTTGAATATTTTCAAGTTCGAAGGTATGTATACGTATATCCGTCGATTGAATCCTATACATGGGAACTCTTTCGTATATATCTGATTATTATATATATATACAATCCAATGAATTTATTTATTTCATCTATTTTGGTATGTGAATTTTCTAGAATTTTGACTTCATTATCGAATTATTTGGAATATTTCAATTATTGTCGATGCACAAAAAAAAAACGACATGAATTGAAATATTTGGTTGGCATTAAATTTAATTACATGTAAAGCTTGATAAAGTTTTATAGAAGTTTTTTTGTTTTTATGGATTTGGATTATTGGCACCCGCACCACTGCATATATTTCGTTCAAGGATATGCTATTTTTGTTATGGTTATTTATGGGCGCAAAAGTTATATAGAAGGGTATTCCAAATTTTGGCATTCAACATTTTATACAGATCGTTAATCGATTTTGAAATATACATATTGTGGAGGTAGCTTAATCATGTAATGTCTAACTGTCAAATAAACATTCAAAATAATAGCAAAACTCATTTGAATTGGTCAATTATTGCTATTAAATCGACTAACAATGAAACGATAGTCAACATTGGCGGGCTACTAAAACCTTTTAAAGTTCATTTATCGAGACAAGTGGACTGTGGTCAACTATTATTTTTATTCAGTCGTTTCCACTGCAAATCTACACCAAATGTTTCGCCAAATTCTTGTTCAGCATGGCGACGCTCAATTTTAACGAGTTTTTTAGCGAAATAACCCTACTGACCCGTTAAAAGAATATGTTTTGAAGACGGTCATATTTGGTACATGAAGCGCTTAAAATCTCGCAATTGGAACGGTTCAACAAACAAAATTTTACATTCAAAATTTCGTGCATCGATTCATTTCAAAGTAATCGATAACCGTATGAGTAAGTTACGTTGATGCATGCGTCAACCTGTCAATAATTTATAACCAGAATAGTTATTTTGATTTTCACTATCTATCGGTTATGTGTTAATTGCCAACGGGTCACCAAGATGTGAGATCATATCTGAATATCGTTCATACTCGTTTACTGATATTTTTTGGCATGACGTAATTACTTGTTTTTTATTATTATTATTATTATTATATGCTTGATTTGTTAACGAAAAAATAATGACACTTGCGCTTAGACAGTGGAAGCAGACAAATTAAATAAAACAAAAAAAATTTAATTTAAAAATATTATTATTTATTATTTATAAATATTTATGTTGAATTCATCTTCCGAAGTTGGTTGGATAATCTTGGAAAGGCCCAAATTATATATAGTGTCAGTGGAATATAACACAACATTCTCAAATCATTTTGAAGTATTTTCATCGACTTATACTGGGAGGTCATCGAGTATCATTTCTTGGATTTTAAACACTTGTTTCATATTTATGTGGTTTAGTTAAAAATATTCAATCTGTGCTATTTTTGTGAGTACGCTGATACTGAAGATAAAATGGTTTTTAGTATTAAATACTTTGTATAGTTCTAACGTTTCTGATGGTCTCGAATCGAAATTTGTTTTGTATCTGCCTGGAATCATCTTGTGCTCATTATGACAGATGCTAAAATTTGAAACCATGCGGAAGGTTTTGATTGATAAATTAGAACGAATTAAAGTATTTGCGAACAGCAAACTAGCGAATTCAACTTCAATATATTCAAAGGAGAGCTTACAAGCTTTGGAAGCGGCATTTGAACAATTTAATGTAACATAATCAGGCTTGGGACAAATGGTGAAAGAAACGACGAATGTAGAAACACACGCTTAATTCGAAGAGGCGTATTCTGAATTAAAACTTGCTATATTCGAACATATATCGGCTATCACGCCAGCTCCGACTATAAAAAACGACGCTCAAACAACCGTTAGCCAGGATAACGTTATAGCAAAATTACCTCGCATAAAAATCAGCGTGTTTAGTGGAGATTTTACAAAATGGCTCGATTTCTACAATACGTTTGATAGTTTGATTAATAGAAATCCCCAATTAAATGTATTGTCCAAACGTAAGTTCCAACAGTTGTAAAATTCGGTCGATTGTGCAGCGGCGAACCTAATCAACTCTTTAGAATTAACCGAAAACAATTATCAAGAGGCTCTTAATGTTTTAAAGGATAGCTACAATAACTCAAAAATAATATGTCTTGATCATATGAGAAAAATTTTTGGTATCCAGCCTATGATCAAGCCATCTACTGATAGCTTTCGGAGTTAATCAATCAATTAAATTCAAACTTGTGTTCTTTAAAATCATTTAAACGCATTAAACAACATTAGGATGATTTATTGATAGATATGATGCTACCTAATTTTAGTTCAGATACTGCAACGAATTGGGAGGATGAAAAACCAGTACATACTTTAGCAGTATTTCTGGCTTTCCATAATTTCTTTATTTCCTTAAAACTAAAATCGGGGCTTTTTCATTATCACGCCACTCTATATTAACCATAACAACTCAATCACGAATTAAGGCGTACATGGCCCAAATTGACGTTTATCGATTGCGAAGGATAGCGGCATTACAACCTAAAACTTGCGTAAACATAAGTCAATGGACAATTCTACAATACATCAGGCTAGCCGATTCAGAATTTTGAACCCCACAACACATAGATTTGGTAATAGGGGCAGATCTTTATTATTCTCTACAGATAGTCGGCTAAATTCAGCTGGGTTCAGGCATGCTTATCTTACAAAATTCCATGCTAGGATGGGTTGTAGTTGGCAATACCGCAAGAGCAACTCCGAAATGTTTTTAAAATTGAACATCTCAAGATTGAATAATTAGCGAGATCCTTTTGAAGAAGAGTATGTAGAGAATTATTTTGAAAAACACTATCAACGCAATGCCTCAGGTAAATTTATTGTAAAACTTCCAATGTCTCAACCGATCTCTATTTTAAGTAACTCGCAAAATATGGCTCGTCGAAGGTTTAATGGCCTGGAACATCATCTAAATGACGATCTGAAAAAAGCATATCGAGAATCAGGTGCTAAAACCTGATAGTTCCACGACAAAAATGAGGGTAATTTTTCACGCTTCGGCGAAGACTGATTCCGAAAGGCGTTGAACGACATTTTTATGGTGGGGCCTGTAAATCAACAAGAGTAATTCTCTATTTTGACTAGGTTTAGAACCTATGCGTACGTGTTCAGTGCAGATGTCTGCAAAATATATCGTCAGATAATGGTTACTGACGATGAAGTTCAACTACAACATATATGAAATTTATTACTGGTCAGATTCAGCTATCACATTATCATGGCTGACCCCCGGAATCTACTTAGTTAACAACGTTTGTCGGGAATCGAGTGGCAAAAAATCAAAGAATGACGGCAACATCTAATTGGCACCATGTCAGTACTAAATTCAACTCAGCAGATCTGTTGTTGAGAGAATGTTCACCATTAGAATTGATACGGAGTTCATAATGATTTTCAGGACTGGCATTTTTTCAATCCTCACCCGACTAATGGCCTGCATCAAATTTTCCAGTATTGGACGTAGTTCCGGAACACATCGTAAAACCACACCCACTTTGGTATGTGCATCCGCGGTGAAGAAGGTGAGCGTTCTGCTGAGGTTACAATTGCGAAATTTTCTCTCCCTACAAAGAATCATGGCTTGCTAACATTATTTTATTCGCAATTCGCGGTTACATCAAGTAAAAGATGGAGTATTTCGCGACATTAAGCCATCTAATCTTTCAAATGGTCTGAATTTAATAACAAAGCAAACTCATCAACACATCCAATTACCTTGTCAATCTTTTTTTATTTTCATAAAAGGCTTTTTCACGCAGGCTCGCAAGCATTACTTGTAGCTGTACGGCAAGAGTACTATCCGGTTAGCGGACAGAGGCTAGCAAAAGAGGTGTGCCACAATTGTATAATCTATTTCCGATATTGAGCCAAAACGAGTCAGCAGAAGATGGGCTACTTTCCAACAGTGTTACAAGTGCTCCACCATTTTACAATGTAGGAGTCGACTTCTCGGGTCCGTTCCTTATACACCACAAAATATGATACAAGGCCCCAACAAAGGGATATTAAGACAGTTCATTCGGAACTTATATCAGACCTCTCTACCGCCGCGTTTCTTGGAGCTCTAAAAAGATTTATTTCGGCTAGAAATGTGCAAAAACATTTTTTTTGATAATGGTACGAATTTTGTAGGTGCCAATTCTTCACTACATGAGCTGTACCATTTATTTAAAACTCAACATTTCAACGACGAGACCTTGCACATGATAAATACTTGCACAAGGCAGTATGATAAATTGGCGTTTTGGACCCCTATCGGCCCCAAATTATGCGGGATTTAAGAAACGGCCGTAAAATTCGCCAAGCACCATTTACGTCAGATAATGGGTGATTCATCGTTGACCATATAAAGAAATGAATACAGCATTTAAGCAAGTGACCATTAACCCCACTATCCCACAAATTCGCGACACAAATTCACGACAATCTTAGAAACAAATAGTGAGAATGAAAAGGTGCCATATTTAAACTTTACTTTCCCCGACAGCAATCAAGGAAGACAATTTCCCGCCTCTGAGTTGAAAAATGGGACGTGTGTTGAAGGCTCATCCGGAAAGCGATCAAATGGTTAGGGTGGTCACTCTAAAAATTCAAGGCGGCACCATAAAAAGGCAAATCACCAAAATTTGGCCTTTTCCGTCGGCGCGGGGATGATGAATAACGTTCGTGCTCATTTGCTATTTTGAATTTTTGAACTTATTTTGAATTCATCTTCTAATTTTGGTTGGATATAACCTTGAAAAGACCCAAGACTATACAATATCAATCGGGCAACAAATTCGTAAGGAGGTTTCATCAATTAGCCACTGTAATATGAGGTATTAAAACTGCAGTAATCAGTGCTTCTCAAGCGATTTGTTTTATGGCGCAAAACTAAGCCCTAAAAATGGTTGGTTTGAAACGTGCGAACACGTTTTACAATTGCACGTAACAACAAAGCGGTTTTTTTAGGAGAACCGCCAAGCGAATATGTAGACGAAAAATAATGATTTTCTCATGTACAAGACAAGTAAAGAAAGGTAGAACTGCAAAAGAACACAATATGGACAATAGTGAATCAGAAGTTGATTTAGAAGATGAAGAGGTTGGTAATGACGGCAGATTATTGATTAATTCACATATTAAGTTTTTTCACCGATCTGCACCTAAGAAACTTAAAATTTTACAGACTTATTTAAAAGCTGAATTCAGAAAAAATCTGAGGATATAACATTCAACAGTTAGAATTATATGTTAAAGTAAAAACTGTCCTTGTTAACCATTAAATTTAAAATTACTCAAAGTCTTGACTATTCGAGTTAACTTTTAAATCTTAAATTTTTTTTAACATTTAAGTCACAGTTTAGGAAGTTAAGTTGTTAAACTACACGTGTATCAAAGCACCAAAAATAACTCAAATTATGGTCTTAATAAATTTTACTTTATCTATAATAAATCGGAAATTTTAGCGGCTCATACAATAAGTAATTATTATTACATTTAAAAAATCACTCAAATGGTGGTTAGCTGCTCATCTTTAAAGTTTTAGTTATCAGTTAAATGTTAAAAAAAAATCAGTAACCACCAGAATGCAACTAGAATTCGCACCAACTTTATCCAAAAACAATTGGAGTTAGTAATGAAATTATTTCAAAACTGAAAAGTACTTAAATTTTTGCAATGCTACATTTTTCTAAATTGAGTGTTATTTGTACTGTTTTTAAATGACACTTTTTAAAGATAAGGCATCCAAAAAATTTAATAAATATTTTTAATTAAATTACACCATAGTATAAATACAAATAGTACTACCATCATAAGAAAAAAACTGTTTATCCATTGATGTTCCAGATGTCGGGTCGATAGAATATCGTCAAAATTTAGAATAAATACATGACATTTAGGCGATTATACATATGCAAATATTTTAATTATTTTAAAACGATACCAGTAGCATACCATGGTACATACCATGGTAGTACTATATGTATTTATACTATGATTACACTTATCATTTGTAAACAGGAATTCAAATCGTGTTGGTGATATTTTGTACTGAATTTTGTATGATTTTTTCGCTACATTAAAATTGTAAAAGTTCAGTACACCAAAAACAAAAACTACTCAAATTCCTATAATGATCTTAACAAATTTCACTCAATCTTATTAATCGCAAATTCAAATCGTATCGGCACATTTTGACGACTATACTATAACCGCTAGGATGGTGCATTCTACTTTAATTTAAAAACTACTTTTAACTGTTACTAATCTAAAGATTATAACTATTAGTAAAATTTTAGTAGCAATTTTTAGTAGAATTTTTAATAAACATCAGTTTTTAAATTCACTCAAATAAGGTTTAGTTTTTCAAACTATAACCGCATGTTACGCAATATTTGGGTTCTATTTAAAAAACATCCATTATAACATCCATTACATAACGACTTATGAGAGGAAAGGATTTTTTATATTTGTTACAAGAGATAAGAGGGAAAGTCTTTGGCACTGTTACTAATTTTTTTTTTATTTTTTTATTTTTTTTTTTTTTTAATAAGAAAAATCGAAACTCAGAAGGATCTGTCATTTTTGTTAAAGTTAACGAAAAGCAATCAACAATGAAAAGTAAATATATGGTGAAAAAGATCACTCGTTTTGTACTGTGACAAATTAAATTCATCGAAAGTTACTCAACTATCAGTTCTACAAACTCAAGAATGTATAGTACCAGACAATTCTTCGACTATCGAACAAATTATGTTATTTCCAACCGTTTAATCCACCTGATTTGGCTCATTCTGGTAGAACTGCATCCGACTGCTTTCGAGATAAACATGACCAGCCAAACTATTTACAGTGACTATGAAGACAATAATGAATGCTTCCACTGAAACCATAAAGATTATATAATAAAACGTCTTGTGACATACATCAAGTGTTCTTGAATTTCCAACAAACCTATGAATCAATCTATCGGAATAGCTTGTGGTTTGCTTTGCAATATCTTGGAATACCTGATATATATATGTGCGTTTATGTAAAATGAAAGTAATGCAGTCTCAATGTTGTGTCAAAGTTGAAAATAAGCTATCAGGAATTTTTCCAATAAGCTCTGGTGTACGGTAAGGAGATATGATCTGTCCCCGATACTCTTTAATCTCATGAGAGAATTTATCTTTCGTAAAAGTGAAACATCTTGTACCGTCAGTTCAACCAGGTTCTGGCATATGCAGATGATATCTGTGTAATTGGACTAAATAGCAACGGTGTAAAAGAATTACTGCATCCATTTGTACGATTTTAAGCTTCCTTTGGTCTCAAAATCAATGAGTCTAAAACCAAATATATAGGCACTGGTTTCAGAGATCAAGATCCAATGGATCTTAGTAGTGGTGACCGCACATATAAAGGAGTATGATAATTGTGTGGGAGGGGATACAAAAGTGCGTCTTGTCACTGGCAACCGTGCTTTGTGTGCCTTACATCCACAGCTAAAGTCAAATGACCTTGCAAATGCCGACAAGCAAAAGTTGTACAATGTATTGATTAAACCCATTGGTTGTGAGAGTTGAACTCTAACGAGTGAGTATGAGAGATGGTTAATGACATTCGAGAAAAGAATCATGCACTAGATTTATGATCTTAAACGCGACGATGACGTCACTTTTCGAGTTTTATGCAGCCACGAGATCAGAAATTTAACGTAAATTCCTGATTTCGTTCATGAAATAAAAGGACAGCGAATACGCTGGCTCGGTCATGTTCTGCGTACCTAAGAGGATGGTTTAGTGATCTCTGAGGGAACAGCCGCCATTTGGCCGGTGCAGAGATCGCTTTCAGCTACGATGGTTCCTCGAAGTAGAAAAAGACTTGCCTTGTTCGAGTTGTCTATAGAGCAATATGAAGAACAAGATTGGTATCGAATCCGATGGAGCCAGAATCTTGTTGCAGTATGGGCCAGCAATGGCATGTAAAAACCGAATGTCATTATTATTATTAAAGATGCCGACAATTTTAAAATTTCCCTAAGTTCCATGACATTTTAACAATAACAAATGTTTAAGCAGCCCATTTGCAGTTTCGTTGGACCCTGAATAAGAAAATGCTAAAGCATAAAATGCTTTAATTTAATTTTTATATTTGTATTTTTGAGAAGCAGAAACAAATCAGGTATCATACACCGATTTCCAATTTAAAATCTACCTCGTTGTAACTTATAAAAAAAAAGATTATAGTATACTACCACCACAAGACAACAACAAACAATAATAAACAAATGAAAAAGTTATTTTCCCATAGCATCGTCATTTCAGGTGATATAATGAACCATGCCATACAATATTTGATTAGCAATATAATATTAGCAAAGTGAGTCATACAAAAATTATATTAGTGATGCGCTACCATAAAGCATTTTGATAAGGCTGATTCGATGCACATTAAATTAATATAGAAGTAAGTATGGATGATCGATTCATAAAGCATATTGTTCGGGTTCAACGTGCTTTCGAGACAAACATGTACTTCCGTTCAATTTTCTATACTGTCTGAATATATTTTTAATTCGTTTGTTTCCGTAAACGCGGAGAAATGAGCGATGCATTTTTTTAAATTGATTTAAAGTTGAAAACTTGGAAAAAAATGCATAGGGATGTTGAACTACCGAATGCTTTTTAACCGTGTTAGATTAACAAACTAAATTTTATAACTAAATCATTTTTGGCGCTGCTGAAATTACCGCGTCGAAAAAGCGAATGCAAAATTCACGCGATTGAATCCAACGTTATACTATCGGTTTCCATTTCAACAATCACCGTAAAGTCGATGACGACCAACTTTCATACAATTTTAGACGTTCAAGTGATATTTAAGATCACCAGCCAATCAATCTAGTTGATAAAATCGATTCGTGGGAAATTCCATCAAACATGCATTTGACATTGATTTGCTGTTTGTCGCACATCAATTACTAAATACAATTGATCTACCATCAATTACTCGCTGTAGGTTAAATACAATTTGCTAACCACTTACGCACTATAGGCTGTATAGTTTCTGGTAAAACATCAACTGCGCTCAAATCAAAACATTTTTGTCATTTGGCTGGCGACAATTTAGTGATTTTTCCACACTCTGTTAAGCCGCTACTGTCCGAAGAATCCGAGTGTGATGAACACTTTACTAAATTTACTAAACGAGACCGTAAGAGATGATTTATCGTAAGAATTCCGTTTTCACCGAGTTGCGGTGTCAGTACAGGCTGGCTCGAGCAATGCA
Organism: Tipula confusa; assembly: GCA_963556175.1. Lineage (NCBI taxonomy): Eukaryota > Metazoa > Arthropoda > Insecta > Diptera > Tipulidae > Tipula > Tipula confusa. The sequence goes on from OY744476.1 coordinate 95,575,342, forward strand.
ATGTGCAGATGGATTTAAAAGCGAACCTGTATTCGTGCGGCTTCGATTTGGCTAGTGACGGCGTAAGGTAGGACGTTAAAAATTAACCGCGAAAAAGTTTGGAGAGCTTCGGCCCCAGAAAAGATAGCATTATTTTAGATAATTCTAAATGAAAAATATTCATTGCGAATCCAGTGGCCATCATACAGGAAAACTCAAAGATTGAAAACAGGCTGCACGCAAGCACTACAATCGGTGCTGATTTGATCTTCCGAAAAGACAATCCTGAAAAAATTAGTCAATTTGCCCTTTGAATACATGGGACTGCATTCCTGCTTAAAGACCCTTCATATTGGCTGACATAACGTGACGGATTTCCTCTACCTAATGAAATGTATATGAGATGGGGAAATCAAAACAAATTGCCGTGGGGTCAACGGAGCTTCCGGTAGCCTAAATGATATAAAATACCATAACGACTTCCAAAAACTGTGACGAGTTATTGCGTATATTATGCCGTACGCGCGTGTAGTTCGTTGTATGAATGACACGTGCGTAACATAACACCGAAGTTAGGCGATAATAAATATTTTACTTTCCCTGATCTAAAAAGTGGATTCCACCAGATTCCACTTAATGAATCAGATATCGAGTAAACAGCCCTTTAAGTAAATTGTGGGAAGTACGAGTTTACACGTCTCTAATTTGGTTTAAGAGATACTCCTTCGATTTTTCAACGTGCTCTCGATGACATACTTCGAGAGCATATCGGAAAATGGTGATACGTATATATAGACGATGTTCAACTCGTTAAATGCGAGTTTCTGCAAGACGAAGTAGAATTTTTAGGATTATCATCACCAAAGATGTGGTAAAACCGAATCATAAGAAGATTCAAGCAATAACGGATTTTCCAATACCTCAAATAGTGAAAGACCTAAGATCCATCCTGGGAATTGGACCAATCACTTTTGACCTTCATAAGGATTGTACAGCGTGAGTGTTTTTCTGTTGAGTACAATGATTTGGGAACTGGCAATTTCATCTTTATCGTAAAGCAGCCCCACCTCCGATCACTTTCGCTATTCCTGGATAGTAATCACAACATTCGGGTTTGAGGACGTCTTTAATTCTTAGCATTGTCTTACACATCAACACCTGATTTTGTTATCAAATGCTCATCACTTTACCAGTCTTTACCAGTAACTGCATCTCCACCTTTCTATACAGTGTGAGTAAACTTCGCCGGACCATTTTATATATATCCACTACCGAATTGGTGGCAAACCGCCGATGAAGATCATTTTAGTGACCTATATGAGGCAGGTATTGCATCTGCGTCATACGAAGGGTCAGTGCCCGATCTAACAGATCGATCGCCGTTAGACACTTGGAAGCAAATTGAGTTTTATCATCAAATATTTTGGAAGCGCTGGTCACCTGAATACCTTTGATTAAACCACTTGCAAATAGACTCCACAATAACGAACCAAATAGACCAAAGTAATACGAAATCTTGTAGTTGGAGAATTAGTAGTTCTGACCGATGAACCACCACATAAATAGAGATTGGGTCAGTGATCATAGTTTACAATGGTTACGATGTTATTGTTCATGTATCAGATGTTAAAAGTTTGCCTGCTTCCTCAGGAAAAAATTGAAATATCTGTCCCTCATTTCAAGACGGGGAGATTGTTCATACTTCGACCACCAGCTCTAGAAAAAACAATTTAAAAAAAGAACTACAGCACAAAAAAGCTTGTGCTCCAGCAAAGATCACTGGCAAAATTGCTATTCTACCACATACAAGTGATGCCGGCAAATTTCAACTACTGATGAAACATAGTTAAAGAAATGGAAAGAATATTTCAAAGAACAAGTCATTAACAGCAACGAAAATCGTTGGTCACTAAATTGGCACCAATACCAAAACTATAACATTCACCAACGGAATAAACAGTTAAAAGTAGCACAGAAAAGCTAAATAACAAGCACATTAACATCATTTATACAAGAAGTATGGAAGGCTTGGCAATTATGGTACCTAAGAAAGTTCACCAGAAGTACCACAACTGGAGCGCTGATTCTCGCTATAAAATCGGGGTGTTTATAAGAGTCTTCGACGAATATTGGAGTGCTTCTAAAAATGTAGATGGTTGGAAGGATGTTATTGGACTAGATCCCGTAATCTAAAAGCAAAATCGGAAGACCGACAGTGAAATGGAAAAGAACCGTGCTAGCAGAAGTGAAGGAACAGCAGTAGTCCTTAACCACTATTAGATGAGATAACATACGAATTAGAGCTATCGAACTCCGCAATAACGTGTCTTGTGAAAAGTATATGTTTCATATCAAGTGCCTAAATCGTACCAACAAGACCCATATTAAAGAAAATCGCACCTACACCACGCCATCTAAATAAAGATAAAAAATTATAAATTTTTCCGACGGAAATTTGATTATTTTCAAAAAATTACCATTTTCCTCGAAAAATACTTTTTCAATGTCGCTTTTTTCCACTCGAAAGATTTTGATAAAAAAAAACTATTTTCAAAATTCAAATAATTCTACACACACACATCGAAAAATACACACGTTCCTGTAAAATATAATTCGATTTTATCAATTTCATAAACCAATGAACTGTACCACACACCAAAAAAAAAGGTGAAAGATAAATGATGTTACGGGGAAGAAAAAAAGAAAAATGTTGGATGCCTCGAAATATGAAAAGTTTAAATTTTTAACCCTGCGTATCGTCAAGTTAAGCAGTAACATATTTTACGTATGTTAGTATATTTTGACTGTCATATACATGTATACATAATCTATATGCAGATGCACTGGGAATAAGAATGCAGTATAATCGATATTCTAATTAAAATAATGGCGTATGACCTTTATAAAACGTATGTACATGTATGTATATGCAAAATCACTTTAACCTGGAAAAATCTGCTCGGGTTTTATTTGATTTCTTTTTTTCGGCAATATATATTAAGTACCTATATAAAACTATACATCTATATAGAGTAATTATCAAGCATGCGCGTCTCGTTACATCCATGGTATTTATATCGAAACTTTTTTTTTATGTTTTAAATCAATATTCTTCCTAAATGCAAATTTGCTACGAACATGCTAATTGGTAGCATAATACCTAGTCGTTATGTATATATTCATATAAAGCGCGCAATTCATTCAACTTGTTGAATACATACTATATAGATATATATATGTACATATTCACGGGAAAATTATATACGTTTGATTCATTTTCCATGTGCTATGTCCAATCAAATTTTCCCTCTATTATAAACAATAATTTATATAATAAACATTGTAATGATGATACACGATGTGTAACGATACCCTCATGAGAAACTTATAATTTTTTTTTAAACCTGACGAACACAACTTTTATATTATTTAGAACCGCATACAAAATCTATGAAACCAAAACCCAATACATAATTCATTCATCAAAAAACATCAAACTCACCATCATAGCATAATAACAAAATTATTAACGATCTTATCCATAAAAATCTAATTTAAAAATTACAACAACAATAAAATCGAAAAACCTCAATAAGGCGGAGCTCCATTTGCCCCACGAACATTATAATATAATGACTCAAAACAAAAAAAATAAAAAACAACAACGAGAACCCAACAACAATGAAACTAAGAAAATGCATTAAATTACTCTAAACACAAACACACAAACACATTCACATTTTTTTTTTTTAATTCTATATAACCCGCGTACACCGAAACTACTTTGAAAATCACCGTCGGCAAAAGAATAAAACAGAAAAAATAAAATTAATTAATTTTCATTTCTCCATCTGGTTCATTTCTTACACACTCTGGTGCTTAAGACCAAAAAAAACAAAAAAAACACGACGAAGAAATATTTTCATTACCAACCACACCATTTAAAAAAAAAAAAAATTAAAACACTTTACGTACTTACTTTGAAATCTTATTTATTTCATTTCCTTTATCACACGAAATTTATATATCATATCCAAGTAATCCAGAGTGTTTAACAAGAACATATACACACACACACTTAAGCTCGAATATTTGATAGCCAGGATCTGTAAATAAATAAAAATAATAATAATGGCGCGTATTAGTATCACTTCAAATTTTTAAATTAAATTATTTTATTAAATTACTTTAAATTTATATAAACTATTCAGGCTAAACGGTCAATTCGTATGGCACACGTACATTTAAAAAGTTTAAAGCTTCGTTTAAATACGAAGAAATAACAAGGAAATAAAAAAATGTTAGGTTATGTACACTTTAAAATCACATGTATACTAAAATAACTTTGGGTTACGTTTTTTTTTTCTATACATCAAATATTTTCTCACAACGAAATAATTCTTAGAAAAGAGAGAGAGAAAGAGAACGAGTAAGAGCTTTTTTATGTGCTTTTCATTTTCGTTTTGTTTTTTGTAACATAAAATTTTGCCGTCGTAGTTGTCGAATTTCAACAACGTAATAGACAATTTTGCGGATTAAAGTTTAAAACATTATTTTGGTGTTTGGTTCTCGTTGTTTTTTCGGCAACGGCGATACATACAGCCGAAGAAAACAACAACACGAAAATGTCGAGACAACCGATTTAACGAAACAACAAGCCACCCCAACGCCGTAAAAATTATCTCCCAACACACACACACACACACAAACCAAAGTATATATTGACTGTCATTATGTATGTATATATGGGAAAATAAGCTTTAAGGGGAGGGTATATTCGTTTTATTTATTTTTTCGGTAGATAAATGGATAAAAACAAAAGAAAAAGGAAAAATATTTTTCTTTTTTATTTTCGTTTGTCGTTGTTGTGAATATTCGCTTTGCGACAAGTAAGTAAATAAAACGTTAATTTGTGAAAGTTTGTTTTTTGTGTGTGTGTTGTTGTTGTTTGTGTCGTAACGGAAGTGATTTTGATATTCCTTTAAGTTAATATTATTCCGTTTTTTGTTTTGTTTATTGCGATGACATTTTAAGCGATTTTTATTTTTTGTTGTTGTTATTAGTTGTGATTTTATCTTTGTCGTGTGTATACATCTAAATGGGGGTAGTACACAGTCTTGTGATGGACATTTGTTGATTTTTACGATTATGAGTGATCGAAATGTTTAGAGGAGACAAATCTTAAGATATTTCAAATATGAGTATTTTTTTTTAGTAAGCTAAAGTGAATCAAGTTTGTTGATCTTTTTAGAGATTTTATATTGCTTTCCATAAAAAATATTTAGTTTTCTCTAATGTCGTGAGTTTCCTCAAGTAGTCGCTTTGGGCTTATTCTTCCCTAAATGCAAATATTAGAGTTTTTAATGATCGATTCAGTTTCCTTTTGAGTATGGGTGATTGTGTTTGGTGCCATTGCCACCGAATTTTTAGCTTATTTTGGAATAATTGCTGAATAAACTAGACAGTTTATTAGCTTTTTCAGAATTATTAAAAATGTGAGTAGCCTTTTCTCTGCTGATGCCATAGTATATTTTAGCTGTTATACTGCTGCATCGATATGGTGTGTAAAGGGAGGTGTCTATTATAGAATTGTGTTCGACTAGGCTGTTAATAAACTATAGTCCTCTGTGGCTGTAACACTTGTGAGTGCAACGACTTTATTTACTAAGACATCTTTAAATCAGGAATTTTCTTTTTAACCATAGGCCAGTATTTAGGAACTCTGTAATTCATACAGTCGGTTACCCTTCGGTGTTGTAAGTCTTGAACCTTATTGATTATCTTCAGAGTTATAATCACCTCCAGTTTGTTACTCAGCTAACTTCTGTTTTTGATGGCTTGTTTTGGAGGGCAGTATACTTATGAAATTATGCAGTTTCCGCAGACAAAAGCCGTCGATGTTTATTCCTTTCAGAACCTTTCATAATTCCAATTGTAATTGTTACACTTTTTGACAGTTCATTCAGTTGTCGTTTTACTACACTTTTATGAGCAATTAAATTTCAATAGGCTCGAGTTTGTCCATATTCTTGGTATATAACGCATTTTATGGGACTAATTCTCTTCCGTTGTTCCAATGGTAATTTTTCTACGTAGAAGATATTTTCAGCCAAAAATTTCATGTTTCTTTTGTCTTTTTTTACGTTTGTTTTTCGGTTTTGGCTTCAGTTGTGATAATTCGGTTAGGTCATATTCCTAGTCAAACAGTCATTTATCGAATTGCATATGTCCCTTTTGTTCTAGATAGTTTTTTTTTTTTTTTTTTTTTAATGAGGGGGAAAATGCATTATGCACTGTGTGTGGGACTCACACCCACTAAAAACCTCCTCTTTTCCAGACAATAATCCATCTTGGAACTACTTTTCGTATTTCATCAAGATGGTGTCTCGTGTATTACCTTCTTATGGTTTCCCCTTTTTTACATTTGGCTGTAGTTATCCATATCTGGTTTCTTTACCCGAAGGATTGCTTCAACATACTGTGCCACTACATTCCAGTTCGAGTTTGTGGCAAGCATAGTATCGACAATGTTTTCGGGTGTTACTGTGTCTATCTTTCTTTCTAGTTCTTGCTTTTCTGGTCTCCACTTGTCACAAGCGAAAAAAGTGTGTTCTACATCATCTACGGCAGCATTACAATAAATGCATGATGAGTCATCCACCTTCCCCATAGTAAATAAGTACTTGCGAAAATACCCATGACCCGAAAGAAATTGGGTAAGGAAATAATTTAGTTCCCCATGTTTCCTATCTATCCACTCAGCCAGGTTCGCAATCAGCCTTGCTGTCCATCTTCCACGGTTGTCTGTTTCCCATCTGCCCTGCCAACATTGCATGGCGTATTCCTTGGCCGCAATTCGTGCTTCTACAAGGCCCAGGATATTCTTGGTATCGTATATTTTTTTCCTTTCCTCTGCCATTAAGTCGATCGGCATTACACCGGAAATAACTAAGACAGCAGGTTCTGAAACCGTTCTGTAGGCACTAGATATTCAGAGTGCACCACGACGTTGTACCGTTGCCATTTGTTTCCTATACTTCTCCATCTTGAGTGTATCTGCCCATATCTCACACCCGTACAGAAGGATAGAGTTTGTGACCGACATCAATAATCTCCGCTTCCCAGCCGTGGGGCCACCGATATTTGTCATAAGTCTACTCAGGGCAAACGATACTTTGGTAGCCTTCTCAGTCACCATATGTCGCCATATGTCGCCATATGTCGTCTCGTGAGGAGAACTAATTCTGTTTTCTCTGTTGCTAGGGTCAACCCGTGGCTACTCAGCCAAGACCTAGTTCTCCTCATAACTTGATTAAGCTTACGTTGCACTTCATCTATATTTCGGGCGATTATCAGCGCCGCTATATTATCCGCGTACCCTACCATGAAAGTGTCATCAGGCATCTCCATTCGCAAGATGCCGTCGTATGCGACGTTCCACAAAACTGGACCCAAAATAGACCCTTGGGCGGCACCGCCCGTGACCTTCTTTTTGCATTGTCCCTCCATGGTTTCGAACAATAGCTGTCTATCTTGGAGGTAGCTGTGCATTATACGCAGAAGATAATCTGGTACATGGAAAGTGTTTGTTAATGCTGTTAACATATCTGTCCACCTCGCAGAATTAAATGCGTTCTTCACATCTAGTGTAGCAAGTAAAACTATTTTTTTCGAATAGTGGTTTCCATGTTGCGCCTTATAGAAGGTTCTCACCACTTCTCCTACAGCTCCGATAGTAGACCGACCTCTTCTGAAGCCATGCTGTTGATCCGATAGATCTCCTGCAGCTTGAATGACAGCTAAGAGCCGCGGCTTGATTAGGCGCTCCAGTAACTTTCCTGCTATATCCAGCATGCACAGAGGCCTATATGCTGACGGGGAGTTTGGGTCACCTTTCGTTTTGCTTATGAGAACCAAACGCTGCTTCTTCCATGCCTTAGGAAAAACTCCTTCCTCAAGGCAACGGTTATACATATTTAGGAGTACTTGGGGATGGAATCGGGCCACTACCTTCAGTACTTCCATAGGGATTCCATCTGGTCCCGGCGCTTTTTTGTTTCTGAGAGAGTCAGCGGCTAGCTGTACCTCTTCCACAGTGAATCTTGGTACTTCCTCTGGTTTATCGGGACAAGGTGGTCGGTTGTCGTTTGAGTGATGTGGGAAAAGGGAATCCACAATGTGCCACATCTGACTTTTGTCCATAACTGCGCTTGGTGCTGAGATCGCAGCTTCCGCATAACAATCTTGTAGCCCAGACCCCATGGTTCCGCATCTACATCCCGTTTTAAATTCTCCCATTTAAGGCGTTTACTTCTATTAATCTCCACCTTTAGCGCTCTTCTAGCCAGTTTATATTCTTCGTGTTCTTGTTCTGGTGTGTACCCGTGTCTCCTTCTTGCTCTGGTATATACGCGCTTCAGGTGTAGGCAGTGTTTCCGGAGGTTTGCTACACCATCAGACCACCAGTAAACCGCGGCGTTTTTTTCCTTTGGGCCTCTTCTTTTTGGCATAGACGCGTCACATGCATGTTTTACCAATCTCATTGTGGTACCAATAATTTTTTCTGGGGGTCCGGATTCTCCCAGAGCTGATTCCTTTCCTGCTTCAATGGTCGCCAAGAAGTTTTCTTTATTTAGCTTTTCAACGTTCCACCCCTTTGTACGGCCCGTACCAATGTTGGATTGTAATAATTCCCTTCGTACATCGTATGTAATGTATTGGTGGTCACTACCAGTGTAATCTTCTATTACCCTCCATCCCATGATATCTCGTGCTATCCTGTCAGACACCATGGTGATATCGGGAATCGTTTCAGCGTAACCTGGTCTTCTAAATGTCGATATGCTACCCTCATTGACCACTGTGAGTCCTATTCTGGCTGCCATATCGAGGATATACCGTCCTCTTGTGTCAGTGGTATTCATACCCCACTCCAGCGCTTTTGCGTTGAAATCTCCGGCTATGATGAGATCACCACTCAGTTCTCGTGCTTTATCCTCCAAGGCATCAATTTTTCCTCGAAAAACGTCAACCGGTTCGTTCGGTGTAAAATAGCAGCTGACATATATGCTACCTTTGATTTTAGCCCATACAAAACCCTCTTTGTTCTAGATAGTAGTTCATTTTTAATCAGAACTAATTCTTTTTTTGGAACCTTGATAGATTACAAATTTTTTTTTCAATTCCATCATTCACATTTTTTTCCAATTCCATCAGCAAATCATTTCTTGTCGACCATTCTAAATGGTTCCGTTTTGCAAAACTCGACCAACATCTCATCGTGGATGATTTTGCCATGATTGAGAAATACTCATTGTTACTATTATATGACGCCTCCTCATATGGAATTAGAATCATACTGTAAGACCGAGTGGGAACGAAGGAGCATCCCATAGCTTACCACTCGAGAACTATGGCCGAAACTAAATGACGATATAGCAAAGGCGATTGTAAAGCTCTCGCAATTATAGTGGGTGTCAAGAAGTTCACGATTCTACGGTTGGGAGTTTGTTGTTGTGACGGACCATAAGCCGCTACTCGAATGTTTTACTACTGATAAACCAATTCCACAGATCCTGTCACCGAAAATTATCTGTTGGAGTACTTTTCTAAATGCGTACCATGCAGGGAAGAATGTAGGAAATGCTGCCGGTCTTTATAAACTTCCAGTTCCAGGCACTACGATCGTCACTGGGGAATATGAAGTGCTGCTTATAAATACGGTCCACAAGCTAACCGTACATGCGGAGGACTTCGACAACCAAAAACCGGGTTCTTTAGCAATTAATGCAGTAGACACTGCGAGGTTGGCCAGAGAGTAAACCCACTGAAGAGTTCGACCCATTTTGGGTTCGTCGTACCGAAGTAAGCAAAATGAAAGGTTGCCTTTTCTGGGGATATAGGACAGTAATTACACCATGTCACCGTGCACAGATTTCGGGAGTTTTGTAATACAAACGGAATTCGTTCGTTAGTGGCCCCATGGCATCCACGTTCAAATGGGCAGGCAGAAATAAATGTTCCAAGTAACGAAGGACTTTCTGTAGAAAGAAATATCAGGCGACATTCAACATCATCTGGCAAAGTTCCTGCACCATCATCACACAACCCATTCAACTGCAACCGACAAATCACTGGCCGAACTCCTATATTTAATCGTTGAAACATCAAAACAGTCAAACAAAAATTGATCATGTCTACGTCAACACTAGTACCAGTGTGCTTTGTGTTCAAGATTACACCAAACAATAAAGGGTTAGAAATGATTGGTAGAAAAAATTGAGGAACTATATAGGCTAATACACAGACATTCTTGAGACTTTTGAAACAACAAAAACAATTTACAACTATAGAACTTATAAAGAATTTAACTGGACAAGTTCTAACTATACTCAAATAATTACGTTAGCCCATAGCTAACTATAAGAGTAGTTGCATGGATATCATTCAAAATTATGAGATTTCAGATGAGAATCACAACCGAATGTGAACTTAGAAATGCCATACAAAATCTCAAGAAAAACAAAACTGCTGGAATTTGTAATATATACCAGCAGAACAATTAAATGGCGACGCATTTAAAACTGCAACAACTTTAATACCAAATTGCAAAAAATGGAACAAGGGCGTAATAATAACAAATCCGAAGAAAAGAGAAAATATAGACCTAATAAAAACATCACACCAATTAGCATCAACTACGAAATCATAAAAGATGTTGAAAAGTCCAGTTCTGAAAAATGTTGCATCAACTAAGCGAGCAACACCTTTAGCTTGGTCCTATAAAATGCTTCTGGCCAAGTACCCATCACAAAAGAAGAAATTTTACGTCAAACTTAAATTAGAAAACCAAAGTGGATATGGATAAAGCTCCAAACAATATAATTAGAATATTGCTAGAGTAAGAATTACCGACAAACGGAAAATGGGAAGACCAGCCGTGGCTTGGCAGAGAAAGGTGCTAACAAACATTGATGAAACCGACGGTAAAAACATACAAAAAGAGATAAACAACCATAAAACTGGAGTACAAACAAGATTGGACATAACCGAAATGTTGGACAAAATAAAAGCCCAATTATGAAGGGTCAAAGGACAGAAACAATAACCAATTCATTCGTATTTATTATGTTAGAAAAAAAAATTGACAGCTACTTGAGGCGGAATTTCCATCAAAAACAAAACATTGAATAATTATACCGGCCCATCGTTTCCAGGCTGAACATTAATTACACGTGCTTATCCCCAATAAGCCACTGGTAAGTTGTCTTTAAAACCAGAATACTAATTTGTATTAATTTTAAAGTTTCGTGTCAAATAAAGTGTATATAAGTTAGATTTTCATTTTAAAATTTTATGTCAAATCAATAGTACAATTAGTAAATTTTAGCAGCATGAAGGTGAATTAATAAATTTGTAATTTACAGGTGAAAACTAATGCTATCTATTACAGCCTACGGTTTGGAGAAATTATAGGTCATTAATAGATTTTGTTTTGAAATTATGAATGTTTTGTGCTAATAATAGTAAAATATTGGCCACCGGGAAAACTGACCAATTCTGTCATTACTAATTTACCTACACCACACAAAAACATACTTCTTATCGATCGCTTAGGTCTCAGTAACCGGGTCAAGTCTGTCATAACTAACATTCATTCCACTCCGAGTTTGTTATATGTAATATGGATGTACGGTGGTGCTCGGCATTCCTAGAGTTTCTGGTTCGCCCTTGGCCGTACATTCCAATCAATCAATCAATCAATTATGATTGCTAAGTACTCTGCCATTAATAAATAAAACCCGAGTGAAACTGCTAATCGTACCTAATAACCGATTTCTTGTAGAATGTCATTGAATGGTAACTTTACTATATACCATCCAGTGCGATGTCTTTTAATGGCTTGGTTGCAGAATAGCTCATATTGCTTTTCATATGATGAGAAAATTGGGACGATGGTGAAACTTCCTCTGATTTTCAAAACAGTTATATTGTCTTATCTATGTCAATATAGGTTGAATGCATAGAATATAGTGTTGTGGGTGAAGTGAAAATTGATGTGGCTGCAACATGTTCGTCTAGTACTCATTAAAAATAGTTATTTGTGATATCACCGAACTGTTAGGATGCCTTAAACTGACATGATGTCCACTGGACCATAAGCCTGGTTATCGTTGAGGCTAATGAGTGTTTTGAGTGCATTTTCGTAAAGTTGCATTTATCGTAATCAGTACCTATAGGTAAATCCATATTATCCCTCCTTGTATAACTTTTACTTAACCAATTCTATGCAGTGGGTTATTTTTATAGTTTGCTTCGTTCGACAGTTCTGTATGACAGTTCTCTAGTAGTTAAAGAACTTGCAATTGTTCAGTTAGGAAAGACCTCAGTTTTATAAAACATTTAATAATCAACTAGTTTTCCACCATACGATTTCATATAGTACATCATTCAAAACCAACAATATATAATTTCCTATGATTTCCAAGTTCTAAATGCAACAGGTTTTCGACATCCGTCTAATAAAGAAAAGCGTACATACATTTATGAAAAAAAAATCAAACGAACAAAAATACAAAACGAAAACATCACAAGCTTTAGGTATAAAGAGCTAAAAATGAAAATCACCCAAAAAAAATTTCCCGTCGTCTTTTCAATCAAAAATCGTATGAATATATATATATATATATATATATATATATATATATATATATATATATATATATATATATATATCTATATATATATATATATATATATATATCTATATATATATATATATATCTATATATATATATATATATATATATATATATATATATATATATATATATATATATATATATATATATATATATATATATATATATATGCATATACATATACAAACCTAACATTTATATCGTATTCAACAAAAAACCAGTATAACGACGACGAAGAAAATTCAAAAGATAAACCATAAGACAATGTTGGTATTTTTCTTCATCTCATTCTTGTGAAAAATTGGTCTCTGTCCCGCATTTTCTTATATACATTCATACAAACATATTTCTACTACTTATATACAAACGTCTTGTGTGTTGTTTGTACATAGAAAGATACACATGAAAATTGTACGTCGTTTGCCTTGATCTTGAATTTTACAAATATACTGTGCGTGAGATTTTTTTTCTGTATTTTGTGTGTTGGCTGAGTATTGAGTACAAATGAGTATATGTTCATATGTGTACATATAAAATGCACACGTTAAAATTTTGGGTGATACATTGTATATGTACATAGTGGTACCTAAAGTTTTCTATACACTCACATATTAATACGAAAGTACTGCGGTATATGATTTTTCCCGGATGTAATCTCACATAATCAGTAAACTACCAAACGGGAAATAATGTTGAAAATGTAATATTTCCCTTAAAAAATAAAAAAAAATTGTTTTCCATATGAATAGAATTTTCATATATGTACTGTCTGTAGGGTTTTATGTATATATAATATATGAGAACACTATAACCTCAAAGTTTTGTTTCTGTTTGATTATCTTTATGCACACTTGTATATACATACAAACTATAACAACAAGCTAAAAAATAGTTTTAATTTATAACCAACTTTTTAGTTTGCAAAAATATTTAAATGAGAGAAAATATGTAATTTTTCATTTTCCACACATACACACATATATACAGATTTGGTTGGTTAAGCTTGAGCTCTCCCTGGTGATGCCGAGCAAAATATATATATATATATAAAGATTAAATCAGTTTTTGTAACGAGATATTTTTGCCAACATGAGTACATGACTGATGTTTCGAAAAAAAAAAGAAAACCAAAAATTATTTGTCGCGGAATCTCAAATTCTACCAACAACGAATTATATTTGTCGACCTTCTCAACCGAAACTGACAAAATTTATATTTTTTATTGCAAAACACCGGAACAAGAAGCTATTTGTCAATTTTATTGCACCGGCTTTAGTTTTATCGTTTCAAAGCTATCACACCAACTATGAAATTTTTTTCGCGTCTATAAAGACCTACAAAGACGATTTTGATTGGTCTTGCTAAACACTTTTGGTAATGTTGTGTAAATATAACATAACTTCATGATATACTCTTGGGTTTAATCTTTCCCAAATACCACAGGTCGAGAATGTTGTTAGGTTGTGCAATACCGTTGGTGAAATTAATTAAGGATGTCTCAGTTAAGAAAATCATCGATGACTCACAATTCTACAATGACACTTTGCCAACAATATCCTCCAGACACGTTAAAACCCTGATTTGAATGGCATCTTGTTTACCAAGCCTGGTTAAATGTGAACTTCAAACCTATAAGGAATGTTTTCTAACTCGATCATGTTGTGACTCTACGTGGAAGCAGCATTATGAAATTCCTATACATTTTGGAATTTTGTGTGTTTTGATAGTTTTGTGACGTGTTTTGTCTGTTTATCGGTTATTTCATTTAATTTTCTTGTTAAATATATATTTTTTTTTTAATCTTTAACTCATATATATTTAAGAATTTTTTCTTTATTGTAGCATTCGGTAGATATGGCTTGATGAGATTTTTTGATTGATGAGACTGTGTGACCAAGCGCTTGTCAAGAGTTCCTGTTATCACCGGTCCTATTCCTACATCATTTTTACATTTAACAAACGGTAGGATACACGGTTTTAGACACTTCATGATCATTACGGCATAATTCTATTCTATTTTTGTGGTGTAGGAAAAGGAATGGTATGTCAGTAATGACAGAATTGGTTCGGTTTCCCGAAAGCTGATATTCAAACTACTGTTAACATAAGACAATCAGATTTTTATTGAACTGGTCTGCATTCTGTTTTCTGTAATCTTTTATCAGCAACTCCAGTATGCCACATTCAACTGTAATCTGCAAAAAATTCCCTAAAAACAAAATCTATTAACGGGCTAGTTTCTCAAAGCCGTAGAATTTAATAAATTAAATTAATTTCCACCAGAAAATTATAAATAATTAATCCTTCATATAATATTATAATAATATAATTTCTACAATTTTTACAAGCCGTATGCTGTAATAAATTGGACTAGTTTTTTACTGAAAATTACACTTAATTTATTTATTACATAATTAAAAATATAAAATCATAAAAATTATAATATAAATTAGAATTTAAAAAAATTGATTAAACATTACAGATCAATTGAATTAATCGTTTTGTGACCAATACGTCATGTTATCGCTGAAAACCTAATTTATATACACTTTAATTGACATAAAACTTTGAAATTAAAATTAACCGTTTTATGCCAATACCTTGTCCTAGAATACAAGCTGCATAGAGCTTAAAACCATTAATGGAGGAACCAAATAGCATTGAAAATGCATAATAAATCTAACGCCTAAACATCTGACTCCGGTTTTGAAATTTCGTATAAACATAAAAATAGCAGGTATTATATAATCGTAATAATACAATCCAAGGATTAAAAATAATGCCATACTTTTAATTGTCACATCGAATTAAATTTCATTAAAATCAAATTAAAAATTAGCCAACGAGGATACAAAACCCATCACAAAATTAATCAAATTAATTTAAATTTAATAACAAAAAAAATTTTCAAAAACTCATCATTATCATCATTAACCAAACAGTCGTGAAAACACATACGACCAACGAACGACATGTTATAGAAGCGAAACACCCATAGCAAAATTTTCACATCGCTGGTAGTATAACAAGTTCTATGTATGTGTATATATAAAACATAAAGCAACATAAGCATATGTACAGCCACGCAAATAAAACATTAAACAAGTTACTGTCATAAACATAATTTATGTTACAAAAATTTTTTATGTGCGTTCATAAAATATGAAAAAAAAAAAAAAAACTGAAAATCATGTACTCGAACGACCAGCAAGCATTTTGTGTGCCCAACACTGACACGCCATTCAATACATCGACTATATATTTTCGGTTCAATGAATTTTCATTTCAAATATCGTAAACCATTTAATTCCAATTTTAGATACAAATTTATCTAATCAATTATCAATAAAACCAACAACAAAAACAACATCAGCCACAGCACAACGATTGCAATTAATTTCTTTGATTCTTCCCCTTATATCTCTTTCTACAAAGATTACATAAGAAACTTAAATCATCATCATTATTATTGGCTTGTTGTTGTTATGATTATGATTATTATTATCATCATCATTATTATTATTATTATTATCGTTTTTGTCGTCATCATCTACAAGAAATTTATATAAAAAAAGAACAAATTACATCTTTGTAAAGGAAGACGGGTGCACACAGAGATGATAAGAGGGAATATAAAGAGTGGTGTGCGGTGCGACCAAGAGAATGAAACGGAAAAATAACCAAAAAACTATTTTAAGTTGAATTTGATTAGAAAATGAAAATGTAGAAAAAAAAATAAGAAAAGTTCTAAAAATAATTTTCTATTTCGTCTGGATATAATCTGATCACATTTTTATCATCGTACATTTTCCTTTTATTTATTTATTTTTTGCGCTTGGTATTTGAAAGAAAATTGTGATGAAAGTTTTCAAGACGAACAAAAATCTTTGTATGTATGTATAGTGTGATGATTCATTTAATTTTAATCAAATTACATTTAGATACCGATATCAATCACCCTGTGGTACATATAACCAACGCCAAAATTTCTTATATACAAAATAATATTTATTCGCATGTTATACGGGAATGGTATGCGGATGGTGGTATTAAAAAACACGGCGGGTGAAAATTTTTGTGTATAAATATATATTATATATATATATATATATATATATATATATATATATATATATATATATATATATATATATATATATATATATATATATATATATATATGTGAAAAATTATATGTATATATAACGGGTGAGCAACGCGCGTATATAATTCAAAATAAGATAAAAGAAACGTGAGGGCGGATAAAATCAGCGGAAGTTCATCAAATATATATATATATATATATATATATATATATATATATATATATATATATATATATATATATATATATATATATATATATATATAACATCATATAATGTATGATAACAATAATTTGCCATAACACTAATATGCTTCACCGATATATATATACTTATACACATAACTCATTTTGTTTATCGGCAAACCGAGTCTACATAAATTATGTCACCCGTTTTTATTTTCCTTTAAGAAAAACGAAAGAAAATTTTTTATTATATTTTTTTTTTGTCACAAGTCACGACTACCTTCCATACAAAGGATAGGTTTTTGAAAAGAAGAATTAAGTAATACAAAAAAAAAGAAAAAACGAAAATTTGACTAAAGTATAACGGCGGCGGCAAAAGAAAAACTGAAATGTCCTTACGCGACAAATGAAAATTAAAATTTGAAAAGAAAATGTGTATTGAATAGAAGAGCATAAAGTCTAGACATTTTCTTTTAAAATACGTGATATGGGCATTATGGTTCTTAGTTTGGCGTATGCAAGCATAAGTGCCAGAACTTAGTTAATTTAACTGTGAATACACCGAATGACTGAGAAAGAATCGAGTTGATTAAAGTTCAATCATTTGGAATGTAAATTTCAGTGTTAAAAGAGATACTCTTTAATCTCATGTTAAAATTTATTTTTCGAGAGAAATACCTAAGGACAACAACTTATACCGTCAGTCCATCATCTTGATGGCATATGCATATGATAACTGTTTAATTGAACTAAATACCAATGGTGTTAAATAACTACTGGATCAAAATAAGATAAAAGAAAAGTGAGGGTGGATAAAATCTTGTGCAATTTTCGGCTTCCGTTGGTCTAAACAAAAATTAATCTAAAACAAAATATATGATCAAAGGTTTTAGAGTGACAGTCACAGTTTGAGTGTGATAGTCACATGTTTGACAGTGACGAACTTTCGATACATAGGATTCACTTGGAAAACTTGCTTTGTGTACCCTCTTTCATGTATGAGTGTGAGAGATGAACCCTGACAGATCAGTATAAAAGATGACATTTGGAAAAGTCATGCGCTTGATATATGGTCACAAATGCGAAAATGACGACACCTACCGAAATTTCTTCAAGCACGAGATCAGGAATATAATGATAAATCAATTTAATTATAGGTCTTTATCTAGCCTATCCTCAAGGTATTGGTCATAAAACGGTTAATTCAATTGATTTGAAATGTTTAATCAATTTTTTAAAAATCTAATTTGTATTAATTTTAAAGTTGTGTGGCAAATAAAGTGTATTTAAATTAAATTTTCGGTGATTACATGAAGTATTTATCAAAAAACGGTTAATTCCGGATTACAGGATTTTTGGGATTTTTTGCAGATTACATGGTGGTACATGGATTACATGGAGTTGCTAATAAGATATGACAGAAAGCAGAGCAGTTCGATAAAATTGTGGTCGTCTTATGCTAATAGTAGTTTGAATGTTGGCTACCGGGAAACCGGACCAATTCTATCATTACTGCCATATCTTTCCTTTCCCTACACCACAAAAATAGAATAGAATTGTACCGTAATGACCATGAGGTGCTGAATCCGGGTCGTTTCTATCATGCATAAAAATATATTAATAGAAATATAAATATATGAAAATTCCTCCTATACAACCGTTTGTTAAATGTAAAAAGGCTGTGGGAACCGGCGTTACCCGGAACACTTAAAAAACAATTCGTCTCACGGTTTCATCAATTAAGCTGTCATTAAAACAAAATCTTTTTCATAACTTGCCGAAAGATTAAGATAAAGTCTTATAGAATTGAGCTATTTTACATTCACTGAACCCGTAACAAAATTAGTGCCTTACAATTTTTATGTAGCTACCATCAAACCGGTTTTAGTAGTTTTTGTTTTCTTTTTTTCAACCGATCAGTTATATGAGCGAAGTGGATGAAAATTCATGGCTTACGATAAACACACATCGCGGATTGTTCAAATACAACTAGGGGTCAAAGCTGCAACAGGTATAGGTTTAAGGAAATAATGAGCACTACGGTAGAATACTTAGAAGGGGTAGCTTATTATTAAGAATTTTGGATTCAAGAATTTTCGATAAAAACAGAATGAGACCAAATCTAGAATTAAAAAGACGCTGAAAAGGCTGGCCGGTTGAATGTCTGAAATAATTCGTTCGGTTTAAACCAATACTTTAACTTGATCTCATTTTTAACCACTAGGCAGATAATGGTAGCGACGGAAGCATGTCAGAGTGGAACCGGTACATGCTTATATTATCGATAAGAAGACGGAATAAAACAGACAGTTCGCCATGCTTTTCGATCATTTTCAAAGCCGAGATCGGGTACGGACAGATCGAGAAAGAAGCATTAGACTTGATATTTGCAGTTAGTAAATTTCGTCGGATGATCTATGGCCGAATATTTATTTTTCAAAGGGACCATAAACCTATATTAACAATATTCGGTTTCCATGAACTGCGAATAGCACTACGACCTATCACTAATGCGGACGTCATTTTTCAAACAATTATCATCTGCAACCTTAAATATCACAATTTATGCTACTATTGAAGAAAGCAATTTACCAAAGACTACGGTAATTCAATCTCGTTCACGTTCTTTTAATATGATATTGATATGATATTTTTTTACAAGCTTTAGAAAATACTTTTTTATTGCCACAACCGTTCAGAAAGCGTATGATACTGTGCTCGTACGTTATTTCATCATCACTGAATCCATCCGATCACAATGACAAAATTACTTTGATTTTTGAATATAGGATATGAAGAACAGATATCTTTGTTCATTTTATTTGACGACGCCCTTGGAAAGAGGAGTAAGGTACATAACTGGTTGTATCGCTGGTTGAGTATCGTGACTAAAAAGAATTGTTAAAATTGTGCCTCGAGGTGAATTATATATCGCTAATAAATCAAAAATATTAAAAAGGAATTAACGATATCAAATAAATAGCAGCGATGCTATTATGCTGAGAATTGTATATTTAAACATATCTATAATGAGTGTTGAGTCCTGAATACATGGCAAAACTTAGCAGACACAACGAAGTCGGTCATCAATAATGTTTACGAAATTTAACTCCACTTATCGATGCACATAGAACTCTTACAGTTGGCAGAAGGATAAAAATTGCATTGCACAACGAAACATCCATTGTCTAGGAAATCGGAAATATTTAAGAAATTATAGGTTCTTAATCTCACGGTTAATGTAAACCAATCTTTGAGTGGATCCCATCGTAATCTTAACACATTTACCATATTATTGTGCTCTGTTACGTCTCTTTTTTGATCAGTTTCTGGTATATCCTGAAAGAACTACTTGTTATTTGACACCCATTCCCCAAGAGTTAATTGGTATATTGCAAATATAGTTTGGACATCTCGGCTAATAGAAATTCAACTGAGTTATCTCTTGCGATTTGCTTAATGGTCCTTTCAGCAAGGATGGGATAAATTTTGTACCTTATGTTACTAAGATTAATTCAAAAAAGTCTAATGCGCTACTAAAGTATTTTTCACCAAGCATTGCTTTGCCATTTGCGATATGCTGGTGCCACTAGTATTTGGCGGTACACCTTTTAAAAATCAGTATTAAACACATATTAATGCATTTTTAATCTGAGTAGTATTGAATATAAAATCGACGAATGTCGGCCAATTAGGAAGACTAATAAAAGGGTACTTACAAAAAGGTCTGTTTTACAGGAAGGTCGATTTTAAGGTCTTGATTGATTTTAAGGTGTAAATAAAACAAATTGCGTTTTTTTATTTGGAACAAAACTTGATGGTAGGATTTCTATAATATTCGATGACTTTGTCGCATAAATCTGGCTGAATTTGCTGGATGGCGTTCATTATGTAGACTTTTAGGGCCACCGATTTTAGATATCGCCAACGGAAGAAGCCTAAATGCGTTAAATCGCATGATCTCGATGACCAGTTATCATCACTACCGTGCGAGATAAGCATATGCCCTCAAAAACAATCTGGTGCAGATTGTTCATCATCGTATCATGCACTGTGTGGAAAGTATAACGCCATCTTGTTATGGAGCCAAGTGTTGTTGGTATCCATATCATACAGTTTAGACTACAAGAAGTTGCTTATCATCGATCTGTAGCGCTCGTCGTTGATGTTTATGGCAATTCCATTTTCGGTTTTGGATATGTAATGATTGATAATTCCGCCAGACCAAAATCTACACGTATCAGTAACTTTCTTGGGATGCATTTTGTGCTGATGTATATATTGTGAGAGGATTAAAATCTGACAACTGTGAAATTTGACAATTGTGCTTGTTCGCATCTACATTCATCCAAAAATAAGCCTGATTTAAAAATTATTTTTATGGCGAAATTTGTATCAACTTGCTGCTGTTTAAAAATCATCCGGCGTGGTCTTTGGTCATTTACCCAAGTTCTTGGGCTAGTGCGAAACTATATGAGCCAAACCCAAATCCCAATGTAAAATTCCCCAAATTGAAGCTCCAGAGAGGCCAAGTTTTCAATAAACTACAAGAAATTAGGTGGTTCATACACTCGCACACACAGCACTTGACAGGTCTTGCTATAAAAACACCAATAACCTATCAGTTTTTCTAGAAAATTCAGACATGTGTTTTTACTGGACCAATTATACCTGTGCGTTTGGATCAAGTTGTCAAATTACGTGAGTCAATTGATGGTAATGAAAAGTGTCTACTGACATTGAGCGAGACTGAAGAAACAACCTATCGATTTAAGACATTTACTATGAAGCAGCAGCATCATGTAAAACGCATATTCGAAAATTGAAATTAAAAGAACCACCGGTTAACCATTAGTTGAATATAACCTGAAACTAGTCTCAATCAATTAGCCGCATCGCATGCGGAAGCTAGATTAACAATACTATATACCCCACCACTGACTATGCTGTATAGTGACTTTGGTGAATGGCCGTCGTTTTGTAACATGAGAAACACCACCATTTTACGTCATTGTTAACTGGTGCTGGAAAATTGCTTTATTTAAAGATAAAGCCGAGCCACAGCATCCTTTGATCATTTATATAATGTAACTCAGAAGCTTGATGAATAACCGAAGTTATCCTGGACCGATTATGTGGCAAATAATGAGCAACCAACAATTATCGAGTTTTTTCTAATTATGAACAAACAAATCTGTACTTTTAAATCGTTGGTAGCTTCAACCACACAAAATACATAACCTAATTTTTTAGGGGGCATAACAATATTTTGAGAGGTCATCATAATAAACATTCGCAATTCGACATTTAAGTGTAATGTTTGTGCAGGTCAATTCGTTTATGCAATGAAATGAATTTCAAAAGATCCATTTAATCGTAAGTGTCAGCAAAAAGCACCACAGTCAACTTCATTTCACGGATTTAAAGGGAAATGGTAAAAAAAAATTCAATTAAAAATGGTGATATAGGAACTTTTACCACAAAATCAGCATTACTGTATGCTATAGCGAAGAACATGAGCGATCAATGAAAGGTAAATCTGTTGTTAAATATTTAAAATCGTGATGAATATATGCTAGAGGCACTGGTATTAGAGAGAATCACAAGCGCATTGCCAGCGTTTGACTTAAAATTGGAACCTATCCAAATACCAAACGACATCGAACTAGTGGGTCTTGAATTTTGGTGTAGTGGTACCATTGACATTCTTTTAGGACCAGATCACTTTTTCGGGAGTCTAAAGCGGGCAAAGCCAAACGGTAAAAGTTGGATGTCGAGTCGGTATAGGTAAAACAGATCGTATTTTTACTAAAGAAGACCAACTACGAGAATCGAAATTTTTCACAGCAACGGGAATCGACTATGGCTCTAAACACGATGGTAACGATACTTACCGAGCTTTCTTTAACCATACGAGCTTATGATTTTGATAAAAATTCCTGATGTCGTTCATGAAGTAAAAAGACAGCGAGTACGCTGCCTCGATCACATTCTGCGAGATGATCTTAGACGAATGGTACAGCGATCTCTGAAAGGAGAGACGCCATTTGGTAGGCGCATAGGTCACTGTTGGCTAATATAGCTCCTCAGGGAAAAAAACAACTTTTCTTTTTCGTGTTGTCTAGACAAAGACGAAGAGCTAGCACGGGATCAAAACTGATGGAACCAAATTGTTCAGGTCGGCATTGACCTATAATTTGTGTCAATTGAAATCCAAACAAATGTAAGAAATTAGAAAAAAGAGACCAGCAATATATATGATATTACGGCAATTTAGCTAGTCAGCTACACACATATAGTACGGACATTTGAAAGAATTAAGCCTTTCAAGCATGTGTAATTGTTATGGAAACTGTTCTGATGTAAAAACGCAACCCGAAACCCGTTTCTGTTAAACTTTAGACGAACGCTATTTGATATTTTTATTTTCATATATTAAATTTTTCTCTAATTGCATTGAAATGCAGTAAATTCAATTTTGTACAAAAAAAAACATCAAACATATTCTGTTCGAGTAATCCCATTAAAAAAATTCCGATCAAATTTGAAATTACATAAAATTTTCAGTGAGTATGATTAAGGAGAGTATTAAATTGTTAATGAATTAAAAAATTCGATTAAAACGTAATGCTTTCAAAAAAATTCAAAGCATTTATATTTTAATAATAATATTGAAAATTTACAAAACTACTATAGCCAAACGGACTGCTTTGATCTATTACGAATTTAATACCTAAAAATTGGCAACTCGCTTCTTTTTGTAAATAAAGTTCTAATTTGAAGGACATTTTAAATTTAAAACTAGGACAAACACTATCAAACAAATTCTAATATCACACCTGAAACGTTGCCAAGTTTTATAACATATTTTGCATACCGTATTATGTCGCCAAGAATTATTAAAACAATAAAGTAACAAATTTGATATCGATAGTGTGTCAAAATAATAAAGAACGACTGAAAAAAAAAAAATTATACAACTCGTAAATAATTTATGTACACCAAAATAATCATAAACCAAACATTAAGAAAAAAATATATAAATTAAATAATTGTTAAGACCATGTAGCACCAAAAACAACATTGAGCTTTTGAAGAATAAATTAAATAACCACTTAAATTATAATGAAACGTGCAAACATGTTTTTATGTATTTATGTGTTATGAACTCTATTCTTATATATGGATGGTATGTGTACGTATTTACACATTACTTTTAGATTACAAAGCAAAAACATTAAAATAAAACACTTTGCCAGCTAGAATATCATATAATGCGACGCATCAAACTTTTATGGTTTCGCTCTTTAAGCCACCACACGACAATAAAACATAGGAAGTGTAATGTTTTTGCTGTAGGTAATATGCATATATATATATATATATATATATATATATATATATATATATATATATATATATATATAATATATATATATATATATATATATATATATATATATATATATATATATATATATATATATATATATATAACCATAAATTGATTAAAAAAAAGTTTGATTTCTAATGAGCAATAAAATAGCATAACTCATTCGTAGTAGGGCGTTTTTCTGCAGGGTTATTTGGAGGTTATTAATAATTTTGAGAGTAAAATAGTTTTTAATGAACGTCAATTTATCAAAATAGCAATGAACATGTATCATAAGAAACATTTATGATACCTCTAATTAGATTGCTCGAGATTGTTGAATATTTCAGACAAGACTTATTAAAATATAAAAACGTAATATATTTCACTATGCTGATTTACAACAGCAACTCCGTTGATTTATAAAATGGAATGGTAAGCAGTAAAAACTCAAATAAATTGGTTACTTAACTTTGCTCGGGGAAAAATAAATTTTACAAATCATATGGGAAGATCTAATGGAAAACACATGTGGAAGTTGGTTTATGTAGATTTGTAGAACAACTCGCAGATAGATAATTTATATTTACCGCTTAAAGGTACTTTTTTTGAAGTTGGCCAAATCAAGGGTTGGGTAAAACTTCAGAAAGCTTACTACTCACTGACATATTCAATTCCGATAAATACAATACGCTTAAAATAGAATTAATTCAGAGGTATTTGTTGTATCAAGAAAAAGTCTAGAGGACGTATTTGTCATAAAACGGTTAATCCAATTGTTTAATCAATTTTTTTTATAAATCAAATTATTATTAATTTTAAAGTTTTGTGTCAAACAAAGTGTATATAAATTAGATTTTCGTGCGATTATATGACGTGTTTGTCATAAAACGGTAGATTTAATTGATTTGTAATGTTTAATCAAATTTTATAAAATCTAATATGTATTTTAATTTTTATAATTTTATATTTTTAATTATGTAGTAAATTAATTAATTGTACATTTCAGGCAAAAACTAATCCAATTTATTACAGCCTACGGTTTGCAGAAATTATATTATTATGTTTTTATATTATGAATTAATTAATTTATAGTTTCAGATGAAAATTAATTCAATTTATTACAGCATGCGGTTGTGAGAAATTAGCCCATTAATATATTTTTTTTCAGAGAAGCATTGCAGATTATAGTTGAATGGTGGAACACAGGAGATGCTGAGAACTTAACAATAATTTAACTAGTATCCTGCCTTATCCTTTCAAGTTTATGTAAAAACGAGTGTATGGTGGGCCCAGCCAACTCCAGAAGATCCTGCTTAAATTGAAGGATTTTTGTAAATATTTTGCGGGGCCCTACACATCAACGCAAATGTTAGTATCTTATTTCCTTAAACTTTCCGGCTGAGCGTCGCGTCAAACGAGTCCTTGACGTTTCCACTAAAGTTCCATGAATATCTAATAAATGCAAAACTAACGGTTGCAATGCATCTATATCAATAACTTAACGAAACTTTTGCAATTTAACGACGGAAAGAAATATTTTCCTATTTTGACTATGAAATGTTTTTCAAAATGTAACAAATATTTTTTTTAATTGTACTCAAAGAAATTAACGAGTATTTAATGAAATTTTTTAAAAGGGATGGAAACAATTTTATACTTCAATTAATTTGTTCAAGGCGTTGCCAATTATTTCGGAAAGTTCAATTTAAGATGAATCAACAATTGTAGAGTCACAACCGATATTAATGTGATATTAATATTTTAAAATTTGCTGACCAAAAAGTCAAGAACGATTCAAAAACGAACTTAACGAAATAACTTAATGAAAATTAGCATTTTAACCATTGTTAAATTAAAGCTTATTTATTTAAACCATTCAATTTGTTTACTTCCAAAAAACGATTGTTTTCATTAAGTTAACTTGACGAAACTTTTCAAATTTAACGAACCAAGGACTATTTCTTTATTTTGATTGTTACGTTATTCAAAAACAAACCAATAAAAATTAATTAAAATGTACTTAAAAAACTTAACGATTCCTATTAAAAATGCATCGTATAAGTTCTTGAAAGTAAATTAACGAATTTTGAATCCGAATCACTGTGAACATTATTTCAAGTATAACTTAATATTTTAGTTAAACATTAAAAACTTAACGAAACAACTTTTATATTTAATGTTAGCGTTGTTCAATCGTTTGAGTAACTTAACGAACATTTTAAGAAATTTAAACTGAAATGTTTTATTTACTTGATATGTTCTCATCTTAAAGTTAAAGGCCCCGGACATACTTTATGATTAATTAACAATTATAAACTCATAAAAACTACCTGTGGCTTAAATGTTCTTCCTTCTTTCTTCTTAACTCAATAGATTTGTAGCAATTTGGTTAATAAATCTTGCACAACAAGGTTAAGTTTCCACGGTTTAAATTTAGATTGTAATATTTTTTATATTTGTGCCATTCAGACAAAAATGATCTATAATCAAACTTAACGAAACTAAATTAACGAATACTATCAGTGTCGATTTAACACTTTATTTAAAAATTATTTACATTTTAGTAATTCTGATCGATTGTTTTAACACATTTTCGTTAAGTTAACTTAACGAAAAGACCTGTTTTTAATCCAGCACTATTCCTTCGGACCTAGATCTATCGGCACTCAGGACCAGGATGGAAACCTCTGTGTTAACATCGTTGCAGCGTTCGATACTTAGAAGGAGCATTTCTCTAATTTACTCAAATTTCAACAAGTGTTAGATGCTGTATTTTAAAGTTATGAAATACAAACTGCGGAGATGTACGTAGAGAACCTATCATACGAGCAATTCACACTGCCTATGCTGAGAAGAAAAAACCGTTCTCTTTGGGTTTCATTGCATTAATTCCGAGTTTTTTTTTTTTTTGTTTTTTACTATTATCTAGCACACACATATACCAAACCATGCATCTGTCATACCTGTATCCTATGTTCAAGGAAAAAGTTAACATCAGAATGGAACTAAATCCATTTATTTATCCCAGTCAAGGGTTGTATGAGTGACGATAGCTTAAATGATAAATTAGCTAAACGTTTAGTAGAGTACTACCATTTAAAATTTCGCCATGCTGGTCTACAATTACTTCTTGGATTGTTAAGACAGAAGTCCTGACTCATTCGTGGCAAACGAATGGTAAAGATGGTAACAAGAGCATGTGTAACGTGATTTAGAATAAATCCATTTCCAACAATTCAACAGATGGGCAACTTACCTAGATCTAGCTCTACCACATTACCTAGTAAGCGCTATAGACCAGTCACTACTTCAAACATTCAAGAAATCATGCTACCCATATTTTCGCAGCCCTAATAATGGTTTGGTCTCTTAGAATACGATGCAACAACTACTATTCCATATTGTTAGATCTTTGGAGGTAAAAAAAAGTCCTTTTTACCATGCAAAATAAAAGGGTGCCAAAACATGACGTTACCGAGGCAAAAACACCACGAACTTAACTGGACCATATTAGCATTTTGTATTACTGAAAGCAGTTGAAAATTGGAAAAATATCAAAGAGTTTGAAAAGGAAATATTGGACTGTGTAAATTTAAGTGACATTCTTCACCTTATAAACAACAAGCTCCTAATAGTCATAATAAAACCACAAGGGTACATTTTTGGCAAACACAATATAATTGGACAAATTTTTGTCAATATTGCAACCAATTAAAACCAACCGAATTGCAAAGAGTTAACAAAAAGTTAAACCCACAAAAGGCATAACTTTTGTTTTATTTCACCTGCCGATGTAAAATTTTGCAAGAAGTGCACAAAAACCAAAATGAGGGTTTAGTAATTTGAAAACTGAAATCAAACGAAAAATAAATTTAAATGCGAGAATATTTCACATTTTAAACTTAATAAAAAAACCAAGTTTAAATGTTGTTCTTATAGTTGTATGTTTTATATATAATTATGCTAATAAACCAAAACAAATTCTTCTAATTAAATTAAAATAATAAAAAAATAAAAAAAAAACGTATAAACATTTTTTAATGCTTTCAAACCCAAACATACAATAAAAAATTTTGCTGTGCACGGTTTAAAACTTTCCAATCAAAATAACCATGGTTTCGTTTTAGTGTTCCAAGAATTGAGTCGATTGGATCGTAAAGAATTGTTGTTAAATTTTTCCCGCTCGAAATTTTTTATTTTATGTACAAAACATAAACAACCAACAATTGTTTAGTGTACATAAAATACTTTTAAAAGCGCATAGAAAGAACTCAAGTTTTTTACCGAATCGCGACAACAATCGAACCTTTTTTGTGTTGTGTCTTGTGTGTTAAATATGAAAATCACGAATTTCATTATGACGTTTTCCAATTTTTTATTTTTATATTGTTTGTTAATTTTTTATTTATTTATTTTTTTTTTTTTGAGTGTGTGGTTAAATAATAATAAAATAAATATTTGGGCATTAACATCTCGAAACCAGCCAACCCAAATTTATATGTAAATGGAATTCATAAAAGTAACGAACCCAATGAAACCTAACACCTTCGCGTCATTTTCTCTCTTTGGTTTAAAAATAAAATAATATATTTTATAGCATATATGCGCTTTTATATCCATAATATATGTATATTTATGTGTTTGTGACTAAAATCTAAATTTCATTAGCATTCCCTGATGCTTAAGGATGTTTATTTGCCACAAAACACTTGATTACGATTTGCTGCAAAGATAAATAAAACTCCAACTATATGACTTTTAATATAAAACTTTATCAATTTCTTGAAATGTTTTCAACTTTGACACTGTGACTGCATTGCTGCGTCATTTTACATAAATGCA